>CM076570.1:977116123-977676648 GCA_034641835.2 Pinus albicaulis
CTTTTAACCTATACAAGTTGCTCTCTCTAACTCCAATGACTTGGCCTGCATTAGAGTTAAATCCCTTGGGTGTGATCCATGTGTGTCCATCGTCAAAGGCTACATAAACCCCTTATTCTAAATCATTGAGACTAAGATCACTTCACCTAGGCTTTGACACCCATAGCACGTTTTTCACTTCCATCCTGCCTCTTGACTCAAATTGAATTACTATTCCAACCCCCTTTATTGCATGTTTGGCATCATCATTAAACTCCACATCCAATTCTGAATCCCACTTGGCCAGGGTGTCAAACTGTTCCCGTGCTCCTGTCATATGTCTTGTGGCTCCACTATCTAATAGTCACGCACCAACTAGTAAGGTGCTCTAGGAAAGGTAGGAAGCAAGTGAGAACTTTGTTTCAAACTTCCTAACAAAATCTTCCTAGGCTTTTGTCGACGCGATTACACTTGACTGCATACATTTTCCTCCTTTCTTCATCTCTAGACACTATGAAGCATAGGGTCCTATCATATGACATGAGAAACACTTGACCTTGGCCAAGTCCTTCTTCTTCCATTGTGAGGCTAACTCCTCACTCCTACTCAAACTCTTTCCTTTGCCATCAAAGCCACATTCTCATCATCTTCCTACATGTTGATCTTGCCCTTTGACTTTAACCTATTTCCTCCTATATGCAATCATCCCTTAGCCTATCAAATGTGGGTAGTTTATCTGAAGCAAAGACTCTCATGAACGAATCCCATGCCTTCGAGAACCCGTTCAATGCCACATTTCCTAGTTCTAAGTCTTGCACCTATCTCCCACTGTAGAATCAATGCCATCCTCATAAGATAATGCATCAATGAGTCAAACTTTGTCATCTGCCATCCACACAATGAACGCAAGAAGTACCCCGAGGAAAACCTAATATGCAAAGAACTCTACCAAAAGATGAATAGGTCAACTTGCAAGAGGAAAAACTTCCTCATATGAACTCTAATTAAGGTAGTCTTTGCACCATTAGAAATTTCTTGATGTGTAGAACAGCATAGAGAGGCTACAAACTTTGTTTGCAAAGTTTTGAAATCCAAAAAATGTTTTTTGATTCCTCAAACAAACTCCAAAGGTTTTTGGACTCCAAATTACCAAAAAAAGGCACGCCCCTAAAATGGGTCCTATAAGGCAATAGCTCCAATTTTTCCACACAAAAAGTATCAATATAGAAGATTAGTAATCTATTTCAAATCATACCTCCCCATTTAGGGAAGCTTTTGGTCATGAAAATATTTTGTTAAAGTGAGAAAACTTTTCTCTACCTTCTCCATGGAGTACCATTTGGCCTTGCCAAGAAGTTGTCCTTTCAACCCAAACTACCATAGTTCATGGTTCCCCAATCTTCTTGTTCTTGACTTCTTAAAATTATATCCTCTACTAACTCTACCTATGCTTCTAGTGTTAGGTCTTCTATGGTAGGTAAGACTTGCCCACAAATTTCTTAATCTAACATGGAAGGCTCGTAGAGTTATAGATACTCCACATTCACTATTGAGTAAATGTGCATATATGGGGGTACATTGCGCCTATAGGCATTATCATCTACCTTCTCCAACACATCAAAAAGACCATACCGTAGAGCCTTTATCCTCTTACCAGGATCCCATATCCTTTTTTATTCAAATACAAGAAAACTCTATCTTCCATCTTGAAGGTATTCTCAATTTTGTGTTGGTCATGCTCAACCTTGCACACTTCTTACAACTTTTTTAATGTCTCTTGTACTTGCTAATTGATCTATTTGATCTTATCAATGAATTTTTTAACCTTCAGGCTTCAACAATTGGCAGACCTTATATCCTTTCTTTGTTCAAATACAAGAAAACTATATCTCCCACCTTGGAGGTAATCTCAATAAGCAAGCTCTATCTCCCACCTTCAAGGTCTTGTCAATTTTGTGTTAGTCACGCTCGACCTTGCACACTTCTTACAACTTTTTTAATTTTTCTTATTCTCGCTAATGGATCTATTTGAACTTATCAATGAACCTTTTAACCTTCAACAGTTGTCTTCCTTCATTGCTCCTTGAGGTTCACTAATAACATCTATGAATGAAGGTGGAAAACACCCAAAATAAGGTCCAAAAAAGGACTTATTAGTATTAGTGTGGATTGATCTATTATATAGATGTTGAATATCGATTAAATTTTCATTATGGATCCTTGGATGCTTCTAATTATAACCCATCAAAAGAGGAACCAATGACATGTTCACTACTTATGTATGCCCATCTATTTGTGAATGGAAAGTTGTAGATATGATCAACTTGGTGTCCAATTTCTCCCAAAAAGTAGTCCAAAAGGCACTAAGAAATCGAGTATCTCCATCAAGATGATATTCCTAGCTATCCCAAAGTGCACCTAGACCTTTTCAAAGAACATAGTTGTTGCATCTGGTCCCTTGATGGTCCTTTTACAAGGCATGACAATGCACATCTTACCAAACCTATCAACTACCACAAATAGACACTATTGTCTCTTCCTAGTTCTAGGAAAACCACCCACAAAATCCTTGGAGATGCTCTCCAATGGTCTACTAGGTACACTTAAGAGATGGTATAAACCTTGTTTCCATTCGTTTGACAACTTGAAATAGAAAAGTATTGCATCCTCTAATAAGCCAAGATACACAAGCCTCTATAAGTTGGAAATTGTCTTCCCAATACCAAAATGCCCTCCAACTTTGGAGGTTTGAGCCTCTCTAATTAGTTGCAACTTAAGTGACACGGTTCGGGTTTGACAATGATTAGGTTCAGTTCAAGTTCAAATTTTTTGATGAGGTTTTCCATTAGGTTCGTCTATATACATTATCTATATATATACATATATTAACTTTAAAATGAAATATAGGATAAAATGGTAAGATATCAACATCATTGAAAATAAAAAATGTTATCACGAACATTGAAATTGCAAGGATAGATTATAAGCTTGAGTTGTGACATAAGGTTATGAGGATTTTTTTTGCCATCACCCTACAGATAGAGACAGCGGCGATGGTAAACCCTCGGGACTGTGTCAACATGGAACCTGATCCAGAAGATATTCTCTCAATCTAGGGCTTGGAGCCCACTCAGCAAAACTTGGCAAAGGTGGCTCAGCAGTTTAGGGTTTATGGAAGCCAACCTCTTTTGTGCTTCAACGGCGGGTTTTTGGGTGCCTGAGAGTGCATTTCATGAGAGTCAGGGGTCAACGACAACTTATTCTAAAGAGGAGTCGACAGAGAATAGGGTAAGTTCAAAAAACCCTCCTTTTTTCAAAGCTCCTAATCTGTATTCTGGAGGGTTGGAGGATATTGTTATCAGCAGTGGAGTTCGAGGAATCGAGGGATTAAAACCTGTCTGATTTCGGACTCGTGGTCTGTCGTAGCTGGAGGAGTTATCCGATTGAATAGAGCCTCTACATGCAAAATTCCTTTGAGGGTTAGTGAGGCGTCTGCAAGCCGTTTTCCTCAAGCGGGCGAGAATACTGGTGAGGTCTCATCCCAGGGTTTTTGGGCATCTTTGGAAAAGGTTTTAGACTCTCCGGCGATTTCCAAGGGTCTTTCAAGGGAGGGCTCATTCTTTCACGAAACAAGGGCTCTAGAAGAGGTAGTTCATCAAGGGTTGGTCCCCAAGGAAGCGGGAAAGGGTTCATTGACTATAGGCATTGGTGAGGCGGGGTAGATTACGATCTCCAAGGGTTTTGTTGGAGGGTTTTGAGAAGCAAAGGAGTGGTCAGGGCCGCTCTCAGAGGTCGATGTAGATGAAAGGGAGGGGCAGCCGCTATCAGGAGTTATCCAGTTGAATAGAGCCGCTACATGCAAAATTCCTTTGAGGGTTAGTGAGGCGTCTGCAAGCCGTTTTCCTCAAGCGAGCGAGAATACTGGTGAGGTCTCATCCCAGGGTTTTCGGGCATCATTGGAAAAGGTTTTAGACTCTTCGGCAATTTCCAAGGGTCTTTCAAGGGAGGGCTCACTCTTTCACGAAACAAGGGCTATAGAAGAGGTAGTTCATCAGGGGTTGGTCCCCAAGGAAGCGGGAAAGGGTCCATTGACTATAGGCATTGATGAGGTGAGGCAGATTACGATCTCCAAGGGTTTTGCTGGAGGGTTTTGAGAAGCAAAGGAGCGGTCAGGGCCGCTCTCAGAGGTCGATGTAGATGAAAGGGAGGGGCAACCGCTGTCAGGAGAAGCAGGGAAGGACGAGAATCTCAGAGCGAAGAGGAAGAAAGGAAAAACCATAAAGAAGAAAGTGATATGTCTGAATTGTGTCCTGGGAGTTGATATTCAAATCGATGAAGCTATGGAAGCCTTAGAATTAACTTTGGTCAGAAGAGCAAAGGGGAAAAAATATTCAACGAATTACATCTTTGAGCGACAGCTAAGGCATGGATCGAAGCGCCAAATCATCAAGTAGAAGTAACAGTCCTGGCTACGGGCTGGTTTATGATCAAATTCAATAATAGGGAAACCACTGATTGGGTGTTGAAGCAGAATTAGAGTTTCGGGAGAGCACCAATTCTCTTTAAAACGTGGAATCCATTGTTCGATGCACAGAAGGAAAAATTAGCGGAGATCCTAGTTTGGGTTCATCTACCAGCCCTCCCTCCTCATCTCTGGACGGAGGATGTCTTCAGAGCGATAGGGAACACACTAGGCACTTAATTGGAGGTTGATATGTCATTTAAGGAATCGGAGTTTGGCTCGTATCCTGGTAAGTCTGGACCCAAGGGAGGGACTGGCAGAGAAAATCAACCTCCAACATCAAAATCATGTTTTCTCTCAAATTGTTGACTACGAGCGACTTCCATTTCAATGCCATGAATATGGGCATTTAGCGCGAGATTATCCCCTGGGTTTCAACAAGTGAAGAAGGAACAAAAGTGACATAGGTTTTGGTGTTCGTCCTATAGATGATGAGGAATAAATGGTATAGGCAAGGGTTATGGAGAACCTTCAGGAGCAAGAGCAAGTGCAAATGGACCCATTGTTCGAGCAAAACATAAATCAAGAGATCGTGGACGTGATGGAGCAGGATCAAGTTCAGGAGAATATTCGAGAGGACCAAGAGGAGTTGGTTAAAAACAACCCTGTGTTCCACCTGATGGGTACCGCTTCTCTTCCCCCTCTCTTCGTTAAATGATACTCTTCAATCTATGCTTAGACTGCTTCCGAGGCCTGGTCCATCCAGACATGTATCTTTGATTGCCTCGATGCCTGGATCTGAGCCTGTGGCAATGGACAATGTTATAACCTCAACCCCGTCTTCAAAATTTGATGGCTCCCCCTCAATGTTTCCCGACTCTACTGTGAGCCCAGATGACCCTGTTGAAAAAGGCCATTATAACCTCTTCCCTCGAGAGAAGAAGGATACCCCTCTGGAAGCCACTCCCATACCATATCCACTTGCATTTGTGTTCATTTCAAAGGGCTTCTTCAAATTGAACAATCCAAGTACTAGTACTTGACTCATCTTTCATTGCATCTCCTCAAAAGCTTTCAACTAATTCTTCCCCGTTGAAAACTCTTATTGCTCGTTGTTATGGCGTGGAGTATGCAACCACAACTAACAAGGATGGTATAAACTTCCAAAGGTACTGTAATACCCCCACAAATCTCATAACTTCAATGAAATTAGAAAGAATTGGCCAATTGATGATGGCCACCATCATCGCAATATCAATCTTGAGGTTTTCCAACAATTGATGTTTTTTTAGGGTCTCTAACACTTGCAGAAGATATGAAATATGTTCTTCCCAAGTAAAGCTATAAACCAATATATTATCTAAGTAGACTAATATAAATAAATCTAGGAAGGGGCACAATACATCATTCATCAAACACATAAATGTAGTCAATGCATTACACAAACCAAAAGGCATTACCAACTATTCATATAGACCTTACCTCATCTTGAAGGTAGTCATCCAATTATGTTCTTCTTTTACTTGTACTTAGTCGTATCTCGAATCGAGATACGACATGGTGAAGTACTTGACAAGCTGCAATTGATATAGTAAGCCATCAATTGCTGGTGACTGGTGTGGACAATGGTCTTTGTGCCCATAAGATAGTGCTTCTATTTTCTAACACCTTGAACCCAAGCATGTAGTTCCTTGTCATATGTAGGGTAGTTTAGGACTCTACCATGGAAAATTTTAGAATGATAGCATAACTCACCTCCCTGCAACAAGACCGCTCCCATACCATATCCACTTGCATTTGTGTTCATTTCAAAGGGCTTCTTCAAATTGAGCAATACCAGTACCAGTACTTTACTCATCTTTCATTTCATCTCCTCAAAAGCTTTCAACTAATTCTTCCCCCGTTGAAAACTCTTATTGCTCGTTGTTATGGTGTGGAGTATGCAACCATAACTAATAAGGATGGTCTAAACTTCCAAAGGTATTGTAATACCCCCACAAATCTCATAACTTCAATGAAATTAATCAGAATTGGCCACTTGATGATGGCCTCCATCATCGCAATATCAATCTTGAGGTTTGCCAACAATTGATGATTTTTTAGGGTCTCTAACACTTGCAAGAGATATGAGATATGTTCTTCCCAAGTAAAGCTATAAACCAATATATTATCTAAGTGGACTAATATAAATAAATCTAGGAAGGGGCACAATACATCATTCATCAAACACATAAATGTAGTCGATGCATTACAAAAACAAAAAGGCATTACCAACTATTCATATAGACATTGCCTCGTCTTGAACGTAGTCATCCAATTATCTTCTTCTTTTACTTGTACTTAGTCATATCTCGATTTCAGATACGACATGGTGGAGTACTCGACAAGCTGCAATTGATATAGCAAGCCATCAATCCTAGGCAAAGGATACCAATTGTTGAGGATGATCTCATTCAAAGTTTTTTAAATTGATACACATCCTCCAAGTCCCAACCTTAATGAGTATTATGATAATAGGTGACTAACAAGTGAAGTGCTTGGCTGAATTACACCTTTGTCCAATAGTTGTTGTAACTATTTGTTCACTTCATCTGCTTCCAAGATGCATTGTATGGAACATCCAATGTTTGGCAATGGGGAGGCAAATGACAATTGTATCTTATGCCCCACTTCCGTCTCAAATGGTAACCCTTTAGGCTCTTGGAACACTTCTCTATACACTTGCAAAAGCTCTTCCAACTAATGTTTCCACTCTTTAGTACATCCCTCCAAAGATGCCTTTACCAACTCTTTCCCTACTTAATTCTCACTTAGGAGCAGCATTGCATAGTTACCAAAATCACCTTGAGTTTGAGCTTCTAAGGTTGCTTGAGAGGCACACCAGTGAAAAAAACAGACACAACAATTCTCTAGTATATAGCCCTACTATTGAAATATACAGTTGTCACACAATGTTGTTGTCAACAAGATAGGTTAACTTGCAGGCAGCATTACTTCTTCATGTGAACTCTAATTGACCCCAAAAAATTGTTATTTGATCCCTCAAACAAGCTCCAAAAGCTTTTGAAAACCAAATCACCAAAACAGGGCTTGCCCCTAAAATGGGCCCTGGAAGCCAACAGCTCCAAATTTTCCACCTAGAAAGTACCAAAATAGATGACAATATTTAGTGATCCATTTCAAATCAACAAATTTGGAAGAAAGTCCATTGCATGAGGAACCACCCTGTGGTATGATTGACATAGTCCAGGCACATAAATAAGAATTAACGCATACTCTAAAGAAATTAAAAGATGACAAGTGGCAATTGAACCTAGGCAAGGGAGAAACAGGTCCCAAGTCAACTTGGACCTATAAGATAAAGAAAGACATAATAGAATATCATTTGCACTCTAGAAGATGAGCACTAGCATTTATGAGCTCTCTAAAGGGAGCGTTAGGGTTTGAGGAGCTCTAAATGCACAAGAGAATGTGCTAGGAGTTGATCCCTATGTTGGAGAAGACTTTCCATGGATTAAAAATTTCACTCCCTAAAACCCTATATAGATGAAGCCCTAATTTGAGAGGAAAGATTCATTTGCTAGAGATAGAGTTTGAGTATGGGAATTTCCTTCCAAGCCTAGTTGAATAACGTTGGGAGGAAGAAGTCAACAAGCTACATGTTCATCGGTTGCGTCTCTACCTTGGTTATTGAAAGTTGCTCAAAGAGGGCCTAAAGTGACCCTTTTATTAATTGTGGCAACAAGCCTAAATGGCAATGAAGGCCTAGATGTAGAGTTTTGCACAATGTGTTTTCCTTAGCAAACTTCCTATCAGCAGCATCCTGCAAAGATGCATAGAATTTAATTTTTCCAGGACTCAAACCTTCATCGGGTTTGCCATTTGCATCTTTTGGCTCGCTGCATACTTGCACCCCTATGTTAGTCCAGTCAGATGGGCCTTCACTCTGGTATATGAGCCATTTTTGGTATCTTAGCATTCATTGCACTTCCATTTATATGAACCACCTCTAAAAAATATCCAATAATCTCCTCACAATGTCAAAAAGAGATTTTGGGTCTCTTTTGATGTTTTCCCCTTCACTCTATTGTGATGGTTCCATTTCTATAGGTTGTAGGCTATAGTGTGTGACTGCATATAAAATTCAAACTATTATGAATGCACAAAATGAAATATTCAAGTAAACAATTAAAATATGTAAAAAAAATAAAATTAAAACCCAACCACTTTGGTAACCATAGAGCAGACACCATATATTGTAAACTACATTTGGAAAAACGACACACGACATAACATTGTTAAGTGATAAATTTACCACAGACAGGAAGAACGCTAAGTAAAGGGTTGGGTATCGCATGGGCACTCCTTTCCACTCATCGCTTATGTTAGATGTTTCCCAAGACTCACAGTATGAGCTCCACATACAATCCTTTATCCAAGAAGATTAAATGGGGAGATCCAAAGGATACCACAGTTCCATTTGGAGCCATCCCATGGACACATTTAGTAATACATAAAAATTAATTTCACGACATAATTTACTTGTTGGTTGGTGTCCTTTTGTTTTGTCGCCTATGAGCTTGGCTATTTGAGGAAGGCAGCCTCCAAAAACACTCTGCGTAAGTGCCATTCTATTGACGATGGATTTCTAAGTTTCTTCCCCATAACTCGATCACAAGGAATGAATGATCCTAATCAAATTGATATCAGGGCATGAATGATATAATATGATCTAAAGGAATGAATGATCCAAGTGATGGGCATCTAGTCATACAAATCAAATGGATTTCGAATTCTAGCAGAATAGTGAATGGGCCACAGGAAAAGCGCAATAGCCTAGACTCCCAAAGGAATAGCATTTTAAAATTAAAACTATTGACATGGACATTGACAAACCTGAGAGGGGTTGTGTTGCTTTCGTCTGTGTTTGTTGCTCTATTGTTGTCTGAAGCAGAGTACGACCGACAAACTCATGGTATAATGCAACAAGCAGGGACCACACTTCATTGTATTAACCAAAACCTAAAAGTCAAAATCACATTTCAATTAAGTTGAAATCTGTGTAAGATTCGTTTCTTCCAAACGAGATCTATTTCCTCAGCACGGGATCCATTTCCTGGAAGTCAAGATCCACCATGTGACTGTTTCCTAGTCGGACCGAAGCGAATCCGGATCTGTTGAGAAATCAATGTGGCAGCTAATTATGGCGATTTCTCTTATCTTAATAATTGCTTGTGATGTTCTTTTACTTCTTTTGGTTATACTTATTATTTGCTTCTTCTTTTCTTCTTAATAAAGTGTTCCTATCATCAAACAATTACCAAAACATGAAGATAAATAGAGACAAATCGACACAAGATGTAGGCTGCAAGCCAGGGCCAAATCCCCTCCTTGAGGAGAGAACCTAAAAGAATCTCTTCTCTTCTTACAGAACCTGCTTCAAATGAGAATTCCAAGATACAAGACCCTCCTCCAAGCACAAGTCAAACTTCCAATATTTTCCTCCAATAATGTCAAAGTCAAATCAAGTCAGGCAGCTTCAATCTGCTTCAAATTACAATTTTAGCTTCTAGATGAGAGTCGAGACCTGTAATTTTAAGTCCTACTACAAAAACCCTAATTCATATGTGTGGGTGGAAGATGGCAAAAACAATTTTCCTTTCCTTCGTTCTAGATGTCTTCCTTGCTTATAGACCTTGGACTTCTAAATGTGATCTTGCTTTGGCAAGAATTCAGACCTGCAATCTGATCTGAAATTTCAGCCTTCCAACTGAAACAATAACCCTACTCCTATTTGCATGTAAGAGAAAGATAGCACAAATGTTAGACTTCAGCTTCCTTCTAGAGTTGCTCTTCTACTTTTCTTGATCTTCGCTCATCCTTTTACTTCTTACTCTCCTTTTTATCGAACTTCAAATGTGTGTGTCTAAATGATGCGAGGTCCTTTTATTTATGTGCTTTTCATGAGGTCAAATTAGCCCTTTTTGGCCCGACTTGATCTTGGAGGGTAACTTTGGTATTTTTGACTCAAAAATAAAATTTCTTTTTTTATACAAGTTGCCCAATAAGGTCTTACAAATATGACAATGACTTCTTTGACTCTTGACATTAATTCTTTTGACTAGACAAACCCTAAAAACATGAAGAACATGCTTGACCTAGAAAGACCACTTGACTTGAGCATGAAGCCCATGCTTATAAAAATCATAATAATATTTCCTTTCTCTTTTTCTTTTACATGAAATATACAATATCAAGAGTACATGAATCATTATGAAGACCGAACCTAGTTACATATTTCAACAGGATCAGGATCCGGATCCGAATCAGAATTTGCAAATCCTAGACCCCCTTATGCTGAATCCGGTAACTTAGCTTTTTAAGGATGATTAAGGATTTATATTTATGTAATTTTCTAGCTAGGGTTATTTGCTATATTTCATAGGGCTGTAGAAGTTTCTTGTTTCCCACCCTGGTTTTCAGTTTCACCTTATTTCTCCAATTAGTTAAATGCCCTTTCCCATAACCTTACATTCAACATGCTAGAAAATAAATATTTGCTGAAAACACAAATTCTGGAAATTTTTCAAAATGCTGGAAAATGCAGAAATAAAAATCAGCAGACACAAACAGCCATTCAACACATTTTAACACAGTGATTTTTGGTCAAGGTGACCATAGAAAAACCCCCTACAACTCTTGGGGAAAACCAGTTCGAAAGCTCCTTATTTCTGGAAAAATGCTTTTTACAGTGAGAGAAATATTCAGAAAAATCAGCAAGTAAACATTACAACTTATCTCGTTTTTCGTGCTTCACAACCACCTCGAAAAACGTGCACACAACAAAATTGAACCAGCAATAAATGCTGTACAGATTTCCTTGAAAAACGTGCCCAAAAATTACAGCATTAATTTCTGCTGTACGACCTATTTTTGCGTGCAAAACAACAATAAATGTTGTTGTACGGCCTCCTTGGAAAGCGTGCAGGCTGTATTAAATGTTGTTGTACGAAAATTTGCCTCGATTTCTGTGCCAACAATCAGTAACAAGTTGTACAGCCTGCCTCGATTTTCGTGCCACAAAAACAGCAAACTTCTCCCTCGAAATCTATGCCAGAAAAGTGTACAGCGGCCTAGGAAAGTGTGCCAAAAGTTGCTGTACGGATTCTGCCTTGGAAATTGTGCCAAATATTCCTTGAATTGTGTGCCAACTCTGCTGTACGAACTCGCTGAAAGGTTGCCCTGGTTTGTGTGCCAAAATGTTGCATCTTTATCCTCACTGCCCAGAAATCTCCCTTGCTCTCTTTCTCTCCTTCTCCCAATCTGCTCATGAAAGAATGAATGACCTTTTCCTCATTTTCCTCTTTTAACCTAACCCTAAGTGACTTTTGGGGAATCCCTAAATCCAATGGATGAAATAGATTTAGATTTAGGGCTGAGATTAAATGCTCATTTAAATCTCACTTTCTATTTTTTAATTCACCCCACTTTAATAAAGACCCACTTAGTCATTTATTTCCAAAGTCACTTTTCCTTTCTAATTTTACATTGATTTTATTAAAGTCACTTTAAAATTAGACTTTAGTAACTTTATCACTTAAAGTCACTTTTAAATTAGATTTGACTTTATAACTTTATAAAGTCACTTTAGGAGAAAAATTAAATTCTTTTGGACACTTTTCCCTGGGCCAAAGATCAAAGCCTTAGGGAACCACCTGTCCTCCGGTAACCAAATTTCAACACTCCCTCTTACCGAGGAAGGTGTTCCTCACCACACCCATCTTGTCTCTAAAGTAGACATGCTTGCCCCGTGGTAAGGCTTTGGTAAGAATATCTGCAACCTGCTCATCAGTGGGAATATACTCAAGCTTCACAGCTCCTTTCTGAACATAGTCTCTGATGAAATGATATTTGATCACGATATGCTTTGACACAATGTAGGCTCTTTGGATTTTTAAGTTTGTGAGTTTAATGCAACTTTGATTATACGATGGAAATCCTTTGAAGAAAACCTCAACGGCCCGGCCAAATAAGCCAAACACTTGCGGCCAGAGATGGCCTCACAACTAGCTAGGCCGGGCGCATATGCTACTAACACCATTTGAACTCAATGCTCTTCGATTCTTTTGTAGGGCCGGTGTAACGACACCAACTGCCAAGACAGCCATGACACCACAGAGGTGCTCTTCTATCGAGGCTTCTTTGCCCAATCAGAATCAGTGTAACCTGGCAATCTCACTCCATCCCCCTGCTTGTAGTCCAGACCATATCCAGTGTCCCCTGCAAGTACCGCAAAATGTGTTTTGCAGCCACCCAATGAACCTTCCTAGGCTCACACATAAACTGACTCATCGTGTTGACTGCAAAACAAATATCTGGTCTAGTGTTGACCAAATACATCAAGGAACCAATCAGCTGTCTGTACAATGTGGGATCCACCAACTCGGAATCCGAAGCATGAAGCTTCTTCCAGTTGGTGATCATCGGTGTCGACATGGGTTTACAATCTTCCATGTGGAATCTGCCAAGGATGTCCACAATATACTTCCCCTGCCCCAAGAAGAAATGCCCCTCCTCCTGCCACACCTCCAAACCCAAAAAGTATACATCAAGCCGATGTCCATCATCTCAAACCTCGCCGCAAGATCTCTTTTGCAGTGCTCTATGAGTCTCTCTGCACCCGTAATGACCAAGTTATCCACATACAACACCAGAATGAGAGGCTCCTCACCTATCACAATATAGTAAAGGTTCGGATCTACCTCACTCTTTGTGAAACCCATCTCCTACAAGTATGTATCTATCCTGGAGTACCAAGCTCTGGGAACTTGCTTCAGGCCATAAATGGCCTTCTTCAGTCTGCACACATGGGACTCCTTCCCATGCACCTCAAAGCCCTGTGGCTGCTCAATGTACACCTCCTCCTGTATGAAGCCATTGAGAAATGCGGTCTTCACATCCATCTGGTGGATCTTCCAACCCATCTCTGCTGCTATCGATATAATGGAGCGGATAGAAGTATATCGAGCCACGGGAGCGAAGGTCTCCTCATAATCAACTCCCTCTACCTGGGAGAACCCTCTAGCCACAAACCTTGCCTTGAATTTCTCAATGCCGCCATCTACAGCATGCTTTACCTTGTAAAGCCATTTGGAAGTAACCACGGATTTGCCCTCAAGCCTCGGCACCACCTCCCAAACATCATTCTTCATGATAGAAGAATACTCCTCCTGCATGGCCTCTCTCCAGACCTGCTGGCTAGTTGCCTCCTCATAGCTAGAAGGCTCAGAGTCAAGGATGTTGGCAACCATTGCCATATAGCTACAAAACCTCTCAGGTGGTCTGCTCTCTCTGACTGGCCTCTTAGACCCAACAACGGATGTGGCCTCTCTCAAGGTATCCTGAAGCCACTTGGGCTTCCTCTTCCCTGAGCACACTTCTCCCACTGGAGAATGAAACTCCTCCTCATCATCATCAGGAGCCTGAACTCCTGACTATCTGTCTGTTGTCCTCCTGCCTGCACCTGAACCTGTAGATGCTGAAGTACTGTGTGAACTGTCCGTCAGTGGACTCCCTAGTGAACTATTCTGTAGACTGCTCTGCATGCTGCCCGAAACACCACCCCTCTGACTACGCGAGCCCGCGCTCCGCGGCCGGACCCGGACATCGTCATAGATGTACCTCCGAATCCTCACGATCCCTGCCAACGGCTCTCTATGGTGACTCAGCTATTATTTGAGTGTGCGGCTAATCCCGGATACTCTAACTCTCGTGACCTCTGGAAAGCCTGGAAAAGAGCTTGTCTTCCCTCGAACTTCACATCCCCGCCTGACAACAACTCTCCTATGTGCGGGAATATAAATCCGAAAGGCCTTTGAGGTCTCACTATAGCCCACAAAGATAACCTTCTCTGCGGTGGGCTTTAGTTTGGTCCTCTTCTCCTTGGGTATGTAGGAGTATGTAATACACCCAAATATATGAACATGACCAATATCAGGCTTCTTCCCAGAAAAATCCTCCTCCGGAGTCATGTGCCCCAAGGCATGATGCAGACTCTTGTTCTGCAAATAAAAAACACTGTTGCAGGCCTCTACCCACAAAAAAAATGGCAACCCTTGATCATGTAACATGGCTTTGGCAGCCCCTCCGATGGAACTGTTCTTCCTCTCCGCAACCTCGTTCTGCTGGGGGTTGTAAGGAACAATGAACTCCCTCCTAATGCTTGCCTTCGCACAATAGTCAACAAACTCTCCGAGGGTGTACTCTCCTCCATTATCCGACCTCAGGGACTTGATCTTCCGACCTGTCTGTGTCTCCACAAGATCTCTGAACTCCTAAAACCGCTTGAAGACCTCACTCTTGGTCTTCAAGAAATAAATCCAGGTCCTCCTGGAGTGATCATTAATGAATAAAACATAGTGCTCATATCCACTCAAGGAA
The DNA here is from genome assembly GCA_034641835.2 of Pinus albicaulis. Classification (NCBI taxonomy): domain Eukaryota; kingdom Viridiplantae; phylum Streptophyta; class Pinopsida; order Pinales; family Pinaceae; genus Pinus; species Pinus albicaulis. The sequence continues at coordinate 977,131,005 of CM076570.1, forward strand.
ACATGAGACATCCGATCGCTCACATCGGAATGAATCAAATCAAGTATCCCAGTCACTCTGCTGTCACTGCTGGGAAAAGGGGATTTGGCAAACTTGCCCATTTCACATCCTCTGCAAGTATCAAAGTGATCAATACTGAAATCTGGCATACCTGTAGTGATCTCCCGCAAGGTCCTCAAGGCTCCATGATACATATGCCCCATCCTGCGGTGCCAAATCTCACACAGCTCGAGGTACTGGCTACTGCTTGTCGGTCTCTTGCCAATGCCAAAAGAGGTGAAATGCAAGCTTGTACACCTTTGCATGGCGTACTAGGGGTTCCTCGTGAATCGGTACCCCGGTGCGCCCCTGGGATATATCGGCACATGTCCTCTCCTGAACAATATCTCTTGTATCCTCGTCCTCCAAGGGCGGGAACGGATGAGGTTCTTCCTCATCACTGGCACATAAAGAACATCTGACACCTTCAAGGGAGGTTTAGACTCCCTCTGAAATGTCAGTGTTCCCACACCGACTGCTCTAACAACTTTGTCATCACCGAGTACTACCTCTATATCAGTGCCACTCTCTGAAAGCTCTGAGAAGTACTCACGGACTCCTGTCATATGACGTGAAGCCCCACTGTCCACATACCAAATACCCGAAGATGCTCCGCTAGTCGTGGGAAATGCATGCTCCCTCTAAACCTTTGTGGCAAGTGATCCTGCACTAGTGGACTCACACGCAATGAACCCAAACTCCCGGTCAAAGCGATCTGTAAAGTCCTCAACCTCTGCTAATGCTGCCATGTTCTGGTTCTTCCCCTTCTTCTTCTTCTCCAGACACACAACTGCATAGTGTCCCATCTTCTGACAATTCCAACACTTCACCTTGGAATAGTCCTTCTGTGTGTTACTCTGTTTACCTTTACCTTTGCCTTTGCCCCCACCACTGCTTGTGGAAGCTTGCTTTTTTCCCTTACCTTTCTTGCCTCCCGCCAACAGTGCTACATCCTCATCCTGTTTAACTAGCTTGGCTGCCCCAAGCTAACCCTTCCTGATTTCTGTCTGAATGCAATCATCCCAAAACCTCTCCCATGTGGGAAGGGTCTCACGTGCACAAACCCCATCAGCAAAGTTCAGCCATGAACTGGGGAGGCCATTCACTACAATCTACACCAACTCAATGGGTGGAATGACCTCTCCAACTGCTGCCAACTCATCTCTCACATTAGTAATCTTTTTGAGATATCCAGCTGCACTATCAGTCTTACCCATCTTAATGGTCTTCAGCTTCTCCCTCAGGACCATTTTTCTGTTTTCATTGGTACTCTAGTAGAGATTGGTCAATGTTGTCCACATCTCATGAGCATTTCTCTTTCCTCTCACATGAAGAATACAATGGTCTTTGATTTCGTCTAGAATCAATCTCTTACCCTTGTTGTTCTTTTTATTATATGCTGCGAACTGAACAGCATCACTAGGCACAACAACAAAGTGTTGTGCAGTATGCACCATGATATCCCAAACTTCTCCCTCCTCAAAGATACTCTGCATTCTCTCCTTCCAAACGCTGTAATTGGTATGCCCATCCAACCTATCCTCCACCCTCAATCCCAATGACATCTTGTTGTCCTAAAGACTGAAAAATAGCACCGCTGTAGTAAAGATAAAATTTCAGTTTGTGAAAAATCAGCTTGCTGGAATTTTCTGAGTGAAAAATCAGCAGACTGTATTTTTCTCCTTGCTGTCCCAAACTGCACTTTTAGCGCCCAACCTCTGATCCCATGTAGAAGTTTCTTGTTTCCCACCCCGGTTTTCAGTTTCACCTTATTTCTCCAATTAGTTAAATGCCCTTTCCCATAACCTTACATGCAACACGCTGGAAAATAAATATATTTGCTGAAAACACAAATTCTGGAAATTTTTCAGAATGCTGGAAAATGCAGAAATAAAAATCAGCAGACACAAACAGTGATTCAACACATTTTAACACGGTGATTTTTTGTCAAGGTGACCCTAGAAAAACCCCCTACAACTCTTGGAGAAAACCAGTTCGAAAGCTCCTTATTTCTGGAAAAATGCTTTTTATAGTAGGAAAAATGCTTTTTATATTAAGAAAAATATTCAGAAAAAATCAGCAAGTAAACATTGCAACATATCTCGTTTTCGGTGCTTCACAACCACCTCGAAAAACGTGCACACAGCGAAACTGAACCAGCAATAAATGTTGTACGAATTTCCTTGAAAAATGTGCCCAGAAATTACAGCATTAATTTTTGCTGTATGACCTCTTTTTGCGTGCAGAAGAGCAATAAATGCTACTATACGGCCTCATTGGAAAGCGTGCAGGCTGTATTAAATGTTGTTGTACGAAAATCTGCCTCGATTTCTGTGCCAGCAATCAGCTTTAGGCTATACGGCTTGCCTCGATTTTCATGCCACAAAAACAACAAACTCCTCCCTCGAAATTTGTGCCAGAAAAGTGTACGGCTGCCTAGGAAAGCATGCCAAAAGCTGTTGTACGGATTCTACCTTGGAAATCGTGCCAAATCTTCCTTGAACTGTGTGCCAACTCTGTTGTACGGACTTGCTAAAAGTTTGCCTCGATTTGTGTGCCAAAATGCTGCCTCTTTCTCTTCACTGCCCAAAAATCTCCCTTGCTCTCTTTCTCTCATTCTCCCAATCTGCTCATGAAAGAATGAATGACCTTTTTCCTCCTTTTCCTCCTTTAACCTAACCCTAAGTGACTTTTGGGGAATCCCTAAATCCAATGGTTGAAATAGATTTAGATCTAGGGCTGAGATTAAATGCTCATTTAAATCTCACTTTCTATTTTTTAATTCACCCCACTTTAATAAAGACCCACTTAGTCATTTATTTCCAAAGTCACTTTTCCTTTCTAATTTTACATTGACTTTATTAAAGTCGTTTTAAAATTATACTTTAGTAACTTTATCACTTAAAGTCACTTTTAAATTAGATTTGACTTTATAAAATTATAAAGTCACTTTAGGAAAAAAATTAAATTCTTTTGGACACTTTTTCCCTAGGCCAAAGATCAAAGCCTTAGGGAACACCCTGTCCTCCGGTAACCAAATTTCAACAAGGGCTATCCTAGCTAAGGAGAGAACAATAGAGAGCAATATGTTATGGTTCTTTTGATCTTGTAGTGAAATCAGATTCGAAAAATGATGTATTATCAGTTGTTCATTGTCCTACTCTATCTACATATTGGATTTCATATTATGGTTGTTCAATCTTTATTCAATGATTGCACGTTATACTTGACTGTAATTTCATGGTTGTGCTCGCGGCAAGTGCACCTTTTATAATGGATCTCACTTGTTCTTGCATAATTTGAAAGTTTGTTTTGGACTAATTATGGTGCATCATGGCTTAATTATGTCTTCCCCATTCCATTCAAATCCTCTTGCTCTGGAATCACACAAATTGGATAAAAACTAGTCTTGAACTGCCATCCCTTTATTGTAAAGAACATCTTAAACATTCTTCTCTAGGGTTTCCCGCCCCTTTCATTGAAGGTAAAGTGAGATCTAGAGTTGATGTGTTGATAATGGGCAACCTTCCTACCTGACTATAGGGTTTCACTTTGTTTGGGAACTTGAATATATTTGGGTGCAGATTTGGGAGATAACACAAATCAAGAAAGAGACTTCTTAATAAGTCACATAAAACTTATTCTTTCATAATTTGAAAATCTGTTTTGGACTAATTATTGCACAATAATGAATGGCTTAATTACTTCTTGTCCATTTCATTTAAACCCTCATTCTCAATGATCTCAACTCCATTGCCCAAATTGGATAAACATTGGTCATAATCCACCATCCCTTTATTCTAAACATCTTGAACATTATTTTCTAGGGTTTCCCCCTTTTGTCTAAGCAGAGCCAAAATAAAGTGAGACAAGTAGTTGATGCGGTGACAATAGGCAACCTTCCTACATGCCTCTAGGGTTGCACTTCATTCAAGGACTTGAATATCTTTGGGCACAAATTACAAGCCTCCATTTCATTTAAACCCTCTCTCTCAGTGATCTCAACTCCATCACCCGAATTGGATAAACATTGGTCACAATCCACCATCCCTTTATTCTAAACATCTTAAACATTATTTCCTAGGGTTTCCCCCTTTTGTCTAAGCAGAGCCATTATAAAGTGAGACAAATAGTTGATGCGATGACAATAGGCAACCTTCCTACATGCCTCTAGGGTTGCACTTCATTCAAGGACTTGAATATCTCTGAGCACAAATTACAAGTCTAAGAAGTAACAAAAATCAAGAAAGAGACTTCTCAATAACTCACATAACAACTAAACAAGGTTAACTAACAGAAGGATAGAAACTTTAAAAACTAGGTGTGCTCAATATCGAATACAAAGAATCACTCTAGGGCCTCTATCAATGGTGATAGAACACACTCACAAATTACCATGCAATTTTTTGACATCTAACTATTTTCTTATGATGATCTTTAGAACTGTGAATGAAATTGATAAGATTCCCAATTAAGGATGTGATATCAACAAAAGTTAGAGAAATACCTGTTGTTGGTTCTCAATGCTTTTTGTTGTCGATAATAGCAATGCCTGTCTTGGTCTTCTTGCTCCTACAGAAGGTAAAAAAAATATTCATTTCAACTTCAAAAAATTCCAAGTATGAAAATAGTTTAGTCAATAAACTGTAATTAATGGACCAAGATAAATATTAAACAATGTGCAAACTAAGCATCATACTTCTCTAAATTGACATTAACAAGCTATAAGACAACACAAAATAAATTTGAAACTTCTGCTAACTTACTTGAAACAAACATGGAGAAAAGTTTCCGAAAAAATAGATGTTTTGGAAACAAGCTTTCCCAATGTGAGAGAGGGAAACGAAAAAATATATATACAACAAACAGACCCACCGTTTTCAGGCCTTTTCATGGGAACCATCCAAGAAATGGTCTAGAGATGTTCCACACATTGAAAGCATTTCCCTGAGTTTGTTATTCGTTTTCATGTTTTCGGAAGATGATTCACTAAGTGGAGTGCTTATAAATCGAGTAACCAACGAGTGTTTTGCAAGATAATTCATTAAAGAAACATCTTTAATCTAGAATCAAAATCTACATGTGATTGACAGAAACATATACAGTGTACACCATAAAAAAATTAAAATGAGCTAAAGGAAAAAGGTGTGAGAACAACTAACACAAAGCAAGCAACCCCAACAAATCGAAATGGGAAGTAACTTCCAAGCTTCCTCTGAGCTCTCTAGTGATTTCTCATTCTAATATAACCCTTAGAATGATGCCCATTGACGATATCTTGATTTGTGGTTGTATCTTAATATCAGATCCTAAGTTACTAAGATATAGGTATGAATACAGATCTCGCCAGATTTTCTTAAAGCCAGGACCTAGATACGACATGGAAATGGCATGTATAAAATATATAATTAATTTTTATAGTTCAATAGAGAAAACATAGAAATTTCATATGCAAATATCACCATATTCAAGAATCACGCATACGTGCAAGTAGGATTTTGCTTATCTGTGGGATTGATTAACTATGTTTTGATTTTGCAATGCAATATATAAACGACACAAAAGCCCATAGCATATGAACACTACGATGAGGAAACAAAACTCTAAGAAGGTGCCCTTCTTATTTACACTTCAGTCTGGCCCCTTAGGGTGCAATGAAAATTATCCACTTTGACAGGGCCCCAAACGGAGTGGTATCATATACCTGCATGACATCTAAAAGAGAGTGTCCAAGGCAAGGAAGTTGTTGTGAACATTCATAGCAACTATTTCAATAAGATGTCCTAATGATTTGGCATGAGTGACAAGTTATTTTTTTTATTTATGGTAGGTAAGTAGGACTTTCATATTAATAGAAGTTACAAAATAGAGGACTTAGTTTTGTCACTCTCCTAAAAATGATACAAAATGGCCTAGAGTTGATCACAATTTCACTCAATAGTGCAAGCAAAAGATTCAAGAGGAAAACAATGTGACTAAGCAGCAATGAGTAGCTTGCATGTGGAGACATCAAAGCAAAGGGAGGTGACCCTGTGACACACATTAAATATGATACTTCATAGATCCTAGGTTTATGTCAATCATGGCAACATAAACATAGGTGGGAAAAATGTGGGTAAGCATGGATATACTATAATCCATGTTCAAACTATCACGGCTATCCTTGAAAACATAAACTTCGATGTACCTCACAATGCTATACGTATACATTATATGTTTTTTAAGCTTTTTACAATATTCCAAAATTTTCTAGAATCATAAAAACACTAGCATATAAACAAAAACTAGGTTGTGAAATTATAAAGCTTGAACGCTACTTTTAACTTACTATATCGATTTTTTTCTTCTCCCTCCCTGTAATAATTCTACTTCTTCTAGTTGCTCCCTTCACTGCTTGGGTCTTTTCTTAACTTCCAAATGATATAACAACATTAACCCTTTTTTTCCAAGGAAAAAAAAAGCTTTTTATGGAATCCATGTGTTCATCACTTAAGTTCCATGGGATACATTCCCAAGGGCAGATTGTGGGCATTTCCAAATGTTGAGGTGGATCCTACCAAATGCAGTCAGCAGATCCTCTTTCTGATGTTCTTGCCAAGAAAATCCAACACGGATCAAATCTAATAAGGTTATAGATATTAGAGAGTCAACACCCAAGAACCTACATTTTCAATGTAAAAAATGGTAAAAGTGCACTCTCTTGGATTGTCATCTACCCCCTAACCTAATCATATACGTTGTATCTCCTTAAACACATTAACCATAGAAAATATCCATTCAAGTCAAGAAGTTGACCAACACCAATTCCTTGTGTACTTATATGAGAGTTGCAAGATCCCCCTCACCCATCTAGGATTTGTCAATTGTGCCATCTGTAGGAGGCATAGTCGGAGGAGCACCTCTTTTTTCAGATGCCCAATTTTTAAGGAGATCAAGGGGAGATTTCACTACATCTTATCAAGATTTGGGTGGATCCGTCTCCATATTTTTTTGATACTCAAATTAGAGGCATTTATCTCCTTTCATTAGGGAGCTTCTGGAATTTAGAATCACAATCCTTGCAAGTTCCTCCTCATCTAGATTCTTCCAAAAGGATCACATCTTTCTTCCTCATTGCCCAAACTGCTCAATGTAGCAACCAACAACCAGAGACTCAAACTTTATCAGATATCAAATGAGACCTTGAGTCTCTTTCCACGGACTTCCTCAACTCATATCCATGCTCTAGCAAGCGATCAGTTATTGATTCAAAGTTTCTTTCCCCTGGCCTTGAGTAGTAGAAGGGGGCACTCCTCGATCTATGGCGTACCCCAAGATCCCTCCATGTATTACATAGTGGAGACCCAACAATCTCAAGTACTCCCCACATGACCTTCTTGGACAATGTATCAACCCCTTCAAGGTGATTGAAGACTCTGATGGGGAGGCTTCCCCTTGTCACCCTCAACTTCTAGTTCCAGCACCAATTAACATGCTTATACTTTGACATAATTTCACTTTTGTACTCAGTTCATTTCATGTCTCTGTTTTTTTCTTTCTTGCACTAGTTTCCAAGTTTATGGGTTGTTTCATGGATATTAGATTTTTAAATGTTAATAATAAATTAGATATTGAAGATGCTTACCACTTCCTCTTTGTACTACTAAAATTGTAAGTTTTTATAGTCTCAATGATCCAGTTTTGTGGTATGCTCATGTTGTTTGACATTAATAAAAATATATTATCTCATCTATCTCATTTATTAGTGGAGACTCAAAAGATTTGTTGAACGACATGGCCACACCATCTACCCTATCACACAAGCATATAAAATCTTGGGAAGCTCTTTGGTCGTGAAAAAGCATTCTATGAAAGGTAATCTTGCATAAATTACACATTTTTGTCCAAATATACCTCCAAGGGGCAATCTGTATAGGAGAAGATCATTGTCTATGGGTTTTCATGTTAATATAACTGAGCCTCAGAATTATTTCACAATTATTCATAATACAATGGCAAGGAATTTCAAAGTCCTTTTGCATAATTAGTCTATCAGTACCAAAAAACCTTCTAATTAATAACTTTGCAAAAGTGCTTGTAGATTATACAGGATTCTTCGCTATTTCTTGATTCAACTAAGTGTACATTCTTAGTTATGTGAAAATTCCTTGAAATGCAGCAACTGGAATTAATTCTTCTAACTGATTAACAATTTAGCAATCTTTTGATTTGTACAGAATTAATCACACTGCAACTTCTTCACAAATAAAATATTGCAAATGCAAAAGTAGGAACTGAGAAATGCTAGCATCCACACAAAAATGACAATTATTTTTGGACAATTGTCCCCGAAAAAACCCAATGCGAGAAAACCAGTCAGCAGTGAGGGTTTTTATTATTATGCAACAACAAAATTTATGAGTACAATAAAATGTCATCAATATGGTGATTCTACCGAAGAGAAATACAGGTGAAAATATATTGAGGGATTTTACCCTCTCTCTGAACAACCTCAACACCTGACTTCCCCTAATAAGCAAGTCGTCCACCCTACTCTGCGCAAGCCCTGCATCACCCTAGCACGAACCCTTTCACACGCAGCCTAGATCTGTTGCCAATCAATTCGTCCTGCCAACTGTTGACTGAGAAATTGCCTCTCCATCATTCTGAAAATCTTCCCGGCCTCTGGAACTGAAATAGAGCTTCTCCTCATCCAAATAAAACTGCTCAAATGAGCCTCTGCGCTACTCCTGCGTATCATATTGTAGATAAAGTCGGCCTCCTCTTTCTGACTCTTCGAAAACGAAATCTCCTCAGGAATACTGCTCTACTGTCCCTCTGCCACCTGCTACTCAATCTACGAGCTCGATTTCTCTTGTTAATCACCTACACTGGAAAATCGAACTACCCGGACCACTGAGTATCTGCACTGGTGTGACCTTCATCTACCCATCAACCTCTTCTTATAATCTCCAATTGGGACTCCAATGGCCACAATTAAAACTTAATTGATGGTTGAGATCATCTTCGAGTCGATCCGTGTGAGTTTCTAGAGAATTCTCACCTTTCTCAATTAGTTCCTATTAATTAACCATTTTTCCTAAGTTAGACTTGGGAAATTTTTAATTATGGTCAATTACTTTAACTGAGCCATCTCTACGTGGAATTTCCATAAACGATTTATGGGTTTTGGAGAACCCTTGTGTTTTAGCCTCTCCACAAAGTTTTGAGACTAGAACACCATCTGATGCTACAAAAACTAACACTCCCTCTTAGCAAGGAAGGTGTTCTCTCCAACTAGTGCTGCACAATTGTCACTACACCTTGTCTCTGGAACATCCTCCAACTATGATGCAAACAATTGTAACTTCTTACCACTGTCCACCAACTACTACGCTAACTCTGATTCATTTGCCACTAACTGTAGCTAAACCAACCTGTTGCATTTGTGTTGATGTTGAACTTGTATTGTACATCATGTACTGTTGCCAACTCTGCATCTACATTGCAACTCCCTCTCAATTGATGTTGTTGCTACTGCAACTCAGAAGCATTCAAAATACTTTGTCCCTGCTACTAAAATGGGTTCTCCACTATACCCATTTGTTCTCAGAAATAGACGAACTTAGCTCTCCCTAGAGCTTTGATGAGTATATCTGCAACCTGCTCTTCTATGGGAAACACTGTAGTTGGACCGCTCCACGCTGCACACAATCTTTATTTAAATGACACCGAATATTTATGTGCTTCGCCCTGTCATGAAACATTGGATTCTCAAAGAGCTTAATGCAACTCGGACTATCACAGTAGACATTGGTCGCCTCCATGCTCTGCCTGAACAAGCTTACCAGCAACTTCCAAAGCGATATAGCTTCACATGTAGCTGTGTTAGCTGCCACATATTGTGCCACTACAAAGTTCAGTGCCACTGACTTTCGTTTCCCGCTGCACCAAGAAACCGTCCCTGATCCAACGTTGAAGCAATACCCAGAGGTACTTTTCTTGTCCACTAAATTGTATGCCCAATCTGCATCTGTGAACCCACATAGTTTGGCGTCATCCCCTCTGGTATATTTCAACCCATACTCTATTATGTCGCGCACATACCTCAAAATGTGCCTCATTATTGTCTAATGCACTCTCTTCGATTCCACCATAAACTGACTAAGAGTATTGACCGCGACGCAAATATCTAGCCTAGGGTTGACCAGATACATGAGAGAACCAATGAGTTATCTATTGTGATTAAAAACCGGCCAGTTTGAATCGGTAACTGATCAAACTGGCCGGTCAGCATGTTGTTCGGTTCAAACCACCCATGCAACCCAGTTTAACCCTGCACTTGACCAAAAAAAACTGGTTAACCGGTCCTAACCGGTCGGTTAATGTCTCTTCACTTACACGGACCCACCCACAGCCAGCAAGGTGTTTTAGGGCTGATGTGGAGGTAAGGGGAGGGTTGTTTCCCTCCAAAAACACCCTCCCCAATCTTTTATAAGCAGGGGCAGCCTCTCCTTTGTCTCACACCAACTCATTTGTTGTTTGTGAGTTTGATTGAGAGCTTGGAGAATGTTGAGTGCTTGCCGGAGCAGTGATCTTGGAGGCTTGGCGTTGGAGTTGGAGCTATCTTGGAGATAGTTTGGCGCTGTCAATAGCGTTGGCATCTTCAAGAGGACGCTAAGGAAGCTAGTTTGCATTGCCAGGTAAGAATTTTCGCTTGAAAAATCCATCATTTCATTGTTGTTCATGTATTTATTTTCTCATGTGTTTAGCTATTTTATTGCTCTCAAATCTCTAGTCCTATGTTGTCAAATTTTGTATGTTTGAATGTGCATTTTGTTTCGTAAATTTAGCCTTAGTTGTCCATTTATCTTAGCTGCAATTTTTTTTTAAATGGCCGATTTATTTCCAAATTTCAATTATTTCAAGTCAAGATGCCATGGGCCCATTGTGATGTGGTTGAGGGAAAGATGGTATGCAAACTTTGTCAAAAATGTATTAGAGGTGGGGGTATTCTTAGATTGAAACATCACTTGGCTGGGATAAGAGGCAATGTAACGCCATGTGATGCACCTAAAGCAGTGTTAGGTCCGGTTAGGGCAAAATACCTTGCCAAGCTTGAAAAGTTTGAGGAGACTAAGGCTAGGGAGAAGGCCATCCAAGATGAAATTGCAAGGAAGAGGGAAATAGTAGAAATGCTGAGAGAGAGTGGGTACGAAAATGATGAGTATGATATTCAGAACTCCACTTCTATCCCTTCCACCAATAACCCCTTTCACTATGTTCCTCCTGTTGGCAAAAGATCAAACCCAACAAAGAAACCCAACCTCATGAGTTATTTCTCATCCACTGCTAATCCCACAGCCACTGCCTCCATGTCCCAGCCAACTCCAAGTCGTCAACCCACTTTGAATCAACATTGGAAAAAACAATGCAAAGAAGCTTCTTATCAGTACATTGCTAGATGGTGGTATGATTCAGATATCCCATTTAATGTTGCTCGCTCACCTTATTACCAAGCTATGTGGGACTCTGTTTTTGTTGCAGGAAAGGGCTTCAAAGGCCCTACTGTGCATGACTTAAGGGGAGCTCTTTTGCAACAAGAGATTTGTAATATTGATGAGTATTTGGCTGAATATAAAAAGTCATGGCTCAAAACAGGTTGTTCCATCATGTCAGATGGATGGACTGATGGAAAGAACCGCACTATCATTAACTTCCTTGTTGCTTGCCCTCGAGGAACAATGTTTTTGAGATCAGTTGATGCATCTGATAAGGTGAAGGATGCAACCCTTCTATTTGAGCTTTTGGATGAGATTATTCAGGAAGTGGGGGAGCAAAATGTTGTGCAGGTCATCACAGATAATGCCTCAAACTATGTTCTTGCTGGAAAGATGCTTGAGTCCAAGTATAATACCATATTTTGGACTCCATGTGCTGCACATTGCATAGACCTTATGCTTGAGGACATAGGCAAAGTGGAATGGGTAAAAAACACTGTAGAGCATGGCAAGTGCATTACAAAATACATTTACAACCACTCATGGGTATTGAGCCTAATGAGGAAAAACACTAGGGGCAAAGAGCTTGTTAGGCCTGCCATTACGAGATTTGCAACTCACTTCCTCACGTTGCAATATCTCAATTCTCAACAGAAAAACCTGCAGAAAATGTTTTCTTCTGATGATTGGACTAAATCTTGGTGGGCTCGTAGACAAGATGGAAAAGACACCAAAAAGAAAGGCTTTCACATTAATTTTTGGAAAAGGTCTTCAGAGCTGGTAAAAATTACTGAGCCCCTTGTTAAGGTGCTAAGGATGGTGGATGAGGAAAAGATGGCAATGGGATACATTTATGAGGCTATGGATCAGGCCAAGGAGCAGATACGGGCAGCTTACAGGGACAGGTTAGTTAAATATGGCCGGATATGGGAGATCATTGATAGTAGATGGAAAAATCAACTCCATCGTCCTATACATGCAGCTGGGTATTTTTTGAACCCAAAGTATCATTATAGAGCTCAGCTAGGAGATCAGCAAGATGGGGAGGTCAAATCTAGATTGATTGATTGCTTGGAGCGCATGGTCCCTAACCGTGCAGACCTTTTGGAAACACATAAACAACTTACTCCTTTCAGTATGGCAGCTGGTACCTTTGGAAAGAACTTGGCAAAAATGGCAAGAGATGTGGATCAACCAGGTAAGCAATTCCAATTTTTTTTTCTTTTCAAGTTAAATTGTTTGTAAATAAGTAATGAAATGAACTATGTTACTAATGAATGTCTTTTTATTTGCAACACATTGGTGGGAGTCATTTGGCAGCCAATGTCCTCAATTGCAAAAGTTTGCAATTAGAATCCTCAGCCAAACTTGCAATGCTTTTGGCTGTGAGCGCAATTGGTCTGTTTTTTAGCGCATACACACAAAGAAGAGAAATCGTTGGGAACAGAAACGGTTAAATGATCTTGTGTTTGTGTAATACAACCTTCGCTTGAGGCAGAACCAACTGATGAGCAAAACACCTGATCTAGATCCCATTGTGTTGGATGATATTGATCCAACATCAGAATGGGTGGAGGAGACTGAAGATCCAGTGTTTGAGGCTGATTTTGATTTTGATGCAGCAGTAGCGGGGGGTGAATTTGAAGCAGATTTGGTGGCGCCATCAAACGCAAACCCAGGATTGGTAGCTGCATCAAGCAAAGGCAAACAACCAATGGACGACACTAGTCATGCACCTCGAGTAACTCGTGCTTCCATTAGGTCCACTTCTATTGTTATTGGTGGCAGGGATACTGAGGTTGCAGATGAGCGTGAGGCTGAGGCATCCTTAGACTCTGATCCAGATGATGTCTATGTAGCAGCCGATGTTGATCCTGTGTCTAGTAGCGGCGCTGAATTTGATGATTGATCATCATTCATGTGTAGTCTTGTATTAGGCCAATGGCCTCATAGCTTGTAGCATTTTTTTTGGACTTTATGGGCCATTTGGAGCCTCATTGCTTATGTATTTTTCGATGATATGTATTGCACTCGGTGCCATTTTGATATATTCACCTTTGCATGGTATATAAATGAGCAAACTTTGCATATTTTGTCTCTATTGGCTTGGAATCATGGTTGCAAATCTTAAAAATAGTTTTTTTATTAGAAAATAATTATTTAATGTATTTTTTTTAAAACCGGTTCATTGAGATCTGGCCGCTACCGGTTAGACCGGTTCCGGTTCGAAACTCGGTTCATTAGGTCCACCGGTCCGGTCACCGGTTCCGTTTTTAATAACTATGATAGAAGGTGGGCTCAACATCCTTGTCATTCGATGTGTCTATCTTCTTCTAGTTAGTGATCATGGGTGTAGACATGGGTATGCAATCCTGCATTTTGAATCTATTCAAAATATCTATAACATATCTGCCTTGACCAAGGAAGATCTCCTTGTCCTTCTGCCACACTTCCAATCCTAGTAAATAGTGCATCGGCACCAAATCCTTCATATCAAACTTCGTTATCAAGTTCCTCTTGCAGTCCTGTTAAATTTGGCAACTAGGGGCCAAACTCCACTTTGGACTGCTCATATGATGGAGATGGTATTTTTGTTGGATTTCTCTTTCCAAGAGGTGCAAGATTGATCTACAGATCATCTTGATTGGATGAGCAAAAATTGGATTTTGAATTTATTCTCGCACATGTGCAAATTGTCAAGGTCGGCCAAAATTGTAATGTAGGCTCACAAGCCCCAAAAGATGTGTCATGACCCCTCATTGATGGATATAAAAAAGAGAGTCAAACCTCATTTGGACATCATCTCATCACATCTCTCTCCTCTCTCATTGATTCGTACAACCTCAAAAGGCTTTCTCTCTCCTTCGCGCCTGTGAAAGGGCAGCTGTAATTTTCAAACTATTTTAGGGCTTCTGCAGCAGCGTTGACTTTGAGCCAACTCTCACACTTTGACTTTGATCTTCCGGCAAAAATCCAATTTTTGAAGGCCGAGTTTGGTGGCATGAAAATCGAGGAAATTCAGACTGATTGACTGGAGCGTTGACCGCAGAGTTAGCTAGTGCGTTGACCAGGTTTGATCGAATATTTCAAACCTGTTTTGCGCTGACTTTGACTTGGCCTACAAGGAATGGAGTTGCCGAAAGGCAGAATCGAACCATTTTTGAAGTTGCCCGTATCATGCTTCATGACAAAGGTCTTCCGAAGTTCCTATGGGGAGAAGCTGCCAACACCGTTGTGTATGTTCAAAATAGATGCCCACATCAAGCATTGGACTCCAAAACACCCAAAGAAGACTTCACTGGTAAGAAACATGATGTTTCTCATTGTAGAATTTTTGGAAGTCCGGTATATTTTCATATGCCGAAAGAAAAGGGGAGCAAATTGGATGCTTCTGGAAAGAAGGGAACGTTTGTGGGCTAGAGTGAAACCTCGAAGGCATATAGAATCCATTTGCCTAGTCAAAGAGAAGTGGAGATAAGTCATGATGTCACCTTCGACGAAGATATTGCCCTTAGGAAGGTTAGAGATCTTCCTATCTCAAAGGAAGATAAAGAAGAAGAAGTTGGAAAGCAAGAAGAACAGAAGGATGAACAAATGCCCGATGTTGAAGGTCCGATGAATCCTATAGATCCACCTTCTAGTGAGCCCACTTCTTCAAATAAAAGAAGATGAGACACTCTTGAAGATGCCGAGAGACATATTGCTCCAAGGGGAAAATTCCATGAAAGTAAGAAGCCGAATATGTACCAAGGGCACTTAGTAGCCATGAGCACCATTGTCCAATCTGAGCCTAGAACGTTTGAAGAAGTCGTGAAGCACGCACCAAGTTTGCAAGGATGTAATGAACAAAGAATATGAGTCGATCATGAAAAATGATGTCTGAGATGTGGTCCCTAGACCAAAGGACAGATCTGTTGTCACCTCGAAATGGCTCTACAAGATCAAGCATGGAGCCGATGGAAGTGCTAAAAAATTCAAGGCAAGATTTGTTGCCTGAGGCTTCTCACAAAAAGAAGGAATAGATTATGATGAAATATTTGCACCTGTTGCTCCTACACCACCATTCGTTCGATTATCACCCTTTCTGCGTCGCAAGGATGGAATCTACGTCAGATGGATGTCAAGACTGCCTTCTTACATGGATCGATCAAGGAAGAGGTCTATGTGGAATAACCTTTGAGGTTCGATGTTCGAGATATAGAAACACGTGTATGCAAGTTGAAGAAAGCCTTCTATGGGTTGAAGCAAGCCCCCAGGGCTTTGTATGAGAGGATCGATAGCTACTTGATGAAGCTGGGCTGACGATCTCTTCCTGACAGGTGCAGACCTTCTTATTCATCAATGTAAGAGGGAGTTGGCTTCTGAGTTCGAGATGAAGGACCTAAGACTAATGCACTACTTCCTAGGCCTGGAGGTCTGGCAAAAGCCAAGTGAGATTTTCCTTTCTCGAGGAAAATATATTGTTAAGCTGCTGAAAAGATTTGGGATGGTGGACTACAAGTCAGTGACTACTCCGATGGAAAGTTGTGTGGAAGTGTTGTTGGGCCCAATTTTGGAAATCCTACCGAGTATCGTCAACTCGTAGTGGCCCTGATGTTCTTAGGGAACTCACGTCCGGACATATGTTTTGCAATGAACACGTTAGGTCAATATATGGTCGAGCCTCATCACATTCACTGGGTTGGTGCCAAGAATCTTTTGAGATATCTCCGGGGCACAATCAACCATAGACTGAGATACACTGTCGGGAGTATGAGGCTCCATGGATATACTGATGCTGACTGGGCAGGCAGTGTGGTGGATCGTAAGTGCACATCTAGATGTTGCTTCACCCTAGGTTCTTCTTTGATCTCCTGGATGAATAGGAAGCAAAAATCGGTTGCTTTAAGCACTGTCGAGGCCGAATACATTACAACAAGTATGGCCTATTGTGAAGTTGTTTGGTTGAGAAAGCTCTTTAGTGAGTTGTTTGGGCATGTGCTGGATACCATTGTGATCCATTGCGACAACCAAAGTGGGATTCGACTTTCAGAGAATCCTGTGTTCCACGACCGCTCCAAGCATATTGATATCAAGTACCACTTCATTCGGGATATGGAACAACGAGGCGCCGTAAGGCTCCATCACATTGGGACTGATGAGCAAGTCGCAGATATTCTCACTAAGCCCCTAGGGAAAGTCAAATTCTTAACCTTCCGTGAGAAGCTTGGAATCATGGACAAGCCCTCTTATGAGGGTCTCGCTTGAGTTGGACTTTGCGCTCTAGGAGCTTCAGGGGACTTGGGGATAGCTTCTTGGAGCTATAAGCAACCACAAGGCTAAGTTTGCCTTACCTTGTTGGTGTGCTATTTCCCCACCATTATGATATTGAGTTGGTTCACCCTCTCTTGATCTATGCCCCTCATACATCCTACCCATGTAGTCTGGGACTCATGGGAAGTACCCCTCATTTCGCCAATGAGTTGGGAAATGAGGATAGAGACCATAGCATTACCAATGGACGCGTCATGTATTGTTGTACTCTCTATGTCTAGGATAGGTTGTGTCCAACAACTTGATCTGGGATCAAGTCTGGTTGAGGTTTTTACCTCTAAACTGACTTCAAGTCAGTGGAGAGTGGCAAGGTCTTGTGACTCACTCTCGATCAAATCGTCTTCATTATTTTTTCATGATTCAGCAGAGCAGAGCTGACAAAGTACATGGACAGCAGGGTGACATGGGATGACAAGATGGTACATGATAGTACAGGATGACAGGATTGCACAAGTTGACAAATGGATTGATGGGTGGAGTTCTCCCTATCTGAGAGGGAGTGTTAAATTTGGAAACTAGGGCCAAACTCCACTTTGGACTGCTCATATGATGGAGATGATATTTTTGTTGGATTCCTCTTTCCGAGAGGTGCAAGAATGATCTAAAGATCATCTTGTTTGGATGAGCAAAAGTTGGATTTTGAATTTATTCTCTCACACGTGCAAATTGTCAAGGTTGGCCAGAATTGTAATGTAGGCTCACAAGCCCCAAAAGATGTGTCACCACCCCTAATTGATGGATATAAAAAACAGATTCAAACCTCATTTGGACGTCATCTCATCACATCTCTCTCCTCTCTCATTAGTTCGTACAGCTTCAAAAGGCTTTCTCTCTCCTCCGCACATGTGAAAGGGCAGTTGTAATTTTCGAACTGTTTTAGGGCTTCTACAACAACGTTGACTAGCGTTGACTTTGGGTCAACTGTCACACTTTGCCTTCGATCTTTGGGCAGAAATCCAATTTTTGAAGGTCGAGTTTGGTGGCACAAAAATCAAGGAAATACAGACTATTTGACTGGAGCATTGACTGCAGAATTTGACCACATATTTGACCAATGCGTTCACCAGGTTTGACCGAATATTTTAGAACTATTTTAGGCTGACTTTCACTGATTTTGGAGGCCGAGTTTGACTAGGTTTGACCAAGCTCCATTAGACGAGGAATATTGTTGGTTTGACTAGCGTTGACTTTGTTGGCTAGGGCATCTTGTTGACTGTTGTAAATTGTACTTTCTCTCTTTGCTTAATTTGAAGAATAATAAGAAGATTTGCTCAAATGGTTTTCCCCACATTGGGGTTTTTCCCTGGCATCCGCCAAAATATTGTGTCCTCTTGTCTTGGCTTGCCTTCTGGTTATTTGTTTATGTTCTATCAACATTTACTATCAATGTTAATGTGATTGCTTAACAAGAAATTGAATTGGGCTAATAAGAAAGATTGAAGTAAATTGTTCTAAGCATAGAACATACCATTGTTAACTAAAATTAACAAGTCCTCTATGAGCCCTGATGACCCTATTAGGAAGAGATCATGCACATACAATACTAGGATGAGTGGCCCATCCTCTACCATCAAATAGTAAAGGTTGGGATCTAAGTCACTCTTCATGAATCCCATCCGTTGCAAGTAGTTGTCAATTCGACGATACCATGCCCTGCAAGCCTGCTTGAGTCCGTATAGAGCTTTCTTCATCTTGCACATGTGTGTGCCTCTCATAAGTCTCGAAGCCCTCTGATTGTTCTATGTACACCTCCTCCTCTATCACTCCGTTCAAGAATGTTTCCTTGACATCCATCTGGTGAATCTACCACCCCATCTAAGTTGTTAAGGATATAACAGGATGGATAGAAGTGTATCTAAAAACTAGGGTGAAGGGCTCCTCATAATCTATCCCTTCTTTCTGCGCATACCCGTTTGCCACGAATCTAACTTTGTACTTCTCCATGTTGTCGCATGCTACTTGATCTTATAGATCAAACGAGAACCTATATCTGACTTGTCCTCAAGCCTCGACACCACCTCTCAAACATCATTCGTCATGACAGAGTTGTACTCCTCTACCCTTGCCTCTACTCATACCTGATAATGTGCGGCTTCCTGAAAGCTGGAAGGTTCTGCAACCTGAGCCACCAATGCTTGGTACCTGTTAGGTTGTAAGTGCTCTATTTTGTTCATCTTAAGAGCTCCAATGAGCTACTTTGAATCTCTCAATGTTTGGAAACCTTCTCTGCTAGTTCAACCACTAATGGTGGGAGGTTCAACTAGCTCCTCCTCATCCTGCCTCTGCTGCTCCGTCCACTGTGAACTCACTAGTTACCCTACACATGAGGAAATGCTAGTATTGGTCACTGTATTAGATCCCTTTGATGCTAGTACTGCCGATCCCACTGGCGGCCCCTGTGGTTGCCCCTACTGTTGGACCAATGGAGCTCTTGTTGGCTCGCTCTGATCTTCTATTGGCATCTCACGAGACCTCTTGAAGGCTCTGTCCTCCATGAATTTTACGTCTCGTCTAACTACAATCTTCCTGCTACTAGAAACATAGATCCTGTATGCCTTTGACATTTCGCTATACCCAACGAGAAACCCCTTCTCTGCAGTATGTTCCAATTTGGTACGCTTCTCATCTGGTACGTGGCAATAAGCTATGCTGCTAAAGATCTTGAAGTGACTTACCTCGGGCTTCTTTCCTGAGAAGACCTCCTTTGGCGTTATCTTCCCCAATTCCTTATGAGGAACCCTGTTCTAGATATACACTTTTGTGTTACATGCCTCCTGCCCATAGAAACCTGGGAAAATCATGGTCATATAACATCACTTTTGTAGCCCCAACTATAGATCTATTCTTCCACTCCGCTACCCCATTCTGCTATGGATTGTATGGAGTTGTCCACTCTCTTTTGATGCCTTCCTTCGCACATAAATCTATAAAAAATTTATCAGTGTACTCTCAACCATTATCTAAGCAAAACACCTTGATCTTCTTCCCTGACACATTTTGTACCAGAGCCTTAAACTCCTTGAAGCAATTGAAGACCTCATCCTTGGCCTTCAAGAAGTAGATCCAAGTTTTCCTGGAATGGTCATCAATAAAGATGACGAAATACTCGGCCCCACTGAGAGCTCTAGCGGACATAAGGCCACAAATATTTGAATGTATAAGTCCCTACACGCCATCTGCTCTACTGTCACTTTTTGGGAATGTTGCCTTAACATATTTCCTGAGCACGCACCCTTTGCACACATCATCGTGTTTCATGCCAAATTCTGGAACACCTGTCACAATCTCTTGAGCATTCTAAGTGCTCCATGATGTAAATGTCCCATTCTCCTATGCCATAGCTCATTCAAGTCTTTCCCACTGCTATTGTCACTGCCTACTAGTGCCATTAGAGAATCAAGTTGCAACCTGTACAATTCGTTGCTTCAAACACCAATTTGCCTCACCCTCTTCTAGCTCAGGTGTTTGAAAAACACCTTCCCTACGAAGTGAACATCATATCCCTTATCTTGTAGCTGAGATACTAAAATCAGGTCCATGCCCAATCCCGACACATGCAGTGCATTCGTAGCGCTGGCACATAATCCTAACTCCCTCTGAAAATTGACGGTGCCTCTTCCCACTAGAGTGCACTTTGTCTTGTTTCCTATCGTAATATGGAAGTCCATTTGCTCTTCATTGTAGCTAGAGAAATATTCTCTCACCCCTGTCATGTGAGCTGAAGCTCCACTGTTTATACACCAGACACCCTGTGAAGTTGAGCTAGATAAGCAAGCAAATTCGTCCTCCAATCTGGAAGACAATTTTCAAGCCCCGTGACTATTACATTTGTCCACGACCATACTAGAGAAATCTAAGGAGTTTACTGAAGTAATCCTAAGTATAATTTTGTGTTATTTCTCTTCCACCCGACGTTGATTCAGCTCTAGCAACTATTGCAAAACCCTTTTGCGCCCAGATAGGAAATTTGCTCAACGAAAATACTGAAATGTTGCTCCCTCTACCTATTGGAACTGCTACTGGGCTCTGCAAATTTTTCCTGCCACCTGCACTCGAAAGATTGAACCCTTTGCCCAACAAGTTCGAACTGTTTGGCCAGCTTCTGTGCAAATCTGTAAATTGCGCTACCAGACTCCCTCTGAATCTGGATTATTTTTTCCTTCTGCTTTTCAGCTTCCCGTATGTCAAATACGCTTTGATACCCAGTGAAAATTGCTTGAAATGCAACAACTGGAATTAATTCTTCTAACTGATTAATAGTTTATTGATTTTCTGATTAATACCGAATTAATCACACTGCAATTTCTTCACAAATATAACATTCTGGAAGCAAAAATAGGAACTAAGAAATGCTAGCACACACATAAAAATGAAACAATTATTTTTGGACAATTGTCCTCAGAAAAACACAAAGCGGGAAAATCGATCCAGCAATGAGGGTTTTTATTATTATGCACCAGCAAATTTTTTTAGTACAATAAAATGTCACCAAACTAGTGATTCTACCCAAGAGAAACACTAGCAAAAATATTTTGAGGGATTTTACCCTCTCTCTGAAAAAACTCGACACCTAACTGCCTCTGAAAAGCAAGTCATCCACCTTACTCTACGAAAGCCCTGCGTCACCCTTGCGCAGGCCCTCTCACGGTTAGCTTGGAATTGCTGACAATCAAGTCGTCCTGCCAACTGCTGACTGAGAAACACTCTCCGACACTGAAAAATCTTCCTAGCCTCTGGAACTAAAAACAAGCTTCTCCTCAACCAAATCAAACTGCTTAATTGAGGCTTTGTGCTACCCTGCGCAGCCTCCTACAGATAAAGTTTGGCCTCTTCTTTCCAACTCTCTAAAACTGGAATCTCCTCCAAAATACTGCTCTACTGCCCCACCTTTGCCGCCTGCTATTTAATCTACTAGCTCGATTTCTCCTGTTGAATCACCTGCACTGGAAAATCGAACTGCCCAGACCACTGAGTATCTCCACCGGTGTGTCATCCATCTACCCATCGACTTCATCTTATAATCTCCAGTTGGGACTCCAGAGTTTCTAGAGAATTTTCACCTTTCTCAATTAATTCCTAATAATTAACTATTTTTCTTAAGTTAAGACTTAGGAAAATTTTAAATATGGTCAATTAATTTAATTGAGTCACCTCTCGCTGGAATTTCCAGAAATTATTTCTGGGTTTTGGAAAACTCGTGTTTTAGCCTCTCCACAAAATTTCAAGATTAAAACACCATCCGATGCTACAAAAACTAACAAGTTACTCATGGAAGATCATTAGGGCAACATGCATTTTAGCCTCTCCACAAAATTTCAAGATTAAAGCACCATCCGATGCTACAAAAACTAACAAGTTACTCATGGAAGATCATTAGGGCAACATGCATTTTAGCCTCTCCACAAAATTTCAAGATTAAAGCACCATCCGATGCTACAAAAACTAACAAGTTACTCATGGAAGATCATTGGGGCAACATGCTTGAACACTGGCCCAAACGGAATGAAAGTCATCATAGAAATGGAAATCTGAAACACCGATTAGGTCAGATGGTATCAAATGATTTTTGGGACATGTGGGATATTATTAAATACTTATTAAGAACTTTTTCACAATTGCACAGCTGTTGGAGTATTTTACATGTAGGGGAACAACATAACAACATTCCAACAAGGATAATAGTAGCTGGAACATTTTAAAGAATTGAAATGGACATAATGAGAATGACAAAACTGATATTTCCACATCCATCTCATGCTTCAGAATTTACCATAATTTGCATTGGCTCAAAAAGAGGCACCCAGCTTGGAACACTCGTAATTTGCGACGCAATTAGCACGAGCAGGAAAGAATTACAACACTTACTTTTTAGCCAATTCTTTCAGAGTTTTAGTAGATTGTCACACCCTTGCTAGAAATGACGGTCATTCAATTAAACTTGAAGGTTACAATAATTCAGTCTTTTAATAAAATTTTATAAATTAAAATCTTATTAGGTTTATTTCACAGGTTACAGTGACTTTCAATTTTCAATTGGTTATCGATGTTGTGCATGGACTTATGTAACACAATTGTCCCATAGTAATCAATGAAGTGACCAATTATCATATTCTCCTTCTCTTCTTTTGTGAGTTCATATCCGCCTTCTTTTCTCTCATGAGTCGCCTTCTTTTTTCTCACGACTCACGAGTCCTTTTTTGTGCGTGCTGCCCAAAAATCAACATGGTTGTAATGTAATTTTCTAGAATAAACTATGTGGGAGTTTACAAACATCCTATTGTTTTGAGTGGACACTACACTCATCATCAATGGATCCAACTAAAGCTTTCTAAAAAATGGAAAATAATGAACCCTTAAATGGAATAAATAGGAAATGAAAAAACTAGTCATTAGGAATTAGTTATAAAATATTAATACTATCAAAAGGAGTCTATTAATATTAATACTATTAACAATTTAGATGATATTAAATAGAAAGAGAAAGGATGAAAGAGAGGGCAAGTTAAACAGAGAAAATACTCATTTCCTATTTATTTGGTTTGAGGACTCACTCTTTTCTATCTTTCAAAAAGCTTTAGTTTGATCCCCTGATGTTGGGGATTTGGTGTCCACTCAAAACCTCGAGAGGTTTCTAAACTCCAGCACATTTAAATACTGATGTTGACTTGTTGGACCCGCATATTGAAGATCGGCGCAGCAGCATCAGTAATGATATGCTTGAGCTGTACATTTGAGCTAAGAAGAATTGCATGGCTTCATTTATTGAAGACACTAACATTGCTTTTCCATTAAGTTATTGCAGTTGTTTGTATTTTTATTACCATTATGATGCTGGGAAATCATACTGTCATTTTATAAGCTGCACAGATGAATAGATGAATAGTATAATGTATGGATGCTGTATGCATTTGCCACATAGACACTGCAACAGATGAAAGGATGCTGTAAGAATGCTGAGGTGACATTGCCCTTTTTTGTGTGCTGAATAAATTATGTTTACTACAACTTTTTTGCATCTGCTGGATACTAGTGTGGTTTTCCAATTGGTGTGGCTGTTGATTTTGTGGTTGTTCATTACAAAATTTGAAGATATTGGAAGATTTGAAGAAAAATCCTTCGAGGTGTAGAATTTGATGATGTCACACGAAGTATTTCT
This sequence comes from Pinus albicaulis, assembly GCA_034641835.2. Lineage (NCBI taxonomy): Eukaryota > Viridiplantae > Streptophyta > Pinopsida > Pinales > Pinaceae > Pinus > Pinus albicaulis. The sequence continues at coordinate 977,154,993 of CM076570.1, forward strand.
CTGGATTTGAGGTCATTCCTTACAACTGCTGTTGAATCTGCCACTTCTCCTAAATTTTCTGCTTTTTCATGAAAAATTAACATAACTACGGAACCATTTTTTGCTGAAGAAAATGAAACATTGAAGAGACCACTGCTAGATATGATGTTGCTGCCATCGTGAAGAGGTAGTTACTAGTAAAAATAATACATTGCTGCTGAGAAATTCATCATTTTGGTTAGTTTTCTGGAGGGTTTTGTGACCAGATGCCGATTACACAAGTTCAATGTTGCTCCTGTCCAATGGCTGCTATTGATGTTCGCTGTTATCTTAAGGCAACAGGTTGTCTCTTCAGATTCCAGGTATTCTTAAAACTTGATCATCAAAAAAACAAAGAGGAAAAAGTTGAAGGTATAGTTTGTTGTTGCTCCTGTCCAGTGGATGCTTTTCATGTTTACTTCTATCCAAATGCAGCAGGTTGTCTCTTCAGATTCCAGGTATTCTTAAAACTTTATCATCAAAAAAACAAAGAGGAAAAATTTGAATGTATCATATATGTTCTTTTCATGCTGTGGATTGGAGAAAAGCATTGATGTTTTGTATGGTCTGTCCCATGAATATGGATGCCGGTACGATAAGAGTTAAAATTTATTAAACGGAATGTGTTGTTTGGTTTGATGGTCACACATTGAAACCTTTGGTTGACAGGGTGAAACAGTTTGTTAAATGTTCCCTTGGTACAACCAACAAAAACTGGGTTTTGGTGTTTGAAGTCAGGACTAGATTCTCTGTCCTTGTTTTTCTCCAAAGAGTTGAGACCCAAACACAGGGTTGAGGGTTATTAAAAACTGATGTGCATCTAGGAAGGAGCAGTTATGGCAGGACTTACACAAGGAGGAATGTTTTCTGACTGCCATAAATTACATGGGAAGAATTATGCTGTTAGGGAATAAAGGTTGAAGACAATTCTTACATACCACAATTTAAAAGAGGCTTTGACAATTGTCACCCTATTGTCCAGGATGTTGAGGATACCCTTCAAGATTGGGAAAAGCTTTTAGTAGTACATGAAACTCTTAAATTGTGCCGCTTGATAATTCAAGAAAGTTCAATAACCGATCAGCTGACAAATCCAAAGGATGTTAGAGATCAGTAAATTGCAGGTTGACGGGGATAGAAGAGAGTGTTTGCCTTGATCTTTCAAATATTTTGCAACAACTCTGACAATTATAGTAACAACAGTCCTTTCAAGAGCTTGAAAAGCTCTAGCTGCAAAATGAGCAGCTAAATAAACAATTTTGAGGAGGAAAACAACCAAGGAAAACAATTTTGTCACCAAACTGACAGAAAAAGGAAAAAGAAAGCAGACAACCTTTCAGAACAATATAAGAAAGAAAATTTCAGACCAAGCTATGACAGAAAACCCAATCAAAAACAAAATGAAGCGGGAGAGAAAATTTTCATTCAAATTAGAATAATGTCGGATTGTTTCTATCGTGGTGAGACAGGCTATTTGAAGAAGAATGTAGGGAAAACCTATATGACATTTCATGTGGAAAGTTTAATAGACAAAAATAATTATGTCGATAATAATTCAGCTAACAGGAAAGAGTCAAAGGACACACATTGTACGACTAAAGTGCCACACAACAGGACATTTAAATGATATAACAAAAGGACATTTAAATGATTTATCTTGATTTGTTGAATTTTAATCTGGTATGGGCAATTAAATAATTTTTATAGTCTGACTCAACAATAAGTTAAAGAAGCAGATGGAGTTTGTAGATCTTGTCTAGCCAGAAAGAGACAGCGGTAAAAGTTGGAAAAGGAAGCAGTTTGGTAGGTTAAGCATTCCTTCAAAGATGGTGCATGCTTTGACTCTGCACTAATTTCAAGAAGAAGATGGAGCTTGTGAAGCCTGTCCAGCCAGAAAGAGACACCGGTAAAAGTTGGAACAGGAAGCAGCTTGGAATGCTAAGAATTCCTTGGAACTGTGCATAGTGATCTTTGTGGACCAATGCAGATACGGTATCTTGGTGTCTGCAAATACTTTTACCTTTTGCTCGAAACACTCGATAACAGGACGCCATAAAATTAAGGTAAGCACTCCATATGATATGCTTCTGATAGGCACTGAAATTCCGCACTTATAAGAGCTACAGAAGAGGTAAGTGGAAGAGAACTACTACATGGATAAACTTCATTCCTGAGGAGACGGAACTACTTGAAGTAGAGGATCCCAATGAGAAAAAGAGGATTTGACTCAAATATGAACCACAGGAAGAATGGGAAAGGAGAGGTGGAGACCAAACAGCATTTCCAACTACAATATGAAGCATACATAAAGACAGCAAAGGAACAAAGTTAGTAAACCACAGCTGGGGGTTAGTGTTCTGAGAAGACCAAGTAGACATGGCCAAAAGAGCTACAAGGAAAACGCGTCCCGGAGACAAAATTACCAAAAGCCAATCCACGGGGTGCCTATTGGGAGAAGAAGGCTAAATCTAGATGAGTGTTCCAAACCTCTTTGTAACACTTTGTGGATCTTACAATCCCTCTTACCATATCTTCGAATTTCTTGTTTTCACATTGTGCACTCCTGTTATATTGGATGTAAACCTTCGTGTTCCGTAGGCCAGTTGGCCTCCACCACATTTTAATAGAAGTCAAAGCAGTTCATCTCACCACAACCCGCCCGGCCTCCCCCAACTCCGGCAACAAACACACCCCTGTTGCGGTTCTTCATATAGTTGCAACATAAAATGATGCATTAATTTTCCTCTAGATTTTCCTTGCAATATAAAAACCTTCCCCTTCTTGAACATACAAATAGAGAAAGATAACCATGGATGCCAATACCCGGATCTGACAGTTCACCTTGAATATCCGCAAATGAGATCCAAATAACCAATCATTTTTTGTGATATGATATAAAAGAATGGCCAGCCACCAAGAAACTGAAGATCGAAGTATGCCATAGCACGATCTTATCTGCTCTGGCTATTAATGTCTTCATCATACGGAGACTAGCATGCCATCTTGAAGTATTTTTCACTACAATCTACACTTAGGGTTTTTCAGAAACTAACCCTAGAAATGTGGAATAGCAAAAGGTCCCTAGTTTACAAAATAGATAAACATCTGCAAAAATTGGTGTTAACTCCTGCGAGCATCAATCCAGTTCAAGCATCGTACATTGCGAATTCTATTTGGTTGAAGGAACGAATTCCACCCCGTCCAAAAGATAAATGCAAATTAGTGAGTATTATAAAGGCTAAAATGCAAATTTCTCTGTATTCAAAATATTTCTTTGACGCAACAGTTACCTCTTCTAGCCGAACGAGTGCCCTTGACTCCACTCCGCGGCTTGTCTTGCTGTAAAATTTTCCCCATCTACAGCGATCAGAGCGATGAATTCAGCGGATCTTGATCTTGCTAGCCACTGAAGCCTTCCGCCGGCTTCCTCCCTCCCGGTTTTTAATTCAGTCTCGCCAATAACTGAAATTTTTAAAATGATGGTAGTATAAAACGAAATTGTTAACGCTAAGAAGATATTAAATCTCCATTAAACACTAAAACCAAAATTGTTAACGATGAGAACAAATTATCGTAATCTGCGTTAAACACGAAGAGTAAATAAAAGTAATAAATATAGATAAAATCAAACGTCTCGAAAACTAAAGCAATCGATAAAAGCTTTGCCCTTCGTGCATGGTTTTTTTCTTTTAATGGAGTTGTAAATAATTTGGAGGTATTGGGATCTTTTAATGGAGTTGTAAATAATTTGGAGGTATTGGGAAATTGAAAAGCATTTTATTTTAGAATGTGAGGTTTTCAAAGAGAGTAGTATGCAGATATTTTGGGAGTTAGTTCTTGGGATAATTTATTCAGCGAAGAGTTTGTCGAGAAGTTGGGAGGGTTTATTGTAAAACCCCATAGAAAAAAGTTGAATACAAGAACCAGATGGCGAAGCAATCTGTCCCATATGTTATTTTTAGCCTAGTGGATGTTAAAAATACCTTCTTTCTTTTTTCTTTCTATATATTTTTTAATACCATTTTTCTTTTCTTTTTTCCTTTTTTTTGTTGGAGTGGTATTGGTTTTTTTGGTTGTACTAGTCAAGCTGCAAACAACATTGCGGAATTATCTATTCTTAAACTTTTTAAACTTCTTCTTGAACTACTTGAATTCTTGTAATTATCAAAGATAAATATTTATAGAGACTCATTAAATGTGATCAACGTAATAAATGGGAAATCACAACTAAAAAATCATACTCTTTTTCTTCTTTTTCAAAATATCTCTAACACTCTACGGAAATTCTCACACATATCTTTTACTCGTGTATAAAGGGAAAGGAATGAAGTCAATATTCTTTCAAAAAGAGAACTTACATTGGATAAGGACTAGTGAGAAATCCAAGAAAATAAAAAAAACCATGATCAATGTTCTCTAGTTGTGCCCCTTAGACTAGATGATCACTTCATGTCTCATTGCTACTTTTCGCAACAGCATACATACAATTGGTTTCTTTTTGTTGAACACTCATATCAATAGATAGGTCAAATTCAATCTTGTTTCCTACTTAGCCACCTATGATCACAGTGAAAAGTCAATTTTGAATGTTTTTCATAGGTCTCTCTTTGCTTTTAGGTCTCAATCGAACTCGGTATGAGATTTTATACATGACACCATTTTTACTACATATGTTGGAACTAAAGACATCAAGATACAAGTGTTTTATGCTAATTTTTTTGTGAAAGGAAATATTCTTCTTCTAAGATTTTTAGATTTTTGAATGTAACGAATAAATCCTAACTCATAAATCTTTGTTATTTTTATGATCTTATCGTAACATATGATTCAGCCTCATAAACACTATGTGAATACTTCACACATTTCCAATATATGTTTTATTTGAAATATAATGAAATGTTGTCTTTTTTTCTTAGAAAAAAAAGTGTAATATGCAGCATTGTTCCTTAGTACATGTCTCTTATGCAAAAAGTAATTGATAGCAAGTATTGAATGCATGAACAAATTCGTAAATTTAATAATGAAACATATTTGAATATGACAAAGGGAAATAACGGAAGTAATTAATCAACTAAATAGTCTTGGAGCAAAATAGAGATAAGTGCATAGATATTTTGGATGAAATATTAGCCCCAACATTACCGTTTATTACAAAATGTAAGTGCTTATTGAAATGTGTTTGCGCACATTTTATTTCGTCTTTAGCTTATGGGACAAAATAAGGAGGAGAAAATACAATATTTAATATATTTATATTAAATAATGTATATATGTGATATAAATAAAAAATAATATCTTAAAAAGCTAATTATTGTAACAAACTATCTATCTAACTTTAAATTTATACTCATCTTGATTCGTGGTCAAATAAATAATTTAGGGTATAATTTCTATGTCAAAAAAATCAAATTGATATGAAGTATTGTGTCATCTTAATCATGTGGCAAAACCCTGATTGGGGTGCGAATCGGGCACTGATCCCCAAGTCAAATCATCATGAATGCATTAAGAGCGAGACCTTACGGCCAGCATGTTAGGCTGCCCAGAGTTAAGTGTCATCGAGAAGAAGTTGGCGATGGCTGCGTGAGAAGTGAAGGACTCACCTCTCGAGGGAGGCACCATTAAGCAAGAACAAATTAGGAAGGAGGCACTGGCAGGAGGTTATTCTCTGGGTTTGGTTTGTTGTGAGCACAGATCGGTGGGCAACAATGAAGGTGAACGATGGAGATAGGAGCGACGGTCCAGGCCTTCACAAGCTGCCACGCTCAACTCTTCAAGGGTATGCAGTATCATCCTCTACATTACCCTGTCCCCTGAATATGGATTTTGTTAGCATATGCATGTTTAAAGTTTCGCAATGGATGATTGGGCTGAGGGTAACATCTTTTCCGTATGCATGGGTTTCTAGGGAAGTTTATGGGCTTTCATTCGGGCTGAGACAGTCAATTTCGCTATTATTTGGAATTATATTCTACAAAATGGGTGAAAGGGGGACAAGTAGAGGTGTAGGTTGCTGTGATAACCAGGGTATGACCGGGTTGGCCACCCGGACCGCGGGGTGGCAGCACCACCCTAACCTGCACGTAAGAGTGAGATTGAACAAAGATACAATATCATGTTGTCGCTCATGTGGGGAGTAGGAGCAAGGTGGAAGTAACCCTATTGGAGGTCATCCTTGGAGACCCAGGCTCAAAGCCTCGGGTAGGGGTGTGAACCAAAATTATGGTGGCGACATGGGCAGTCTGGTTTTATATTTTCTTGTGTGGCACATTGAAAATCCTATGCCTTTGTTTATGAATATTATTATTGTCATAGCGACAAGGTTTGGACGAGAGTATAGGAACACAATTGGGGGCACTCGGCATTGCAATGCAGTTGTTGCTCCTTCCACTGCGGGGAAGATACCTATGATGGCCCGGGAAAATAATGTGAAGGAGGAACTTGAGATGGCATGCAGGAAGCAGACATGGAAGAGAGGAGTGCCATCCTCTTGGGGACCAAGGAGGTCAGGTCATAAACCTCAAGTTGAACACATCAAGGATGTCGCTCTGACATATGTCCAAGAAATTCCAAGCCAGGTAAGGAAGGCAATAGAAAAGTGGGAGGAGGCCCTCACTTGCCAAGTCGAAGAAGAAGATGTAGTTCTGGAAAGAGAAAAGACACCAGAGGAAGAGTCTCATAGTACCAGCAAACCCTCCAGCTGTATTTGAGGATGAAACATTTGGTGATGAAAGCCATCATGCATACCACATATTTTATGCAAATTGATCCGACAATGTTGGAAATTCAAAAAGATTTTCAGCTTCTACAGCTCCAAGTCCAACAACAAAATGCTCGTCTTGGCATAATTGAACAACTCCTTAAGCGTCCTCAGCAATCAGAGATCCCTAGGTCAAGTGCTAGAGACCGAGCGCCCATCGAGTCCACAACGGACTAATCTATTTATTGTCCTGTCACTTCATTGTTGTGTCTCTGTTTAGATATGTGTTACACGACATTTTGTCACTGTCCCTGCAATCCCCATCTTGCCCACTGGAGGGTCCTTTCCGTGATCAATAAGCAGTGTCATGCCTTGTAAAGACCATCATTGTATCCCTTTACATGAGAGTAATATTCCTTTTGTTGACAATTCCCTAAGCAAAGACTCAAAAACCCTTGTTTTTGCCCTTGGCGCGAGTAGTCAGTTATGCCCTCGCGCCGAAGAGGAAGATTAACACTGGGCCCCGCACTAGTTGGCGCTCTGTCTCAGTTAGCCACCCGTGCCAAGCTGTTTATGGAATGTTTTTTAAAAATAGAGGCGGAGATTCCACTCCAACAACTTCTAGGATGAGTCATTGGGAGTGGTTGAACTGAATAAACCATGAACTCCCTCCTTTAGTTTATGGTTTCCACCTCTTATGGGAACTCCCTAAACGATAGGCCTCCCTCCCACCTTTGTAGGGATCCTAACCTCCTCCTTTTCCTCTATAAAAAGAAGCTATCTCTCTTTGCATAAGCTAGCTGGACATGGAGAATTGAACATACTATAGTTGAACTATTGAAGAGATAGAATAAGAAGGAATTACGTTGAGAGAGCTTGAGTCCATGCCTTCATCTCGTCCGAATTTCCTAACGAGCATCTGAGATGCACTTCGGCTGAACCCCGCTGGAGGAGATTGTGACGTCAAAGCACTGGTTGTAATTCTTCCTTCTATCAATACATATACGTGACTATTGTTTGGTTCCCATTTTGTATTATGTTAGATGTTTAATGCAATATGCATAGCCCTCTTTGACTAGCTAGTAGTTATGAGTGAAATTATTATGTCGTATGCTATTCTTGTTTGTTGTTCTATGTGTAGGTATCCGAGCATGACTGCGGAAGGATTGTGACTTGCCAAGGGAGGAGCGAGAGGCCACCACCACTACAACAACGACGACAACGTTGGATTCCAGGTAGGTCGATCTACCATGTCCTCTTTTCATTCAGTAATTAGGAATCAACACTCTAGCATGTCTCATTGTTTCTAGACCCACTCTAGGGCTATATGGATCGTCTCTGTCCGTAGAGAGGATTTACCTGCTTAACAAATTGGCGACTCCACTGGGGATCAGTGTGAGTTTGTTGTTTCATCTTGTTTGGTCAATTTCAATCATTGATTTGCTTATCTGTCTTTTTATGGTTTGCTTGCTTAGTTTATATCCTTTGTTCAGCTCCAAAGTGTCAAGATTGACCTCTGCTCATTGAGTTATGGCTTTTCCCTTTTTCCCATAGTTATCCGGCTTGGCGCGTTTTTCATCTAAACAGTTGCGCCAATTGGCCTAGGTTGCTTTTGTTGCAATCGCGCCAACCCCTGTTTTGCGCGGATTATAGCCTTACAGTCGCGCCGAATCCTGTAGGATTTGGTTTGACCTCCTTAATGACTCTTTTGGTCAATTGTGCTTGCTTCCGAGTTATTTTTTATGTGTAATTATGCATTTGGGATTGTTTTGACTATTGTCGACTTGCTTTCCTCAGTCGTTTGTCCATCTTCTTATCGGTGTAAATTGAGGCCTTAGGGTTTCTAAGTGTCTTGGTGCACTAAGCCTTTTGTTTGGAAATCAAGTCGTTTTGATTATTATTAGTCTCATTCTTGGGTCGATTGCACTTAGTTTCTTGATCTTTTTGAATGATTGCTTTGATTGCAGAATCATTTCGTTTCTCGATTGATTCTTCTCCTTGTTTCTCCAAGCATAGATTACATTGCTTGTTTTGGGTCGTTTTTAAAACTTTCTTTTGATTTGAAAGATTGCAGCATTAGTTTGATTGCTTTCCTGTGTTTGTTTTGTGTTTCATTGAGTCATTCAATTTCAATTCTTACACAATACTCAAGCTAGTGTTTGTTTTCATTTTTCATGTAATTAGTGTATCATGTACTTCTTTTCATTGAAAAAAAAAAAAAAAAAACATATTTTGCATTCTTTCTTACATCGAAAGTGAAATATTATTTTGCATAACTAGCGCCTAATTGTCTAGGAAAGAGTTTCATTTTCGTTTGATTGTGTTAGATGCATTAGTGATTTCTTCGCATACTGTCATTGTTTGCTTTTGTTTGAAAGATCTCTATCCTTCTCGTAACTAGCATTCATTGAATCATAAATGATGTTCATTTGCATATAGCTTGCATTTAGGAAATTTGAGATCCAAATTCGATAGGGCCTTAAAACTGAAACATAATTCAAGATCAACTTTAAAATTCATTTAATTAACCTAAGGAAGCATTAAAACCTAACAAAACATTTTTAGTGGTCTAGGCTAGAGACTTGTTCCGGCGTCTTAAAACCTAGTAGCTGTCGTTCGCCATTTGGCTTTAGACAGCGCTAGTACAGACTTGTGCTCCCCATACTTTCGAGGATATAAATGGAGACCCCTCTAGGTTGCAATCCTTTTATCCATAGGAAGCTAAGTCTGCCCCCTTGTAACCGTGATACACCGAACACAACATTCGGGGAGATTACCTGCACGTACGTCAAGTCCTTGGTCATTTCTTTTTCATTTAATCACCAAGGTGTATATGGCAGTTCACGGAATCCTGGTATACCCTCTTGCTCAGAGTACCATAGTAGTATTTTTTATCTTTTCATGACTCTTTAAAGAAGATAAGAGATTGTCGAGCACTTGTCCTTTCACGCTCGTTTAAAATTGAAAGTGACTAGAGTCATATTTTTCCTGTTTCTCGACTCTTAAAATATGAAACAACAAAATCTGGTTTCAGTGTCGTAAAATTAATCACCTATGATCACACGCCCGTTAAAAGTTTTATTACTTGGCCTGTTGTTTTTCCTTAGTTTTGACCTTGGAGCCTTTGATTGGTTTTCTTTTTTTCCTTTCTATTTTGATATACAGTCACAGTGGCGGAACCACCAGCTTCATCGTCCTCACTGCCTCCTAGTGGTAGTTCTTTCTCGAACGTTTCTTTTGAAACCCCTCAGTCCACTAGGTCTGCCGAGTTTTCGCAGCCTATTCTCCCCGCTGTCCTGCCTCTTGCTACTCGATCTCCTCCTGAAGAGCTAGTTGAATTCAATTGGCCTTCTTCTAGTGCTTGGTCTGGTTTCGGGGAAGAAGGAGATTTTCCTCCTTTTACGTCGAGCTCACCATTTTTTGTTGTTGATGTGCCTCCTAGTCCCCGTAGTCTTTTCGAATATATTACGGTGGATTCAGACATAGATTCATCTAGTCCTGTTGGTAGTGAAGGAATGCATGTTTCTACAGGAGAATATCAGATTTTTTCCGGAAGATGTCCCTCATGTTTCTACTTAGTCTTCTCCACCATCGGTGTCACTTCCGCTTGGATATAGGTCATTGAGTCAGATTATGTCTGGTGTTGCCTCCATAGCGCAATCCAGTACATTAAATCCTCCTCAGAGTTCGGTCCTCCCTTCGTTATGACTATCACCTTCGACACCTGGTTCGTCGGTTACTGTTAGATCTGTTCTAGTCCAACCGATTGTCTATGTGGCTTCATCCACACCAGTTGTTACCACTCAGTCGTCATGATCTTTTCACACTCGCAGGTCTATTTTCCTCAATCCAACATGGCCTGTTAATCCCGGTCCTACTAGATCACAATCTAGTGTCGCGGAGGCCGCACCTGCTTCCAATACAATTTCTACTACTCCTGTGATTCTCAGGTGTTCATGATGAACGGTTTTGCAGCGGCTTCTATTGCTACTCGGTCGAAATATTATACTGGATCACGTCAATCCACGGGGAAGGAGATCGTTGATGGTACTCCTCCTCCACATGTTACTGGCCCTCTTGAAATTGAAAGGCCAAATGTTGAATCCGTTGTGCGGCCACCATCTAAAGGTGTACTCCGCAAGTCTTTTTATAATCCCAACGCTCGTGCCGCTCACGATTACAATATTGTTGAGGATTTGGCTCAGGAACCATCCACGATGTCTGTGTTACAAGTACTTCAAAGTTGTTATCTGCAATTGGTGGGATTGATCCTACCGATACTATCCTTCTTGCTTTCGATTTAGAGAATTTCGTTCCACGACTTCCGCATCAGATTGTGCTCATTATTCAAGTTGTTATTAATGGTCTCGACATCCATCGAGAATTTGTGGAAAAAGGTGCATCAACCTGTGTCATGTCATCTTCATGTTGGAAAGCTATTGGTTCTCCAACCTTGAATTCATCACCAAATGCCCTTGAAGCATTTGATGGAAGAGAATCAAAACCTTTAGGTGTTCTCACTAGTTTACCGATTACTCTGAAAGGGAAGACAATCAATGTCCTTATGTGGATCAGATTCCTACCCCCTACGAGAGCGTAGGGCACGGTCTTTTTAAAGATCTTGCCCTCATGGGTATTTTCCCTCTTCCTCCACCAAACACTGTTCAGATCCATATGGCCTCTTGGTCTGATGACCCATGGATTATTCCTTCACCTGAACAGATCGATTCCTTTGGAGATTCGATGCCTTTGAGTCTGATTAAGATTGATTATTGTGAACTCATCGCGGCTTCAAAAGCTCTGTCCTCTGATCGTGCTCCTTTAAGCATGTCTCTTGACATTTATTCTCAATCCATGTGGCTTGGCGATTCAGATTTGCCTGATCCTTTGAAAGAAGTGTTTCCCTCCGATGAAGCCATCGTGGAAACCATGTCTCTTGAGGATCTGCGGTGGGACGATGGTCATCATTTTTACTCGTTCATTCCTTGCCTCGAAGCCATGTCTACTTATCTCAAGCGTTTTTCATCTCAGGTTCATTCTCCTCCGCTTCAAATGCTTGTTTTGACACATGACGTCTTTACGGAAGGTAACTTGAGTAATATTAGACAGATGATGTCTATTGGCATTTCCGTTAAACCGAGAATCATCGAGAACATCCATATCGGGGTCGCTTGTTCTTCCGATGAAGTACAAGTTTATACTAGCCTTTTCCACGAATTCTGTGATGTCTTTGCACGGTCCTACAAAGAAATGCCCGGCATTGACCCTAGTATAGTGGTGCATGAAATACCTACTTACCCTGGCTTGAAGCCTGTTCGCCAACGTCTTTGTCCAGTGCACCCTAGAAAAGCTGCTGCCATTAAAGGTGAAGTTGAAAAACTTCTCAGAGCTAGTTTCATTTATCCGATTCATTTGACAGAATGGGTCTCTAATATTGTTCCTGTAGATAAGAAACAGGGAACTATTCACGTCTGCGTTGATTATCGCGATATCAATCGAGCTTGTCCCAAGGATAATTATCCTACTCCCTTTATCAATCAAATCGTTGATGACTGTGCTGAGAGTCAGATTTTTTCCCTCATGGACGGTTTTTCTGGTTACAATCAAATTAACATTCTCCCGAATGATCAACATAAGACTGTCTTTATCTATCCTCGAGGTATTTTCGCATATAAGAAGCTCCCTTTTGGCTTAAAGAATGTTGGGGCTACATTTCAGCGAGCGATGTCGTATGCTTTTCACGATATTTGTCACATCGTTCAGCCTTATCTGGATGAACTTCCCGCTCATTCAGCTAAGCGTCTAGACCATCCTGACCATCTTCGTCATATTTTTATTCGTTGTCGACGTTACAATATTCGGCTTAATCCGCACAAGTGCATCTTCTGCGTTGATTTCGGTAGACTCTTAGGGTTTATCGTGTCGAAAGATGGAATTTGCCTCGATCCACTCAAGGTTGAGGCTATTCTCAATCTCCCCTCTCCCTCTTCCTTGCATTAGTTGCAAAGTTTGGAAGGTAAGGTTAATTTTCTACGCCGTTTTATACCTAACTATGCAGAAGTGGCTAGAGGATACACACGATTATTAAAGCAGGGCGTCCCATTCTGTTGGGATGATATTGCTTTGAAGTCTTTTGAGGCCCTGAAGACGTTGCTTGTCAATGCTCCTCTGTTACGTCCTCCTAACTATCATCGTGATTTTTCCCTTTATTTAGCCGTCGCTTTCAGCACGATTGCCATGGTTCTAATACAAGAGGATGACGGCGGTAACGAGCATGTTGTCTATTACTTGTATCGTAACCTTCTCAATCCTGAGACGCAGTATGCACATGTTGAGAGGTTAGCGTTAGCTGCAGTTTAGCGTTTTCGTCATTATATTATTTTGCGTGCGGTGATTGCGATTTCTGATTGCAACCCCATGACCTATATATTGTCTCGACAATTACTGGGGGGCAAATACTCGAAGTGGATTGTCATCCTTCAAGAGTTCGATTTGGAATTTACTGTTGCCAAGTCGAATAAATCATTAGTCTTTGCTGATTTGATTTGTTCCCTCCCTTATGACTCTCCTCCGTCTCATTCTAAGGAATACATTCCAAACGATACGCTTTTCTTGATTAACACCCTCGATCCGTGCTATGATGATATCATCGTTTATCTCCAGACTTCTACTTTCAAATCTGAGTTGACGAAGGATGCTCGCCGACGCATCCGTCATCAATCGCAACCTTGAGTGTGAAATACCTTCAATCAAGTTAGCTGTTGAATTATTGTTGAACACTTCACCAGAAGAAGAGTGTCTCCTTTACTTAGAAAGGTTGGATGAAACCCACCATTTTGCTACTCTGTTTATTGAAGCACATAAAAAGCGGGTGATCCCCTCTAGGTTTCGCACGATCTCCTCCTTCTGACCTCCCTCGCCACGAGGGTCGAAATCGCGAGGGATTTGCCTCGCCATCAGAGACATGCCCGCGGGTCTCTCTAGGCCAACATCTGCAAATGCATGGATTTAATGTTAGAACATACATACTTAAAAAATCATAACACTCATGAAAATAAAAAATGAGTCTTACCCAAATCTTCATCCCAATCCTCTCCCTCCGGGAATGGGAGGTCTGGATCACTAGTAAAATCTGTACCAGAGTAGGGCCAGTCCTCCACGATGATCAACTGTCGGTGGAGCCAATCAAAAAACTCTAGTCTCCAAGACATCTGTTGAAAGCCCAGTGCCCTTGTGTTGAAGAGGTAAATCCCCTCTGCAGACAGAGGCGATCCCTACTAGCCCAGAACGGGTCTAGCAACAATCGTAACACGCTATGGTGCAGGTCCCTAATTGCAATAAACCAACTTGCGAAGAAGGCTTACCTCGAATCCAACGTTGTTGTTTGTAGAGAAGGCAGCACTCCCGTTCCTTTGCTCCGGCAGATCACAATCCTCACGCTCGTCGCGATCGAACACCTACACACGCAAGATACACAACAAATGCAAGCGTAAAATCCAATATATACAATTATGCGTCAGTCAAAGAGGACACAACTCATGATCATAATGAACAAAACGAGTGGAACCATAACCAATAGTCGCTTATCATTAATTCATACAAAGGAAAATACAACCTGGCTCTGACGCTGAATTCTCCTTCGACGGGTCGTCAGCGGAATACATCTCGGTAAAACTTATCAAGGATGGGGACAAGCCTCTCTCTTCGATCGTCAATCTCCTTGCTATGGATTTGGCTCTATGAGGGCTATTGCAACATTCTTTAGGCTATGAAGGCTCTTGGGAACTAGCTTGCAAAGGAAAATGGCAAGTTTTTATAGATGGTGGAAGGGGAGTTGGGATCCCTACAATCATGGGATTGGCCCTATCCTCAAGGAAGCTTCCATGAGAGGTGGAAAACTACTTCCTCTACATGGAGATTCGGAGCCAAACGTCCCAACTCAATTTAGAGACCAGTTCAGGAGTTGGTTGGAGTCAATCTTCCGCCATTTATTTTTAAAAAACACTCCTTAATAAGCCTGATGCGGGTACAACACTGAGACAGTGTGCCAGCTGGCGCGCCCTCTTCGGAGGATTTCCCCCATTGGCGCGTGTATGACACTGACTAGTCGCGCTAAGGATAAAAAGGCTATTTTTAAGGTTTTTCACAAGGAATTGTCTTCAGGGGAGTGAAAGTCCTTGCTCAGGGGAATGCCATGAAGGTGGTTTCAGGTCATGTCACTGCTCACAGGTCACAGAATAAGCCCTCCAATGTGCGAGACGGGGCATTGCAGGGACAGTGACAAATTACTGCGTAACAGATGCCCCCTAAAGCATGAGGCCCAAAAGAGAGAGAGAGGGGTGAAATGATTTACGAGAACGTGTCCAACTGAAAACACTGTCGTTGGAAAACCTGCGTAGATAAGTACAATTGATATCTCAAATACATGATATATATGTGGTATGGGCGCAGCCATCCATAACAGAGTATACAATAATCCAGATCCAAGGTATGGACGCAGCCATCCAGTGAGGATCGATAAATAGACTTAGGTATGGTCGCAACCATCCAATGAATGAGTCATGTAACTAATCATAATAATCCACAAAATCGCAGCCTGGATTCTAACAGACAAAATCCAGGGTCTTGCGCTCCATCTCGACCCGAACAAAGTACAAGTTCAAGCATGCGAATAAGTGAGCTGAAGTCGAACATGCGAGAATGATTACCAGCCAATGATGAAAGCTGTTAACAGACGCGAGAGGTACCACCAATAATGACAATGGTCCTCAAGGTACTATAGGTACAATCTACGGCATGTGAATCAATGAGCTGGCGTCGAACACCCGTAGAATCACTCGATCGGAGGCCAATAATGAAAACCTCACGTCGAACGCGAAGAACCTGCCATTGAGGCATGCAGGCTCCAAGGTACCGGAAGGGAGTCTCTAGATCAGCTTCCTGGATAATGAGCTGAAGTCGACAGGAAGTGACCTTGATCGAAGGTGGGCCATAGTGTTTCCCACATCGTCGACGCGAGACATAGGAACATAATGTCTTCGTGAATCAGGATCAGATGAGAATCAGAGGAAGGTTGAAACTTGCAGAGGTCAACTTCTCTTGAACATATCGGTGGCACGACAGTGAATTTGGCAGTATTTGACATCAAAAGATCAGAGGTCATGATGACAAGGCAAAGAGCAGATGAGAGGTCAAAAGGGATCACCCAAACCCATGGAGGCAAGTGGAAAACGAGATGAGATGTCCCCAACCCGACACGAATGCAGACAAGTGCCATGTTCAAGAGCGACATACTGCCGACACGACAATGATGTTGGTTCCATTTTTCCCCACCATTTCGGTGAGTACCTCTTTATTTTTACACAAGCTTGAAGAGGATACCATATGCTTGTCATATAAATTCATCCTTCGGACGAATCCATCCTAGTACATTTAACGAGCCCTAGGAAGGAGAAACTCGAATATCGTCATTACGACTGAATCCGATGTCATCAGGGTTTAACGAGTCTGACAAAGGAAGAACTCGGCGTCTTTTCATGTTTAGAGAGTTTGAAAAGACAGCAAAAAAGTAAACTCCAAAGGTCCCTTTTCGTAAATAGTTCCTCAGATCCGAAAAGGTAGAAAACAATATTCGAGAAAACCTCCTAGTCGCGATAGGCTAGGGTATTCCTTTTTCGTAAATAATCCATCCCAGCCCGAAAAAGGGGTAAACGTATACTGGGTAGATGTCGTTTCGTGTCCACTTTAACGAGATCGAAACGACAAGGGACTCGACAATCTTTTCATGTTTAGAGAGTCAGAAAAGAGCTGAAAGATGACTCCTCCTGGAGGAACGAGTGGTATAAAGGGTAGCAACTGGTTCCGGTAATGGTGGAACTGCTCAAAACAAGATAAAGGTCAAGAGGCTGGCTAACAAGACCACTCATCACAGCGGTTCCTCAGGAACAGGTAAAACAACCAAGTGAAGGCATATGATCGGCCAAGCAGATAGTGACGATGGAGTGAGAAAACCAAGGCTCATCTGGCAAAAACAGGCTGATAAAATGGCAATCACAAGAGGTAAAATGGGAATGGTTTCATTTTTACACAAGCTTGAAATAAAAAAACTTTGCTTGAAGTTGGTTTCATTTTTACACAAGCTTGAAACAAAGATAAACTATGCTTGAAACCGGTTTCATTTTTACACAAGCTTGAAACGGAAACAAACTATGCTTGAAAAAAGTAAGCATGCCCCCAGCATGGTGACTCAATTCGAGGTACATGCCCCCCAAGCTTCAGTCCATATGAAAGGCAAATGGAGTGAAGGTTCAAATTACGAGATCAAGAGAAAGACTCGACTGGGATTTTACAAGATCTTATCGAAGACTCGAATTGAACAGGAAAGTGTTTCATGGTTTTAACGAGGTTGACACATTAAAAGAACTATCCTCAGGACACGTTGTTTCATTTTTTAAGGAGCTTGACACAAGAAAAAGAACTATGCTCCGGAAGACCTTATTTCATGGTTTAAAAAGCTTGACACAAGAAGAGGAACTGTGCTCCGACAGACTTGGTTTCATTTTTTTAAGAGCTTGACGCATGAAAACGAACTATGCTCCGAGAACCTGGTTTCATTTTTTAAGGAGCTTGACACAGGAAAACGAACTATGCTCCGACCGACCTCATCATAATGAACAAGAAGTCATGGCTTCCAAGAGTTCCACTCCTGATGGAAGGAATACGTCCTAGAAGTCGGGACCCAATGCCCCCAGCACACTATGCATGACGACATTATCACTGAGTACAGGCACGGGGTAGGTAGCCACATAGTTGACCTGCGGTGGGGCAGATACAACGGGTGGATAAAAACCAGGAAGGGATGATGGCGGGCCAGCTGCCACATCAGGACCAAAGAACGAAAGTTGATCAATGGTCACGATCTGTCCTTCATGTGGAAAACACATCACGCGAAAGAGGGAGGAGACAAGTGCTCCCATGGCATAGGTGTAATCGCGCCCCAAAAGCAGATTAAAATCCAAGGGGCCTGGAACAACCATCACGTCCATATGGACGGTTTTACCTCCCAACGTAACAGGTAACGCTGGAAGGATCCCTAATGGTTGACTCGTTCTTCTGTTAAATGTCAACAGATTCTACGTAACAGGCGCAAGCGGTGGCGAACCGAAATCTTGCCAGGTAGTTGAGGATAGAACACTAACAGATGCACCTTCGTTTATAATGGTGCAGGGTACAACCAGACCAAAGGCCTGTACTGTTATCTCGAAAGGCACATAAGACGGAAGGTGGTATCCTGCAAATCGATTCCAATCAAAGGAAGCAACTAAACTACTCGGAGGGGCTACCATCGAACTGAGAAGGTCTTCCCCTAGTGTTATAGAAGAAGGAGCATCCTCCACGACCTCCATCTCGAAGGTGGGAGGGGTATCCCTCGGAACCTCCATCATGGGAGGCGGAGGAGCAACGTCTTGAGGTATAGGGACAGGAGAATCTTTCTCCAAGTCCGAAGAATATGAAGAAACAAGAAGAACCTGAGGGATATGGGATCCACTCTCAACGGAAAAGACCTGGTGCACCGCAGACGGAGCCAGCTCAACCGATCCCACGACCAATGGTTGGTCGGGGATGGATCCCTGAATTTGAATTTCTGAGGGAGCGAGATCAACCAAGGATGAATCTTGACCAATCGTAGGATCAGCTGGTGGAGGACTCAAAGAAAGCTGTTTATAACCAGTCGGGAGGCATGGTGCAGAAACGGTTGCGTTGTCCAAGACTCTTTTGGCTTCATCCATATACGGACAAAGGTGAATGGCATGGTGCCCTTCACACAACTTACAGGGATTGGTGAGCTTACCCTGTTTCTTAGGAGCCTTACCACCAGCAGCTGAAGACGTGCCCCCAACCTGACTCCCGGAAGCCAAAGGCAACGGTGGGCGACCGTTGGACCATACTTCGAGCACCTTGGGAATGCCAGGGCAATCTCGAAGAAGATGGTCTCCTGTGCACAACAAGCAAGGGAACTTGACTTTCCATGGAGGGTTGGGAGGTTTATTAAGAGGAGGTGTGTCAGAAACAGTAGCGGCAACTTTAGCCTCTCTTTTATCGGACTTATTCTTCTTTGTCTTCTTCTTCTTCTTCTCAGCCACCTGGTTACTCGAATCCATACTTTCACTAGGCGAAGAAGAAGAGGAGGACGCAGAAACAGGCAAAGAAGTGGAGAGGTCCACCTTGGAGTCAACATGATGTTGTTCAGGTGGAGGAACTGATTGAACAGTAGCTGAGACATTCGGGACCACAGAGGTTGAAAACAACCAAACAGGCAACCCAACAGTTAACCCAGGAAGGGACAACGTTTCCATGTAAGGAGCACCAACATTCCCAAAAGGAGGAAAATGACCAGGATTCCTTGGTTGGTAAACTCTGGAAAAGTTGCCATCAACAACTCAAAACCGCACACGGGCTAAAAACCAAGGCACACAATCAAACGACCAACAAGCAAATTCTAACAGGGCGTGTGATCTCAAGTGATTTATTTTGCCACATTGAAACTTAGAAACTTCACCGTTTCATGTTTTAAGAGTCGAGAAACAGATGAAAGGTGACTCTATCTCTTTCAATTTCGAAGCAAGCGTGAAAGGACAAGCGCTTGGTGATCTTTTCAAATTTAAGGAGTCAGATAAGATCAAAAACGACTGTTCAGGAATACTAGGCAAAGGGTGTACCAAATAACCGTGAACTGCAATATACACCTTGGTTTCAAAATGAAAGAGAAATCAACCAATGACTTAATGTACGTGCAGGAAATCTCCCCGAATGCTATGTTCGGTGTATCATGGGTATAGGGCGACAGACTCAGCTTCCTATGGATAAAGGATAGAAACCTAGTGGGGTCTCCCTTTATATACGCGACGGTACGGGGAGCACAAGTCCGTACTAGTGCTGTCTAAAGCCAAGAGGCGAACAACAGCGACTAAGTTTAACGACGCCGGAACACATCTCTAGCCTAGACCTCTAAATATTTCGTTAATGTTTCAATGCTGCCTTAGTGTAAATTGAATGAATTTTAATGTTTATCTTCAATTATGTTTCAGTTTTCAGGCCCTAGCGAGTGTTATGTCTCAAAATATCCTAAATGCACCCTATATGCCACAGTATATCATTTCATTCGATGAAAGCTGATTACGAGAGAGTTAAGAGCTTTTCACACAATAACAAAATGACCAGACAACAACCAGTGAATGTCTCTAATGTAGCTAATGGAAACTAAAAGCTTTTCTTTCAAAGTTACCAATCACTAATAACACCGAAAAGATTTAATTCACACCAACTAATCCAAAGCAAAAGAGATTTTTTTTGTATTTTCAATGTTAAGAGAAAAATGCACTAAAAAAAATGAAAACTAATGAGACAAGCAATTTGAGAAGCGATAGCAAAAGAGAAAAAAAATCAAATTTCACTTAATGCAAGCACACAATCAGACCTCAAATTGACAAAAAGTCCCTCAAATCAAAAGACACCCAAAGACTCAAATGAACCATGTAATCTAGGCCCAAAACGAGACAAGGCGGAATTCGAATGAAGAAGAAGCCAATCACTCAAATAACACAATAAAACGATAGACAACCACCAAACGAGTGTAGAGAAGCAATCACAAAGCTGACTGAACAGACAGAAACCCAAAACTCCCAAGGGAGGCTCGACGCACAATAGCACCTAGATTCCCTAGGGCTAGAATGTAAAATCGATAGAAACGGGCAAACAACCAAAGGATGAAGGTCCCAATCAGTCAAACAAGGCTCCAGAACACTCAAGCAGTCGTAAAAATAAGACCAAAAACCCAGATCAGTCTCAAAAGGCTCGAAACATAGTAAACCCTAGCACCTTACAGGATTGGCGCAACTGTAAGGTTGAAACTAGCGCCAGAACAAGATTGGCGCGAGTAATACACTGACAACATGTGCCAGTGGGCGCGACTGTCACACTGAAAAGCGCGCCAGCCGAGTTTACTAAGGAAAAATGAAAAAAGAGAAATCCAAGAAGCAGACCAGTGATGGTAAAGCTAAAAAAAAGCCAAACACACAACAAGAGCCAACCCAGAAGAGCTGATCAAGCAAGCAAAGTCAAGAATCGACCGAAAGACAAGACAATACTCCAAGTGTTCAGTTCATAAACTAGACCGGAGATTGACTGAAGTAGCATTGATCTACTTCGCTAATGCAGAGCAAGACGTTTCGAAGGCTATCTGGCTAATCTTCAGGCTCCGTCTGTAGTTTATAAAGCAAACAACAAGCTAACTCCCCAGTGGAGTCGCCAATTTGTTGAAGAGGTAAATCCCCTGTACGGACAGAGGCGATCCCTACTAGCCCAGAACGGGTCTAGCAACAATCATAACACGCTATGGTGTAGGTCCCTAATTGCAATAAACCAACTTGCGAAGAAGGCTTACCTCGAATCCAACGCTGTTGTTTGTAGAGAAGGCAGCAATCCTGTTCCTTTGCTCCGGCAGATCACAATCCTCACGCTCGTCGCGGTCGAACACCTACACACGCAAGAAACACAACAAACGCAAGCGTAAAATCCAACATATACAATTATGCGTCAGTCAGAGAGGACACAACTCATGATCATAATGAACAAAACGAGTGGAACCATAACCAATAGTCGCTTATCATTAATTCATACAAAGGAAAATACAACCTGGCTCTGACGCTGAATTCTCCTTCGACGGGTCGTCAGCGGAATACGACTCGGTAAAACTTGTCAAGGATGGGGACAAGCCTCTCTCTTTGATCGTCAATCTCCTTGCTATGGATTTGGCTCTATGAGGGCTATTGCAGCATCTTTAGGCTATGAAGGCTCTTGGGAACTAGCTTGCAAAGGAAAATGGCAAGCTTTTATAGATGGTGGAAGGGGAGTTGGGATCCCTACAATCATGGGATTGGCCCTATCCTCAAGGAAGCTTCCATGAGAGGTGGAAAACTACTTCATCTACATGGAGATCTGGAGCCAAACGTCCCAACTCAATTTAGAGACCAGTTAAGGAGTTGGTTGGAGTCAATCTTCCACCATTTATTTTTTAAAAACACTCCTTAATAAGCCTGGCGCGGGTACAACACTGAGACAGTGCGCCAGCTGGCGCGCCCTCTTCGGAAGATTTCCCCCATTGGCGCGTGTATGACACTGACTAGTCGTGCCAAGGATAAAAAGGCTATTTTTAGGGTTTTCCACAAGGAATTGTCTTCAGGGGAGTGAAAAGTCCTTGTTCAGGGGAATGCCATGAAAGTGGTTTCAGGTCATGTCACTGCTCACAGGTCACGGAATAAGCCCTCTAATGTGCGAGACGGGGGATTGCAGGGACGGTGACAAATTACTGTGTAACACCTTGGCATCAGAGCTACCCATCGGGCCATCCGTGGTTCCCTCGCTGGTGGTGTTGGGACTATGACTTCCTCACGTTGGAAAATTGGTAGTCGTTCCAGGAAGAACGATACCAGGATAGACCCATAACCGAATTGCTTCAATTTGGTCTCCTTGCATTTTATTAGTTGACGTTTCATGTTTATTGTCACAACCTCTGCCTAGTTGTAGATGGTCGGTGTCAAGCAGTCTACAACAAGAAGCAACTGTGTTTTTGTTGCTTCGTGCGATGCTTGCGATCCCGCAGCTCGTGGATGGTATGTAGCACTACTTTTAGTGCCAAGTCTGGGATAGTCTGGATATCAACTTTCCCACTTCTTGTTCCCTTCCGTGCCCCTAGACATACCCTGTCAATCACCATGGAGATGCTCTCCATGAAAGGCCGGGTGCCGGTTAGGATCGGTGCTGCTCCCCTCCACGATAATCCTGTTATAAAGTAGACATCAGAAATATTCTTGGTTCTCATCCCATATGCTGATCAAATACTGTAGCAGCTCCGGTTGACCTCGGAGACACGGTGTCAAGAAGAACTTCTTCAGTCCACAGTCTCTGAGAGTTTCCATGCATCTCTCATTTTCCATGGTAAGTCGTCCTCTTCGCTGTGTTCCCGTTCTTTCCATTCGATTACCATTTTGCCGCTTTCTACCTGCAAACATGTTCATATGGATAGTATTAGACATTTTTGAAGCTTGGATTTGTAAAAAATTGGGTATTTAACTTGCATTTTTTGCACAAAAATGGTCTACGGGGTTGGCGCGCCCTAGTTTAGAAAAATGGGCGATTGGCACGAGTCTGTGCCCGAAACCCACGCCAACCTTCGTGCTCCAATATTTGCATTTCCTCCCCCAGAAATCAAAATTGGAAGTTGCAGGCAGTAAAAGATGACTTAAAATGAAGATAGGGATATAGACTCTTACCTGGAATTGACGGATTTGAGATTGGTCTGCTAGATCGTTCGCTATCGTCGCCTCAAAATCACACTGTAAAATGGGTAACTATTACTCCACAAGAGGTAAAAAGTGAAAAGTAATTATTTTTAACATTTTTGGCATTTTATAACTTTTCACAACCCTAATTAGGTTTTAAGACATGTTTTTTCGATTATTTTATTATATTATTTTCGAGAAATGCATTTTACACGTGTCTCTTGTGCAACAACAGGATTTCAGGCCATAGTGATGAAGTAACGAGTTAAATTTTATCCCTTTTTAGACTCAGTAAAAACATGAAAAAGTCTCTGCTAGAGTCATCTTTCAGCTCTTTTTTGACTCTCTAAAATTGAAAAGATTGGCGAGACTCTTGTCGTTTCGAATTTGTTAAATGGCTGCGAAGCGATATCTACCCAGTATATGTTTACCCCTTTTTCGGGTTGGGATAGATTATTTAAGAAAAAGGAATACCTTAGCCTATCGCGACTAAGAGGTTCTTTTAGATATTATTTTCCACCTTTTCGGATCTAAGGGACTATTCACGAAAAGGGCCATGATGGAGTTTTATTTTTTGTCGTCTTTTCAAACTCTCTAAACACGAAAAGATGCAGAGTTATCCCTTTGTCAGACTCTTTAAAACCTGATAACATCGGACTTCGTCACCATGACGTTATTCGAGTTCCTCTTTCCCAGGGCTCGTAAAATGTACTAGGTTGGATTTGTCCGAAGGACAAACTTACAACACAAGCATATGCTATCCCCTTTAAGCTTATTTTAAAAAAATAATTGGGGTATTCGCCAGAAATGGTGGGGGAAATGGAACCAAGTTTTAGTTATGTTGGCAGTATGTCGCTCTTGAACATGACACTTGTCTGCGTTCGTGTCAGGTTGGGGAAATCTCATTTCGTCACTTTTACCTCCATGGGTTTGGGTGATCTCCTTTGACCTCTCATTTGCTCTTTTCCATGTCAACATGACCTTAGATCCTTTGATGTCAAATATTGCAAAATCTAGTGTCGTGTCGCTGATATGTTCAAGAGAAGTTTGCCTCTGCAGTTTTCAACCTCCCTCTGATTCCCTGTTGGTCCTGATTCACTATCATCATATTCCTCTGTCTCGTGTCGATGATGTGGGAAAAATTATGGCCCACCTTCAATCAGGTCGCTTCCTGTTGACTTCAGCTCATTATCCAGGAATTTTATCTAGAGACTCCCTTCTAGTACCTTGGAGCTTGCATGCCTTAATGGCAGGTTTTTCACATTCGACACAAGGTCTACATCATTGGCCTTCGATCAAGTGATTCTGCGGATGTTCTACGCCAGATCATTGTTCACATTATGTGGATTGTAGTGGTTGTACCTTGAGAGCCATTGTCATTATTGGTGGTTTCTCTCGTGCCTGTTAACAAATCTCATCATTGGCTGGTAATCAGGTGATTTTCTTGCATGTTCGACTTCAGTTCATATATTCGCATGCTTGAATTTATACTTGTTCAGGTCGAGATGGAGCGCAAGACCCTGGTTTTTGTCTGATAAATCCAGGCTATGGATTCTTGTGGCTAATCATGACTTATTGCATGACTCTTTTGATTGGATGGCTGCGACCATACCTGAGCCTATTTGTTGATCCTTACTATTGGATGGCTGCATCCATACCTCAGATCTCAATTTTTATGTACTCTATTATGGATGGCTATGCCCATACCACATGTTCATGTATCATAGATATCAGTTGTATTTGCAATTGCAGGTTTTCGGACAACAATGCTTAGTTTGAATGCGTTCTCATAAGGAATTTCGCCCCTCCCTCTCCCTCGGACCTCATGCTTTAGGGGGCATCTATTACACATCATTTTGTCACTGTCCCTGCAATCCCCATTTCGCCCATTGTAGGGTCATTTCCATGATCAATAAGCAGTGTCATGCCTTGCAAATACCATCATTGTATCCCTTTACATGAGAGTAATATTCCTTCTGTTGACAATTCCCTGAGCAGAGACTCAAAAACCCTTGTTTTTGCCTTGGCGCGAGTAGTTAGTTATGCCCTTGCGCCGAAGAGGAAGATTAACACTGGGCCCCGTGCCAGTTGGCACTTTGTCTCAGTTAGGCACCCGCGCCGAGCTGTTTATGGAATGTTTTTTAAAAGTAGAGGCGGAGATTCCACTCCAACAACTTCGAGGATGAGTCATTGGGAGTGGTTGAACTGAATAAACCACAGACTCCCTCCTTTAGTTTATGGTTTCCACCTCTTATGAGAACTCCCTAAAGGATAGACCTCCCTCCCACCTTTGTAGGGATCCTAACCTCCTCCTTTTCCTCTATAAAAATAAGCTATCTCTCTTTGCATAAGCTAGCTGAACATGGAGAATTGAACATATTATAGTTGAACTATTGAAGAGATAGAATAAGAAGGAATTACGTTGAGAGAGCTTGAGTCCATGCCTTCATCCCGTCCGAATTTCCTGACGATCATCTGAGACGCGCTTCGGCTTAACCCCGCTGGAGGAGACTGCGACGTCAAAGCATTGTTTGTAACTCTTCCTTCTATCAATACATATACGTGACTATTGTTTGGTTCCCATTTTGTATTATGTTAGATGTTTAATGCAATATGCTTAGCCCTCTTTGATTGGCTAGTAGTTATGAGTGAAATTATTATGTCGTATGCTGTACTTATTTGTTGTTCTATGTGCAGGTATCCGAGTATAACTGCGGCAGGATTGTGACTTGCCAAGGCAGGAGCGAGAGGCCACCACCACTACAGTAAAGACGACAACGTTGGATTCGAGGTAGGTCGATCTACTGTGTCCTCTTTTCATTCAGTAATTAGCAATCAACACTCTAGCATGTCTCTTTGTTTCTAGACCCACTCTAGGGCTAGAGGGATCGTCTCTGTCTGCAGAGAGGATTTACCTACTTAGCAATATGTGTATGTATATTTTGTTAAAGAATGTAGAAGGCAATAGTCATCGTAAGTCAAACTTCTTTACTATTTTAGACAATTCGGCATATGTGTTGCAGTCCTAACACATAAAATGTGTGCTTCTCTATTGAATTATTGTTTATCAGTCTTTCAATTTCACATCAACAACGATGGTTATTACTGAAGAGCCCATTTTGGTAGAGAACCCATAGAGGTTTTGTATGTTTCTGATCAAGTATCCTAAGATATGGGAAATGTATAAGAAGGCAGAGACTAGCTTTTTGACTAGCAAGGATTTAAAAAGAATGAATATAATATCTTTGCTTGAATGCATGTGTATATATAGTGAGGGGTTGGTGCCTTTTTGTAGTTGAGGAAGTTGATCTGTCACAAGATCTTCCCCATTGGGAAAGGATGGGAACTGATGAAGGAATTTCATTAGTCATGTTTGGATTTCTTTGCACTCACACTTAAGCCTTTGTGTAACTAATTTATTTATTTTTGTTTTATTTTTATATTTTATTTATTATTTATTATTTATATTTTTTATTTGTTATTATTATTATTATTATTATTATTTTTTAATATATTAGACATTGTTTCGACAAATGACAGGGTGTATCTACAAAACAATGCTTTTTGGCTTTCTTCGCTCACAAGGCGAGAAAGGAAATGCTATGCATATACTATGTAACCTTTTCATGATAATAAAAAGGTTCGAATTTTATATATATATATATATATATATATATATATATATATATATATATATATATATATTTTTTTTCTACGTAGAAAAAAAAAAAAAAAAAAAAAAAAAAAAATTAGACATTGTAAATTTTTATATTAGATATTTTATTACATATAATTTTTTTTTCACGCGATTAAGAAGACATTGGATATTTCATATCGATTTGATTTTTTCGACATATAAACTCTCTTATAGATTATTTATTTGTCTTTGAATTAAGATGAGTATAAATTTAAAGTTAAATAAATAGTTTGCTATAATAATAGTTTTTTAAGAAATTATTTATTTTATTTATATCATATATATACATTATTTAATATAAAGATATTAAACATTGTATGTTCTCATCCTTATTTGATCTCATAAGCTAAAGATGGAATAAAATGTGCACAAGCACATCTCAATAAACGCTTAACTTTTGCAACAAACAACAAATGCTAAAGATGGAATAAAATGTGCACGAGCAAATTTCAATAAACACTAAACTTTTGTAACAAACAATAATGTTGGGGCAAAAGTCTCATCCAAAATTATCTATGCACCTATCTCTATTTTTCTCCAAGCTTATTTAGTCCATTCATTACTTCATTTATTTCATTTTGTCATATTCAAATTTGTTTCATTATTAGATTTATGAATTTGTTCATGCATTCAATATTGCTATCAATTACTTTTTGCACAAAAGGCAGGTACTAAGTAACAACTTGCATATTACACTTATTTATTTTAGTGTTAAATTAAATTTTAATAATTAGGAAAATTATTGAACCAAGTCCATTCAATAATAAAAATCAACAAAAGAAAAAATTGAAGAAAATCAATAAGGGAAAAATCAATGCAATATGCAGCTTTGATACTATTATTTTTTAAATGAACCAATTTACATGGTTAGTAAAAGCCCCAAACATAATGGCAACTATTTTTTTTTTTGAAAATAAAATATTAATTATGGAAAAATCCATAAATTTGATTTTTTTTGTTTGGAAAATTAATTTATGAGGACACTTGGCAATTAGAGGTTTTTTCTTATTTTTAATTTTTTTAAAAGAATTTTTAATTATGAAAATTTGATTTTAAACCACATAAAACTAGTCATCCACAAATCAAATAATTTTCAATTTCTAAAAGAATAAGTTTAATATTTAATTTTACAAAAACTTTAATAAACTTTGGAAATAGTTTCTAAAAAATTGCAAATTAATTAAGAGTCAAAGCATATTACAATATACTTACGTTAGGTATAATAAAATAAAATCAAAACTCTCGGGAAAAAATAAAAATAAAAAACCAAAAACACAAAACAAAAAAATAAAATAAAAAACCAAAAATAAAACAAAAATCAATCACTAAGTACTTATATTTCCATATGAAAACATATTCTATTTTGTTTTGTTTTGGGAGTTCAATTTTTATTATTGTTTCTTTTTACTTAAATTTATTTATTTGTAAGGCGATTGGTTGAGGTTTTATCATGGGTTGTTTAGTAACTTCCATTTCTATTAGTTACTAATTTTTTGTTTTATTTTTTATTTAACTTTTTTTTTTTTCCGTTTATATTATTTCCATTTTCATGAATTATAGTTTTTTTCCCATATTTTCAATTTAAGATGACTTATTATTATATTAAAAACACATATTAATAAATTTAATTATATATATAGCCCCAAGGGATAGCTCAATTTGTTGAGTTCCTATTGCTAAGTACTTTTCCTATCAGGAGGTCACGAGGTTAAATCTCCTCGACGCCCTTGGGGTTAGGATGATGATTGAAAAGTCTAGGTTCTATAAATAAATCCTAATAATGATTAAATTCTCTAGTATGTGTATTAATCTGAATCTATATGATGTGTGCTGAGAATTTATAGTTGGAAAATCTAGGTTTTACATCGAACCCTAGTGGAAGTTACTCATGATGTCTTTATTGAATTCTAAGATTTATATTAAACCCTTATAGAATTTGTTCATGATATGTTTTGATAATTGATTTGAAATCTAGGGTATACAACTAACTCTAGTAAAAGTTGATTATGACAATATCTCAGCTATGATTAATCATAATTGACTCTTTTATGAAATCTAGGATTTGTATGAATTCTCAGTGGAAAGTCTAACACGTGAATTCTAAAGGTTGTCAGATATCTTATAGATGTATATTGGTTCTAGGGTTTACTAAATGTTGTTTACGGGGTTTCAATTCAGTATCCATGAACCACTTAATATATATATATATATATATATATATATATATATATATATATATATATATATATATATATATATATAAGGGTGGTTCACATACACTGAGTGGTCGCTACATCCACGAGAAAATCTGAGTAGATCAACCCAAAGGGATCTATCCACTTACCAAACTAGCAAAGCCTAACCCCAAAGGCGTTGAGGAGATTTGACCATGTGACCTCCTGATAGGCGAAGTACTTAGCAACAGGAACTCGAAAAACTAAGTTATCCCTTGGGGCTATATATATAATTAAATTTATTCAAATATGCTTTTAGTATAATAATAAGTCATCTTAAATTAAAAATATGGGCAAAAAACTATAATTCATGAAAATGGAAATAATATAAAAAAGGGAAAAAAAATAAAAAAAACAAAAAACAAAATGTTAAATAGAAATAAAAACAAAAAATTAGTAACTAGTAGAAATGGAAGTTACTAAACAACCCATAATAAGACCTCAGTCAATGACCTTGCAAATAAATAATTTTAAGTAATAAGAAAAAATAATATAAATTGAACTCCCAATGTTAAATTATTGATAAACAACATAAATTTTTGGTAGAAAGGTCAAAAACAAAAGTGAATATGTTTTCATATGGAAAGATAGGTACTCGTGTTTGATTTTGATTTTGATTTTTTTTTCACCTTTGCTTTGACTCTTAATTAATTTGCAAATTTTTAGAAACTATTTCCAAATTTTATTAAAGTTTTTGTAAAATTAAATATTAAACATATTATTAAATATATATATGTATATATTAAAGTGTATATATGTTTCCTCGATCGAGATGTGAGACCGAACAATATCCTCATTGGGATTTGTCTGATGGTTGAAGTGACGGGTGCCAAGGTTGTTAGGCGGAAACAAAGCCTTCACGTGTGTGAACGGTGGGGTGGTAATGTAGTGGGCATGCGAGAGTTCGATGCTTGCTATGCATGATGTAGAGAGTATAATCTCCTGAGGGAAAAGCAGGGCCACATTTTGTGTTCAAGAATTTGGATAATGTATTGGGTTCTCTCGACCGGGTCAGCGTGAACAGGGTGGTGTAACAAGCCTCTAGACGCGTCCTCACTCATCGGGTGGATGGAGGTTGACATCGGGTATGTATTCCTCCTTCCAACGCCTCCCTGTCCATGGCATGCACGCTATAGCTATGTTTGTATCATGCATGTGGGTTGGAATGGAATTTGGGGTCCTAAAAGAAGAATATTAGTTGCAATGTCGACGATTGCATATGACGTGGGTGTGTTGTTTGTATTTTTCTCTCTGTTATCTATGGCATTTTTCTGTCCCACATGGGAATGTTTGTTCATATCTGGCGTAGACGTGGTAGGCTAAGAATTAGTATTCTTAACAAAGGAACGATTTTTAATTTGTTGCTTGTCCTGAACATGGATATGTATTTAAAATCTATCTATGAATTTTCATGACAATGTTGTGGTCCATATGGAGTTTTGGCTGTGGGAGTGGTTCCTTGTTGTAATTCATGTAAAGGTATTGAACAGTGTCAGAAATTCGGGGCGTCTTGGCCCTCCTGAGCACGATGTCTTGTGCAAGGAATATGAATGGTGGTGCAGACCTCCAGTTGCAAATTTAACTCTTGTCCTCTGGCTAAAGCCTAACATAATTATTATAATTATCCTTCTTAATGTACATGTAGGAGGTTCTTCTAATTTGTGTTTATGTTGTGACCGGGGGATAACAATTGGCAAATAGTCTTTGGTCGGCAGCATTATCTGGATAAACAGTGGTTTTAGTGATAGGAAATGTTTTATAATGGCTCTCGGTGGTAGTTTGTCGGGCAATGGAGGCTGGGGAAATGGCCATAAGCCTGGGAAAAGAGCCAGCAGAGGCTCCTCCTCTATCTAACCCCTAAAGAGGAGTGGTCATTGAATAGATGCCCTGATCCTCTATGAGGCGGCTCAAGCTTTCAATGTTGGTACTCTAGCCAAAGTCAAACAGATGATATCGACTTGGGAAGCACAATTCAATCAGAGAGCAAAAGCTGAAGTGCAAGTGGAACATTGGTGGGTTATTTTTCCGGATCCTAGAAATACTCATGGTAGAACCACCCAATATAAACAAACAACACATTTATATTGGTTAATGAGAATTTTGGTAGCCAAAGCTATCATGAATTTACTGGTTGATGCTGGTAAACCTAATCTTGTTTAGAAGGAATTTCAGTTGATCCAATTTCAGATTGAACAACAGAACATGCCCTTGGGACATATAGAGAAACACATTTTGTGTCTCCCGCAGTCAGAACTTCCAAGGTCCAGTGCAAAGGACCCAGATCCTGTGGAGTCCTACGAGGATTAGATTTTTTTTTTTTTTTTTTGGGATGTCCTTTTGGTTTATTTACCTATTGTATATGTCGGCTAGTACTGGATATTTTAGTTTAGTAGAAAAGTCACCAGTTCAATTCCTCGCCCCGATCGGAGTGATATATGTGCAGTCACTAATTCAATTCCTCGCCTCGATCGAGGTGATATATCGGACATGATGAAGATGTATTCCTTCCAAGCTATATATATATATATATATATATATATATATATATATATATATATATATATATATATATATATATATATATATATTGGACATGATGAAGATGTAGTCCTGCCAAGCTATATATATATATATGAAATAATTTTTATTATATTTTATTTTTTATTTTTTTTAATTAGAACTTTTTATGATAGTATATTTTCTTGACCATTAATAATAATATTTATACAAAAGTCTCATTTTAGTAGTTTGAATGGTTGGGAGCAGGGTTTGTCCCTTTATCCACCTAGGTTCAATTTTAAGGGACATCTTTATCTTGTTGTAATAATATTGCAAGGGTAAGTGCCCCCGCGTAGCCTAACTAATAAATGAAATGGCATTTTTCCTCACACTTTTTTGGTCAATTTTGTCCAAAATTCGTTAGAGATATTTAATCTACAAAGATCGAGTGCCTCAAGGGTCTTTCAGGGCATTGAATCCATTTATGCATTCAAAAGTGTATTTTAAACAATAATAAATTATAATCTTACTAAATATTGCATTGTTATATTTCGACTAAAAAATCATTTCATCTATAAGTGAGATTGGGTCTTAGGTGCCCCCACTAGGAAGGATGGTCCTTTTTAAGTTATAACTTATTACGTCGAGAGGCACTCTCCAACCCAGTATGCAAGAGATGTTGTAGTGTCATGTTTTGTCATGTCCTATCCTGTCGTGTAAACATTTTGACTCGGTCAAAATACATTAAAAATAAAAATAAATAAAAAGATATATGTAATGTAAATATTTTAACTTCGTCAAAATAAAATAAAAATAACCCTATATTAAAATAAAAATTCTATGTTATTAATTTTTTTAGTGGTTAAGGTAAACTTGACTTGGTCATGTTACTCGTGGTTTTTTAGCTCCAACTTTTTGAGAATGCATGGTATTCATGTGGAATGTAGCATATTTAAAGGGGGGAATTAAACCATCTTAGATCCATATTAACTCTGAATCTACCAAGCACAAAGAGGGATCAAATCTCTTGAGATGGAAATATCTAAAGATGCAAAAATATTTGATCCCTCTCAACACTTGGTAGATGTGGAGAGATTTTAACTCTCTTGGCGCTTGGTAGATCCAGAGTTAAGATGGATCTAGGTTGGTTGGTATATATAGTTTGAGGGCTTTTGGATATACTCTTATTGTTGTTGTGACAAGAAGTAGGTTTGATCTTGGACCTCTTTGGGATAACACAGGGCCTCCCTTGAATTAATCCAATGAGTTACCAATTCATCATGGTTTTAAAATCAAAATATATAAAATTACATTTAATATGTAAATTGACGTGTATAATATTTATGTTTAATGTTAAGATGGTGTATATTATTAAAAATAAATAGCCAATAAATATTTAAATCTTGATTTTGTATAAAAAGTAAAACTAGCAGTTGCCCCAAAAGGTGCAAAAAGAGGCCGATAGGATTTTGAAATAAAAAAAGTTGTACAAGAAAATAACAATAACAATTGAGACGTTAAACTTAAATTTATTTCTTAAGTTTATAATATGTAACTAAAATATTCATGAATGTCAACAAGATGCTAGAATATTAAATATTAAATTGATTATGTCATATTCAAAAGCAATCTAATTAATAGATGAGATGATATTTTAATTTACAAAAATTGAGTTTGTCAAAGACACATTTATGCATGCTAAATGATCTATTAAAAAAAAATTATAATGTGGTTAAAAATTGTATTGTTATCCCGGATGCGGGTGTGCCTCATGTTTAATGGCACGCAGCTGGTCAGGTGGGTTGGCGCGTGGCTCATCACCACCGCCACCCATACTCGCATGCTCCAGTTCTTAATTGCTACCGTCCTGTTCTTAATTGCCAATTTATGGAAGCTCACTCCCCGAAATCTGCTCGTTCCTTCTTCTGTCATGGCGCTCTTAGACGAGCTCATTTGTGTTAAACCTCTCCACGTTTGTTGCTCCCTTGCTGCTGCTGAGCATAGCTCACGCACCAGCACAGGGTCTCGATGCGCTTTAAGCTGTTGCATTACCATTCTGCCGGGCTTCCATTTCACCAACTGCTCCTCCTGTAATCTTTCTCACCTGCCATTTTCACCAACCAACCATCCGCAGGTTCAAACTGCCCTTGTCGTTCCCCCTGCTCATAACACCATGCCTCGCCTTCGCCCGAGAATGCGTTGTAGGCGAGGTGGCTCCAGTGGGCGTGCAATTCGCACGTCCTCCCCCTCCACTTCTGATTCTTCGTCATACTCTTCTGAATTTGGACCAGTCCGCTTTCCTGCATCGAGAAGAGGTCGTGGAAGGGGTCGTAATCAATTTAATCCAGCTGGGCACTTTCGTTTGTCATCCAGGGCGCATTCTCACCATGCTCGTTTTCATTTCCCTTGCAATATTAGCAACATCTCTCTCCTTGCCACGGTTACCATCGACCTCCGGGCAGCCTCCTCAGAACAGGTCTCCTCGGGTCAAGTCCTGGTCATTCCGGAGGGTTCTCTGGAGCCCAAAGCGGAAGCCGAGCACAACAATCTTTAGGCGGACAACCAGCAGAATGTAACTCCTGGCATGGAGGCCAATATGGGACTTCAGGCAAGCTCCACTGCTCCAATTGATGGCGGACCTGAGCGCCAGGATGGCCCTCCTCCTGAAGATTATGATCCCTACAAATTTGGCTGCCTCATTGTTGAGGAAGATCGTCCCTCTGCTCATTAAGTGTAATCAGGTTTGCGCTTCCGGTTTTTTGGTCTCCGTCAGCCTGAAGGTGTTCAATTTCAGTATGGTGCCTCTGCTTAATTGTTCTTCTGTTCTTATGGTCACTCTTTTGTTATATCGCCGGTCTCCCCTGCACGGGAGTCATAATCCGGTTCATGTCCTTGTTCTAGCTCTGGTCACAGGTTTTCGAACTGTCATTTTTGTTTTTGTTATGGATCGAAATTGTAAGATTCTTGCCAGTCTGGCTTACTCTATAGGGGTCATTCTGTCAAGGTCTGTTCAATTTCCAGTCATAGAAGTCAATCATCTCTTAGGAACAGACAGGATCACAGTTCTTCAAAGCTCTAATGGTCAGCTTCCTACTTGTTTTGATGGTCAATTATCAGCTTGTTATGTAAGAATGCCGCAGCAATGGGCTGGAACTCCTGAGGCCTTGGCCTCTCTGTAATCTTATTTTGTATCAATATAGAAGTAGCCATATTCAAAAAAAAAAAAAATATATATATATATATATATATATATATATATATATATATATATATATATATATATATATATATATATAATAATAATAATAATAATAATAATAATAATAAAATAAAAATAAAATAAAATTTTGTATTGTTAGATTACAACGAAAAATAACTATTTTATTTAGACTACACCTATTCTAAATACGTGTTGAGTGGTTCTAATAATTCTAATAATTAAGAATGCATCCCTTCTTGTAAAAAGTTAAAAGTTCAAATTAAAAAAGGTAGAAAATATACATCTAGGAATTTTAGAAATTCTTCAAAATCTTAATGTCAATAATATTGAATTAGACCAAGGTAAGTGGTTAGATAATAACAAATAATGAATTCATTTTAAAAACATATATTTATTCTTTTTAAAAACATAAATATATTCTAAAAACATATATTCTTTTTAAAAAGAGATATTTATTATTATTAAATATATTTAAATAGTAAAATTTTTAATATAAATATCTATTTATAAATAATAGACTCAGTAATTATATCAAAAAAGTGACACTGCATAGATTTTTGGAAAAACAAAAAATTATGACACTGCATAGATTTTTGGAAAAAAAAAAAAATTATGACACTGCATAGACTTTTGGAAAAAATATATTTAAAAATAAAAATATCTATATAAAAAACTTAATAATCATATTTAAAACCATGAAATAACAAGAAATTATGAGGCTCGATAGAAGTGATAGTGCGAAATTAACAATTTTTAAGAAGCCGTTAAAATTTCGAGCATAATAAAAAAGAAAACTATCTTTTTAGAAGTTGTTTTCAAAAAATTTATTATCATGTATTTTTTTAATTTTTTAGATTTTATATGTTTCTAAATCCAATAAATATGAGAATCAAATTGAAATTGCAAAAACAAATTAGAGATTGTTATTTAGACATAGGAAAGTCTCATTTAAATTTAAATACATGTTTAAAATGTTTGAGAGGTTTTCTAAAATGTTAAATTTATTTTTACTTTTAAAAATACAGTTTAATCAACCAAACATTATAATCTCATAAAAATGGGGTTAAAACCACATTACCTGGGAATTGCACATAAATCACATTACATTAAATTCATACTGCAAAAAATTATTAGAAAACTCACCAATCAGTATATACACAATATAGAAAATATTAACATTGCATCAAAATATCCATTGAATATGGAGTACATACCATATAGAGATTGCATCTATTGCAATTTGTGGATGTTTCAAATACCCAGCAAGAAGTATTAGAAGATATAAATACCAAGTTTCCAAACTATTCAACCAAATTGCTGAAAGCAGACCAAGAAAAGCTAGCCCAGGCGTCCTTGCAGGGTGGAGAATTTCACAGTACTTATATTCAAGAGATTTTTCTTTTCTTTGAAGAAATATATTTAGGATTTCTTGATCAAAAATCTTATCTAAAATTTTCAAGCATGAGTACTGGCAGAACGTCACTTGCATTGGCTTGGACGAGTGATTAGGCTCATCAAAAGTGCTTCGTAAGTTTACTCATTTCCTCATTTCTTTATTCCCATTGTATTATAATTGGAATCTTGATTAGTTATTTAGATACATCCTGCAACAACACTGTTCTGTGTCCAAACCAAAAAAATAACCAAGATAAATGAAAGCAAGACAGATTAATGTTAAACCAGGTATGTTTTTGTTGCCCAAACCAATAAAATAACCAAGATAAATGAAAGCATGACAGATTAATGGTAAACCAAGTATGTTTTGTTGTATACAAATTTCACTATACTTAAAGGTTAAATAGTAAATAGTCAAAATAAAACTGAAATACTGAATGGATTATTGGAGCTAAACATTCAAACAGAATTGGGAAAACCATGGCGTAAGCGAAGAGCTGGGGGAGCATCCACAGAGCCATGAGAGGTCCAGCATTAGTGCGGCTGCAGGCAAACCCCATCCCACCTTGAATATCAAGATCCAGGTCAGCACCACGTCCTGAAGTTGTTTCAAATCATCAAACTGTCCAGAAGTTGTTTCTTATAATTAATCTTCTAATGAATTCATGTCAAGTTGTAAGATACAAAGATACAAGAACAACATCGCTCCAAAAGATTTATATATACATAAATATATAAATTTAATAATATAATTTTTTTAATATATAACAATATTTTCACACAATTACAATGAACTAAAATCAAATTAAATTTATTTTAAACTTTAAAGTATGTAACTCAAAACCTAATTGAAAGACTCTTAAATTTATCTCAGCTTTAAAACGTTCAATTTCTAAATAAAATTTTGGTTAAAATTTATTCTAATATTATTATAAATGTTTACATAATTTTCATTAAACATTTCTGAAAATCTTTATTATTACAATAATTAACCTACTTTAAACATAGAAATACATGTTTTCTGAAATTAGAAATCTTTCCTAACGATACGTTGCTGAAGGCAGGCATTCGGGCAATCTCCTCCTACAAAAATGAAAATTTTGAATATTTTTTTATAAAATTTCCAAATAATAAACAAATTTGTCGCAAGGTTGAGCAAAACCGTTAAACGCTGAGACATCTAATCAAATTAAATCGAACAAGTGCATGAAACAACGACTTTGGATTACACAATGACACAATGGGGGGTTTGTCCCAGCATTTCATAATGTAAGTGGTCAGAACTTCCATTCCCATGAGCTATAAGAATACCTGGATTTTTATCTAATCTTCCCAGTTTTAAAATTTTTATAAATTTTACAACTAAGAGCAAGGAATACCTGGGTCTTTATCTAATCTTCCCAGCTTTAAAATTTTCATAAATTTTACAACTAAGAGCAATTGAGAGGAGGGAAGAAAAACAGAAGACACACCTTTCGGCTTTGGTCCTGTTGCATCGCTGCAGCTAGGGTTCGATATCTGGAATGGTCAAAATCTCCAAAGCCCTTTGAATCGACCTCGAGTGACAAATATATATAGGTAGAAAAAACAAAGACCAGATCCGAATGAAAATTTTCGTGATTTGAACTTTGGCCACCGGAATCCGGTTAACCGCATTTACTCCATCAACATCTGTTGCAGATTACGAAACTGTTGTCCGTCCTAAGACTCCATTTGTCCCAGTGCTGAATTCTGATAGGAATTCCTTGAAAGGAAAATTGTGTGTTTTCTTGATGGAAAAACTGAACGTCTCCATAGCCGGGATTCTCAGATTTATTTATGCGTATTGAAGAATGTTTCTGAAATTGCTTATAGCTAAGACTCTTTGTAAAATACTTTTCCTCGGCTCCTTGCTTGTCGTGTTTGTCAGAGTTTTTTTTTTTTTCTTATAGCATTGTTACCATTTGCAGCTCGGAGATAGCCCAAATTAGAAATGGAAACTCAATATGATTTTATGATTTTTCAAAATGAATTAGTTGATTTTATGATTTTTTTGCACACGTCTTACTAGTGACATGTGTCATTATCAAAATGAATTGGTTGACGAAAAAGCACCTGTATTAATTCAAAATAGAAGGCCTATCGGCCTAAATATATAACAATCTTAGAGGTTATAGTTTTAGCGAGAATTTATAGAATTTTTAATTTAGAAATGTTTTCATATTTTAAATAAGCAGTGTATTTGAAGGATTAGTATATAATTTGTTTATGCATTAGGATACAATTTGAGTGGACCTAATGGTTAAGAACATATGTCTCCTTATAAGATGTCATAGGTTCAAAATTTAGAGTTGGCGATTTACTAAATGTTGTTTACGGGGTTTCAATTCAGTATCCATGAACCACTCTTAATATATATATATATATATATATATATATATATATATATATAAGGGTGGTTCACATACACTGAGTGGTCGCTACATCCACGAGAAAATCTAAGTAGATCAACCCAAAGGGATCTACCCACTTACCAAACTAGCAAAGCCTAACCCCAAAGGCGTCGAGGAGATTTGACCATGTGACCTCCTGATAGGCGAAGTACTTAGCAACAGGAACTCGACAAACTGAGTTATCCCTTGGGGCTATATATATAATCAAATTTATTAAAATATGCTTTTAGTATAATAATAAGTCATCTTAAATTGAAAATATGGGCAAAAAACTATAATTCATAAAAATGGAAATAATAATAAAAAATAAAAAATTAAAAAAAAAATTAAAAAAAAAAAAAAAAAATAGTAACTAGTAGAAATGGAATTTACTAAACAACCCATAATAAGACCTCAGTCAATGACCTTGCAAATAAATAATTTTAAGTAATAAGAAAAAATAATATAAATTGAACTCCAAATGTTAAATTATTGATAAACAACATAAATTTTTGGTAGAAAGGTCAAAAACAAAAGTGAATATGTTTTCATATGGAAAGATAGGTACTCGTGTTTGATTTTGATTTTGATTTTTTTTTTCACCTTCGCTTTGACTCTTAATTAATTTGCAAAATTTTTAGAAACTATTTCCAAAGTTTATTAAATTTTTTGTAAAATTAAATATTAAACATATTCTTAAATATATATATATATATATATATATATATATATATATATATATATATATATATTAAAGTGTATATATGTTTCCTCGATCTAGATGTGAGACCGAACAATATCCTCATTGGGATTTGTCTGATGGTTGAAGTGACCGGTGCCAAGGTTGTTAGGCGGAAATAGAGCCTTCACGTGTGTGAACGGTGGGGTGGTAAGGTAGTGGGCATGCGAGAGTTCGATGCTTGCGATGCATGATGTAGAGAGTATAATCTCCGGAGGGAAAAGAAGGGCCACATTTTGTGTTCAGGAATTTGGATAATGTATTGGGTTCTCTCGACCGGGTCAGCGTGAACAGGGTGGTGTAACAAGCCTCTAGACGCGTCCTCACTCATCGGGTGGATGGAGGTTGACGTCGGGTATGTATTCCTCCTTCCAACGCCTCCCTGTCCATGGCATGCGCGCTATAGCTATGTTTGTATCATGCATGTTGGTTGGAATGGAATTTGGGGTCCTAAAAGAAGAATATTAGTTGCAATGTCGACGATTGCATATGATGTGGGTGTGTTGTTTGTATTTTGCTCTCTGTTATCTATGGAATTTTTCTGTCCCACATGGGAATGTTTGTTCATATCTGGCGTAGACGTGGTAGGCTAAGAATTAGTATTCTTAACAAAGGAAATATTTTTAATTTGTTGCTTGTCCTGAACATGGATATGTATTTAAAATCTATCTATGAATTTTCATGACAATGTTGTGGTCCATATGGAGTTTTGGCTGTGGGAGCAGTTCCTTGTGGTAATTCATGTAAAGGTCTTGAACAATGTCAGAAATTCGGGGCATCTTGGCCCTCCTGAGCACGATGTCTTGTGCAAGGAATATGAATGGTGGTGCAGACCTCCAGTTTAGAATTTAACTCTTGTCCTCTGGCTAAAGCATAACATAATTATTATAATTATCCTTTTTAATGTACATGTAGCAGGTTCTTCTAATTTGTGTTTATGTTGTGACCGAGGGATAACAATTGGCAAATATTCTTTTGTCGGCAGCATTATCTGGATAAACAGTGGTTTTAGTGATAGGAAATGTTTTATGATGGCTCTCGGTGGTAGTTTGTCAGGCAATGGAGGCTGGGGAAATGGCCATGAGCCTGGGAAAAGAGCCAGCAGAGGCTCCTCCTCTATCTGACCCCTAAAGAGGAGTGGTCATCGAATAGATGCCCTGATCCTCTATGAGGCGGCTCAAGCTTTCAATGTTGGCACTCTAGCCAAAGTCAAACATATGATATCAACTTGGGAAGCACAACTCAATCAGAGAACAAAAGCTAAAGTGCAAGTGGAAGATTGGTGGGTTATTTTTCCGGATTCTAGAAATACTCATGGTAGAACCACCCAATATAAACAAACAATGCATTTATATTGGTTAATGAAAATTTTGGTAGCCAAAGCTATCATGAACTTACTGGTTGATGCTGGTAAACCTAATCTTGTTCAGAAGGAATTTCAGTTGATCCAATTTCAGATTGAACAACAGAACATGCGCTTGGGACATATAGAGAAACACATTTTGTGTCTCTCGCAGTCAGAACTTCCAAGGTCCAGTGCAAAGGACCCAGCTCCTGTGGAGTCCTACGAGGATTAGATTTTTTTTTTGGGATGTCCTTTTGGTTTATTTACCTGTTGTATATGTCGGTTAGTACTGGATATTTTAGTTTAGTAGACAAGTCACCAGTTCAATTCCTCGCCCTGATCAGGGTGATATATGTGGAGTCACTAATTCAATTCCTCGCCTCGATCGAGGTGATATATCGGACAGGATGAAGATGTATTCCTTCCAAGCTATATATATATATATATATATATATATATATATATATATATATATATATATAGCTGGACATGATGATGATGTAGTCCTGCCAAGCTATATATATATATATATATGTGTGTGTGTGTGTGTGTGTGTGTGTGTGTGTGTGTGTGTGTGTGAAATCATTTTTATTATATTTTATTTTTTATTTTTTTTAATCAGAACTTTTTATGATAGTATATTTTCTTGACCGTTAATAATAACATTTATACAAAAGTCTCATTTTAGTAGTTTGAATGGTTGGGAGCAGGGTTTGTCCCTTTATCCACCTAGGTTCAATTTTAAGGGACATCTTTATCTTGTTGTAATAAGATTGCAAGGGTAAGTGCCCTCGTGTAGCCTAACTAATAAATGAAATGACATTTTTCCTCACACTTTTTTGGTCAATTTTGTCCAAAATGTGGTAGAGATATTTAATCTACAAAGATAGAGTGCCTCAAGGGTATTTCAGTGCATTGAATCCATTTATGCATTCAAAAGTGTATTTTAAACAATAATAAATTATAATCTTACTAAATATTGCATTGTTATATTTCAACTAAAAAATCATTTCATCTATAAGTGAGATTGGGTCTTAGGTGCCCCCACTAGGAAGGATGGTCCTTTTTAAGTTATGACTTATTACGTCGAGAGGCACTCTCCAACCCAGTATGCAAGAGATGTTGTAGTGTCATGTTTTGTCATGTCCTATCCTGTCGTGTAAACATTTTGACTCGGTCAAAATACATAAAAACAAAAATAAACATTAAAATAAATAAAAAGATATATGTAATGTAAATATTTTAATTTCGTCAAAATAAAATAAAAATAACCCTATATTAAAATAAAAATTCTATGTTATTAATTTTTTTTAGTGGTTAAGGTAAACTTGACTTGGTCATGTTACTGGTGGTTTTTTAGCTCCAACTTTTTGAGAATGCATGGTATTCATGTGGAATGTAGCATATTTAAAGGGTGGAATTAAACCATCTTAGATCCATATTAACTCTGAATCTACCAAGCGCAAAGAGGGATCAAATCTCTTGAGATGGAAATATCTAAAGATGCAAAAATATTTGATCCCTCTTAGCGCTTGGTAGTTGTGGAGAGATTTGATCTCTCCTTATAAGATGTCACAGGTTCAAAATTTAGAGTTGGCGGAGTATGTACATCTCCATAGACTTAACTAGTAAAATAGTTGTACATAGGCAAGTCCCTTATCCCATAAACAAAGGGGTCTCATACACTATTTTAGTGTTTGGCTTGACCATGACCTTAAAATTATATTATGAGTATTGTTATTGTTATTGTTAAATTTTGAATACCAACTAGATTTATTTTCTCACGACAAATTTTTTTATCCCCAAAAGTTTATTTAGTTACTCGTATAAACACTAAATTACTAAAAAGTAAAATCACTAGTATTTTTAACTTCTAGAAATAAATATATAAAATGAAATTTAAATTAGAGGGATCAATAACACATTGCAAAAATAATTCACCCACAACAATTTGTAACACCCTCCTCCCACATTTACCCAAGTTAAGCATTCTACTGGGGTAAACATGTGACGAGAGGCTACTATGATCTGATTCAACTCCCCATGTATAGTTAAGGAAGTGGAACCAACACAACACAACCAAACTGACCTTCTACACATGCTACAAAACCCTCAGGAGCCATTCAATCGTTTCAGGTGATCAAACCCTGAGATAACCTAGCATTTTACTGACCTAGAGCCTTAGTCGCTCCCATGACATAGGCATGCATGCGACTGGGACCCTCTAGTCGCTCCCATAGGAAGGACATGCCTGTGACTAGCCGGGTAATTATGTGCCAACGACCCCAGATTCTGTGCCACTTTTTTAGGGCTAGGACTCAGGCCACTACCCATAACTCCATGAAACTTTCAAGAATGAAAGGTAACATCAAAATAATGATATAAAACGAAATACTTGAAGAGGGACTTGACTGTACCCTTACTAGCCATGACATGAATTTCATCAAACATGTCACAAATATGCATTCTATAGGTCATTATAATAGATCTGAGCATAGGGGTCTCATACTTATCTGAGGATCGCTAAGAAGCATTGATGCCTTATCACATTAGCTACATTATCATCTATTAGGTCATATATTCATTTTTCATTCATTTATAAATCAAAACATGATGAGAGCCATACATCATCACTGTCATAAAAAATACTCATAACCAACATATAAACAACATAAATAATAAGGATACAACAACCATAAATGCCACATATGAACCAGTACATTTACACATAAAATACCTAAGGAAATGGACTCTTATTAATGAATGCAAAAGCCAACCAAATTTGGGACTTCCACATTCCACCTTAACATATATTTGATAAGCCAAATATCTCTCCATCCAATCATCCCCGTGACATATTCCAAGCATGAACGTGGGACTCAAACCAAACAAATCAACTAGGGCTTCCCAAGGCTAAACCACCTCACCCTCATCAATA
Source organism: Pinus albicaulis (assembly GCA_034641835.2). Classification (NCBI taxonomy): domain Eukaryota; kingdom Viridiplantae; phylum Streptophyta; class Pinopsida; order Pinales; family Pinaceae; genus Pinus; species Pinus albicaulis. Next base: position 977,198,529 of record CM076570.1, read on the forward strand.
GAACCAAGATTTATCACAATCCTCACTGGATCATTATGTCATAAAAAAAAGCATTGATGCCACCGGATTTATCCACCTACACTGTGAGGAATTTTCCTGTCTCCTAGTCTCTAGGATTTACCAGAATCCACACTCTGGTCCAGGGATCACTAGGCCATAATCAAGACGCCACCCTCCAGGATTTACTGTATATCCCACCATTCGCTGGCCAAGGATTCCTAGGCATGATCAAGGACAACAACCTTTAGGATTTACCGTATATCTCGTCATTCATCAGTCAAGGATTCCTAGGCCCACCGAGGCACACAATACATGGCTTTACCGCAACCCACAATTCAGTTCAGGGGTTACTAAGCCAATGAATTTTCCACAATCCACAGTCTGGTTTGGGGATCACTAGGAAATGTATTCTTTCATTCAGAGATCCACCTCACTCAGCTTCAAATCCATCTGACAATTCATCTCAACCAAAACATGAGAACCCCATCACCCCATGGTTATCTAGAAATGGCAAGGCAAGGTTGAAGAACGTCGTCACACCTAGCAAAACCCATGCCGATGACAACAAGAGAACCAAGAACACTCATGCATAGCCATGCATGCCAAATCTAGCAAGGAAATCACACATGCAAATCAATACCTACAAATAATATCGTTGTAGTTTCTTGTCTTGTTCTTCCTTGCTTGATCTTTTGCTTACTCTTTACCTCCTTTGCCTTTCTTGATCCAATGCTGAAGTTCTCCAAGAAAAATCTAAGTGTCTAAGAGTGTGAGAGAGAGAATAGAGAGAGAGAGAGCTCCAAAATTGAACTGATAAAAGGTACCAATTGATCCTTAGAATCATTTTTATTAATGTGACCTCTATTTTCTTCATTTTCCATTATTTTCCTTCATTTTCCTCCTTACATGCAACATGTGACCTTTCACCTTCCTTTTCTCCTAATTTCCATTATTTTCCTAAATAAATTCAAATTTGCATTTCCAAAGTCTTTGAAATTGCACCGAAATGACACCCACTAGGATTATTTTGCCCAACATTCAGCTTGGAATAAGTGTCCCATAATTGTGGTTATTATTTTGCCTTTAGTAACTTTATTTACATGAAATTTTCACTAGGGTTGTTACACAATTCTCCATCATTTACCAATCTAGAAAATCTGGGTTTTTTTATCCACTGAGATATAAGGAGAAATACAATATCTAGAACTTGTAACTTGACTCCCGCAAAATGAACTCGCCCTATAGAAATTATACAACAAGCATGTATATCTTGGATTCACCTGATCTAACAATGTGCTAAAGTTAAATACTGAATCACTTCTACAAATCTTTTGCGGAATTAAAAACACAATCGCTAATCACATGAACACGAAGAAAGATCAATCACACACAACACATATAATTTCTCGGGGAAAGCTTACAACTAAAAACCCCACTATCTTCTATTGTATATTATATCATGGATCATAAAACAATTACATACAAAACTCTTCTCACAAGAGCCCTCAGTACATCATCTAATTGTCTCACACTGTCATGCAAAAATTGGCAAATTCCTTAGCCAATTTACTGCCTCCAGACAACCTGCCTTCATTGCGCAATCCTTGTTGAATGCAATCTTTCCTGCCTTGACTAAGGCACTCCAATTAGTGTTTGTCTGCATGTGTGCAAGTAGATAATGTCACAAGTGATAGTCAACCTCCCCTTCACCTAGAACTCAACTGGGTCTCCATTGGATCTGACATGCATGTAGCTAATAATAGTAAATCCTCAGTTTCATGTGAGATCACTGATTATGAATTAATTAATATTTAATTCACTAGATCTCTCACTAGTGTATCTTCAGCTACAACTAGCACAACTAAGTTTAACTCACTTAACTGAGTTAAACTGATTTACAACTTGCACCAACTCATGCACCACTGCACTTCGAACTCTGTTACAACTAGAATTACTCTGTATGTCCCACCAACCAACCTCTAACTTGAAATTCACTAGCTAACTGAATTTTCCACTTCAGTTAACTATTTCAATTCCACATTGAGAATAGATTACAATTTAATGTCCATCTAAATTAAGGCATAAAAAAAATAGACATGCACCCAAAAATAGCCTTGTGGGCCCCACCCTAGTGTAGGTGCTTGATGCACTAGTGTGGGTGTTGAATCTCAACACGCCCCAAGGAATTCAGCCTTTAATAAATTAGCCTCTGAAAGAAATTGACCCAAATAATCAACCAACAAAATTGACATGTGCCCTCCTTGCGTGCCACTACTGCGCACAAAGAAAACTCAACCCTCCATCAAATCGGCCTCCTCTAGATCAAATTGATCTCCCTCTAGCAAGTCAACCCTGCAATCTCCTCCACTTGGCCTCCTAGTTTCACCCTCAATCTAGTTGCACTTCCCCTTATCTACACTTCAATCCACTGAGCCACTCACACTTCAAGAAAATTTCTCTCTCTTCGTGATGATTTTATCACTTGAGTTTTATGTTGTGTCTTTACCCCTTCACTACGCTTCCTTTATAATTCATTAGGCCCAAATCCATAATCCTAATCTCCCTTCTAGAATCGTCTTTGAGATCAACGGTTGATATTATTTCTAAATAACTTAAATAGTTAAATTATTTATCCTTGTAAAACGACTTAATAGTCCACAATAATTATTTGACTATAATTAGTGTACTTTTCCTAAGTTATACTTAGGAAAGTGGATATAAGTTACTTACTCGACCAAGCAAGCACCTAGAAGATGCAAATATTGTCTTCCACATGCTAATACACCAACCTATGTAGAAGACCTTCTGAAGCTACCACTAACTTCAACACTCCCTCCTAATAAGGGACTCCCCACCACCCACATCTTATCTTGGTACTTCACAAACTTCCCTTTCACTAGAGGCTTAGTGAGAAAATTTTCCACATGCTTCTATGTAAAAATGTATTACAATCTCATAGCACCTCTCTGTACCATGTCTTGGATGAAGTGATATATGTTCTCGATGTGTTTGGACTAATCATGAAACATGGAATTTTCAAAGAGCTTAATGCAACTCTGACTATAACAATGAATCATTGGTGCCTCTATCTACAACTAAAATAGTCTTGCAAGCATCTCGTGAATCCATATTTCCTCACAACTCACCACACTCTTTGTCATGTATTCCACCTCTCTTGAACTAAGTGCCACTAATTGTTGCTTCTTTTGAACCATGAGATCATGGCTGATCCTAAGTTGAAACAACATCCAGATGTGGACTTTCTTTCCATTACAATCTCTTCCAAATAAAAAATCGTGTAACCCTAAAACTCCACTCCTCAATATCTGACATATCTCAATCCAAAGTCTATCGTACCTTACAAGTACCTCAACACATGCTTTGTTGCGACCCAATAAACCTATCTCAGCTCCACCGTGAATTGGTTGAGTTCGTTCGCAACAAAAATATACCTGGCCTAGTGTTGACTAGACACATCAAGGAACCTATCAATTGCCTAAACAGTGTGGGATCCACTAATTCACCTTCAAAAGAACTCAAATTTTTCAAGTTAGTGACCATCGATGTAGACATAGGCCTACAATCCTCCATCCTTAACCTCCTCGAGATCTCAAGTGTATACTTTCCTTGTCCAAGGAAAATATCTCCTAGTTGCTGCCACACCTCCAATCCCAAGGAATAGTGCATCAAACCAATTTACTTCATGTTGAACTCTGAAGTAATATCCTCACTGCACATATCTATGCTTCATTGATCCTATAAAGAAGACATTGTCTACATAAAGTACCAAGATGAGTGGCTCATCCTCAACAAGTACATAGTATAAGTTGGGATTTGCCTCACTCTTAGTGAAGGCCAAACCAAGAAGATATTCATATATCCTAGCATACCACACATGTAGAGCTTGCTTCAACCCATAAAGGGCCTTCTTCAACCTGCATATATGGGAGTTTTTCCCATACACCTCAAATCGTTAAAGTCGATCAATATACACCTCCTCCTCAATCACTCGATTGAGGAAAGAAACCTTCACATCCATCTAATGTATCCTCCACCCCACCTTTGAAGTGATGGATATAAGTTCTATAATGTATGCATATCTAGTGATAGGTGCAAATGTCTCCTCGTAATCTAGTCCCTCCTTCTGGGAGAACCCTCTCGCCATAAACCTCACTTTGTACTTCTCAACATTAAAATCAAATGCATGTTTTCTCTTACAGATCCATCAAGAAGTAACCATATAGTTTCCCTTTGGTCTTCATATTATGTCTCATACATAATTTATCATGATGTAGCTATACTCCTCAACCATGACATCCCTGCAGAATTGCTCATTTATAACCTCCTCAAAAGTGGAAGGGTCATACTCGATGACACTGCTCGATAGTTCCAAATAACTGGAAAATATGGTAGGTTGACTACTTTGCCTGAAAGTGGTAGTAGGAGCCTCCACATGCTCCTTAGCATCTCTCAAGGTTTGCTTAGTCCATCTTGGCCTCCTCTAATCAGGTGCTCAAAATTATGCTAAAAAATGAAATTTGTCGAAATGGTGTGAAACATGAACGACTGCGTAGATCTCCTCGTTCTGTATCTGGAAAAACTCGTTTCGCAAAAAATCGACACTGTATGCTCCCATAAATGTGTTTTTTCCACTTTTTCAAATAAGCAATTAAAAAAAAAATGCAAGACAACCCATTCAGCAGTCCATACAGCTGACTGGGCATGCCTATGTGGCAGGGTGACTATGCAGGTTGACTTGGTCAATGGTTTTCCTCCGGCATATGGGATTGTGCCAAGTGGCATGTTTGTATTGGTTGTTTTGGTGGGCAACCACAGGCTTCCATGTGGCCCAGCCAGGGGCCACCACGTGGTAGCTTGAGGGCCACCAAAATTGTGGTTATAGTCTGATCGAAGCTAGCGGGGGTCTAACCCACGACCTCCAAGTACTAAGCTCGAGCCTTTACTAATTCACCATAGCTTTGTTCCTTAATAAAATATGGTCTTCACATGGTTTTAATTTATTTTTGATTGCGCATTGGGGGAAGGGGGCCGGGTTCAAGCCCCAGCCTTGGTCATCGCTGGGGGTGGGACCATGGGCGGGAAGCTAGCCCCCCCCCCCTTGCCCCAACTGTAGAAATTATATACAATATGCATGTATATATCCGGACTCTCCTGATCTCACAATATTTATATTCTTGCAAAATACAGAATCCTTCCACTATAATTCTTGTGGAAATTTAATCAACAATTGCAAAACACATGAAGCAATAAAAACACACATAACACAGTTGTTTAACGGGAAAGCCTGAAGCTAAAAACCCCAACTATCATATTATGTGTCATGGAGATCATATGACAATCTCATACAAAGCATACAAAGCTTATCACAAGCTCTCAGTACAGTACAATCGTCATACACTAATCAGGCCCAATCTTGCAAATCCATGCACCAATCTTTGCCACCTGCTAGCCTGCCTCCACTACGCAATCCAAGCTGATTACAAAGACCAATTCGATGTAATCCCACTCTCATTGACTGCGTCATTATCATTGGCAACTCCAATGTATATATAGATGCAATTCATGCATCACTAGTAGTCACAACAGATAGTCTATATTGCCCTTTCACCTATCTCTCTACTAGTCTCCACTAAAACTCCCATGCACTGTAGTTAACTGATGTATTCTTCAGTTGATTAATGAGTTATTAATTAGTGAATTAATTATTAATTAATTCACACCACTCTCACTAGTGTATCAATCAGTTAGACTAGATATAACTAGCTCAAGCATGTAGCCCGAGTTAAGCCCAGACACAACTCTGACTACCTCAGCTCCCAGCTCCACCCAAGCTACAGTCACATGAGTTATAGTGTGTATCTTGTGCAATAAGCTCCAATTAAACCCTGGGAATATAATTCCATGCATCATTTGTTGTGCCACATACGCCCTTAACTGAAGTTCTCCAAGAGGATAAGATAATGTTTAGAGTCCAAATATTATTAAGAGCTAATAATATTCGACATATCTATTTTTAGACTGGCGATCTAAAAATAGATTCCACCCAGTATGTCTAAAAATAGAAGTCCATCTATTTTTTCCAACCTGACCAACCATCCACAAATAGCATCCTGCAACACATAGAACATGATCCATATGTCTAAAAATAGACATAGTCTAAAAATAGACTTTGCGCCAAAAATCACCTGTGTGGGCCCCACCTAGTTTAGGTGATCACTTTCCAACTAGGATCAGGAATGATGTTTCAGGATGCCTCCTTCACTGTTTCTTGTTGAAATATTCAACAATCCCTCTCAACAAGAAAGGACTTTCCTTGCATGCGACATGCAACTCCATGCATTCGCCCTACAACCTTTTCAAGCGCCATGCAACTCTAGGCATCTGCTCTGCAACTCCTCTGAAACTAAATAGTCTCCAAACAACTCAATCAGTCTGATGCATCTATCATCAAAGTCTTCGACTTCTGCTGGTACCAACTGCACATGTCATTAGGAACCACTGCGCTGTTGAACTCTTGCACCCATGCACTCTACACTTGCTGTCAACTTTGATCCGCACTCCAGTATCCAACATTGTCACTTTGATCTGCCTGCATCAATCCAACTGATCATGCTACTGCTGCGCTGTGGGCACCTCGTAGCCAGGTTCAATTCATGAGATCCACACCATCTCATGAATCCTGCCCAGAAATCTCCTCTTGGGGTTACTCATGCATGTCGCCCCACCTCTCACCTGGTGGTATAGCTGCATGCACTCCCTCTGCCCATCTGGCATGAAATTTCTCTGCATGAGTGGTTTCTTCCACTCCATGATCCTCATATTGTGGCTGATCCACATCCCGAGGTTCACTCTTAACTGCATGCAAATCCAGCTCCCTCTCAAGCTTCAATTGCATGGCTTTCTCACACTTCCCAACAGTAGGAAGCTCCGCAGAAATCCCAGCTACTTCAAATCTATAAAGATTCTTCTGCATCTCTAGTTGTGGCTGCTCCACAACCTTCTGAGACTGCTTCTCACGCTACATGTTGAGAGGCTCCCTCTCAACCACCAAGTCACTAACCTCTGCTTTGCTCCTCAAATATTTGCATGCATCTTGTCCCTCAGTGCATGTAGATTCTTGGCTCGCGCACATTGCAATTGTCCCGCCGTCGCAAAATTTTCTAACAAAAGAGTTGATTTTAAATTGATGATATCTCCCTCATCCGAGCTCCGATTCAACCGATTTTTTTTTTCCAATTTGGGTATTTTTTCGCAAGGAATCCAAATATGCCATTTGTTTCTGAAAATATTTCACCAAAAATTTCATATATTCTATGACTGTTTCCATTATAACTCTCATTCCTGTAAAAAATCTTGCTTGGCTCTCATTCTATATGTAAGTATATACAATATGCATGTATATATCCGGACTCTCCTGATCTAACAATATATATCTTCTTGCTAAATACAAAATCCTTCCACTATAATTCTTGCGGAAATTTAATCAACAATTGCAAAACACATGAAGCAATAAAAACACACATAACACATTTGTTTAACGGGAAATCCTGAAGCTAAAAACCCCAACTATCATATTATGTATCATGGAGATCATATGACAATCTCATACAAAGCATACAAATCTTATCACAAGCTCTCAGTACAGTACAATCGTCATACACTAATCAGGAACAATCTTTCAAATCCATGCACTGATCTTCGCCCTTCTGCTAGCCTTCCTCCACTATGCAATCCAAGCTAATTACAAAGATCGATTCAATGTAATCCCACTCTCCTTGACTGCGTTATTATCATTGGAAACTCAATCATATATATAGGAAATCTAATTCATGCCATCACCGTGAAGTCTACATGAATGTCCCCATCTTGCCCTTTCACCTGTCTCTCTCATGGTCCTCCCCAGGCACACTTGTACATACATCAGTTTTTAATGTATTCATGCAGTTGATTTTGATTAATAGGTTATAAATTAGTGAATTAATTATTAATTAATTCACACCACTCTCACTAGTGTATCAATAAATTGAGGCTATGATAACTAGTTCATTGTTAATCTCATGGTCTCATGTGAACACTGCTCCCTTATTACTTATGATGGGCACTCCACCGACTCACCTTCATGAGTTCTGGCATCACTACCATGCAATAGTCCACTTGGGCGTACCCTGGGAATAAACGTAATTCCTTCTGTGGTGTGTTAATGATTTGTGCACTTAGTGAGAGTGCTCTGAGAATGAATAATGTTTACTCAGTTAAAATATTATTAAGAGCTAATAATATTCGACATATCTATTTTTAGACTGGCAATCTAAAAATAGATTCTGCCCAATATGTCTAAAAATAGAAATCCATCTATTTTTCCAACTTGACCAACCATCCACAAATATCGTACTGCAACTCATAGAATATGATTGACATGTCTAAAAATAAACATAGTCTAAAAATAGACTTTGCGCCAAAAATAACCTGTGTGGGCCCCACCTAGTTTAGGTGATCACTTTCCAACTAGGATCAGGAATGATGTTTCAGGATGCCTCCTTCACTATTTCTTGTTGCAATATTCAACACCAACTAACCATTACATATAACCATAAAACTTTATGCGCCATGTGCCCACCGTTGAGACTGCTGGGAGTTGTCGGCCTGCTAGCCACCCCCACTCACCATGACATTTAACACCAAACCATCGCTCATGTGACATGCGAGAAGATTTCCACCGGATGTGGGTTGCTAGCTGCCAAGAGTAACTGTCCTATCCTAACCGCCAGGGTGGAATGTGGTACCCATATGCGTAAAATTGGTATGGTATATAAATGCGCATTGTACGTATAGTTGATGATTGGGACCTTCCCGTGTAAGCCTTGCTAAAAGAGACGCTTATAAAGGCACGAGTCTTTGACTAATTTGATCAAAGTGAAATGGTTGTAAGGTACGATAACATCTTGACATGAAAGCTTGTGTTGTAGTCGAATGTCAGGAGGATCGATGACATCTGTGGGCAATGATGTCTTCCACAGTGCCACCCGAGGATGTCCCTTTTGTGGAGAGGGGTGATCCAAGGTACCGCTTCCTTTTTGGAAAATAGGTGTTGATGTCGACAAAAAGGAAGCCTCAACCGAACGAGAGGGTCACTGATGTAGGGGATTAGGATCTTGGATGTGATAGGTTTAACATAGGCATTATGGCGAAGGGTGACTGAAAACTGATGATGGAGATTTAGTGGCCCAAGGCCGGAGTATACAAAGCAGCTTGGCGATAGTTATAACTATTTCTGATGGGGAAATCCCTGGAGTCAGTAGGACATTCAGGGTGGGTATATATTGGTTATGAATGTCATGGTGAGTTATGCATGAGGGTGTGGTAATCCGACTAAGGGTGACCAGGGACTTCTTCCATGGGAGAAAAAATGAATGGGTGGGTGGGGTACATAGTGCACCGTTTGTGGTCTTTGTACACTTACCAAAAGAATAAAATAATGGAGTTTGGTTTGTACAAGACACAGAGACGGGTGCTCCAAAACATGAAAGTGTTTGCTCACTGAGGATGTGAGAAAGGTGTTTTTGCCGAGGGTGGGGGCCCCATTGGTTGGTCTCATGGGTGGGGTTGATGAAGCAGATGGAAAGATGTCACAGATGGGCTATGCTGATGGAGGTATGGTAGGCCAAATACGAGGTACAATAGTGCGCTTTCGATTTGCTTGCAAAACCTGATCGTCCGGGAAAGGGGTTTTATTTTGATATGGTAAAACTTGACCTGATGCACGGCGGGTGAATGGGCATGAGGTGCTTCCCAGACTAAAGTTGTATGGGCATGGTGTCACTATTTTTTGTGATATATGGTCTACTTTAGGTGACGACACCATGGAGGGGAGGCTCTACCGACCAACGAGGATGTTTATCATGTGCAAAAGTGAGTGATGATAAACATGGTCGGGTGTTTGGAACCTATGGTTAATTTCTGATGGAGAAATGATGTCAGGATATGTAGAGTTTTTCTGGGACTCTATTATGTTGAGGGTAAAATGATACCTGCTCTGGAACTTTCAGTGGATGAAGCAGTGGATGGTTTGCACACTACCTGCAAAAACAAATACCCCAAGTGAAAGCATCTTCTTTATTCAAATATTATTTGAAATGCATGTGCTTTAAAAGAGAAGATGAGAGAGGGCATATCTGTCGGCACTGAATTTTTTTCTTTCTTTTTTAGGGGGTGTGAATGTATGGCACCGCCCTGGGGAATTATGGAGTGCTTATCACAGTGTTGCTTTCGGTCTTGTAATTGGGCCTTCTGAGCTCTCGTTATGGTCCTCCAAAGTTTATAAAAAAGGGAGACATATAGGTTAATATGGCTTAATTCAGTTCATTTGTGTCTGTTGAGCATTCGAGGTTTTTAGAGGTCAGAGAATTCTGCGGAGCAATTCTTGCTATTGTGGTCAACCTCAATACTTGGGACTAGCAATTTTTTTAGTCAGGTAGGCTCCATGACGTCCTGTATTTCTTTTTTTTCAGTGTGTTGGGTGCTAGGGTCCGTACAAGATTGGTTTTTATGGATCTTAGGCTAGTTTTTACCTTGACCGCGCAGGTGATCAAGGTACAGGCCCGCACCTTGCGCACAAAAATAAGGTTTTGAGCACATTTAGCATGCCCGTCCTAGCTTTGGGAGTGCCTTTGGCCCATCTATGAGAAGGACATAAGCGCCCTCCTCGCCCTTGTCTAAGGAACACGCATGCGGAGGGCTTAAGCTATTTTTTGCAATTTTTTTGGGAATTTTTGTTTATTTTTTAGTGTTTTCAGTGTGGCTAATGTGTTCCTGTTTTGATGACAGGATTTTGTGGAGGGAGAGGGAATGGCCTGATCAAGATGAACACATCAAGGATGTCGCTCTGACATATGTCCAAGAAATTTCGAGCTAGGTAAGGAAGGTAATAGAAAAGTGGGAGGAGGCCCTCACTTGCCAAGTCGAAGAAGAAGATGTAGTTCTGGAAGGAGAAAAGACACCAGAGGAAGAGTCTCATAGTACCAACAAACCCTCCAGCTGTATTTGAGGATGAAACATTTGGTGACGAAATCCACTATGCATACCACATATTTTATGCAAATTGATCCGACAATGTTGGAAATTCAAAAATATTTTTAGCTTCTACAGCTCCAAGTCCAACAACAAAATGCTCGTCTTGGCATAATTGAACAACTCCTTAAGCGTCCTCAGCAATCAGAGATCCCTGGGTCAAGTGCTAGAGACCGGGTGCCCATCGAGTCCTCAACGGAGTAATCTATTTATTGTCCTGTCAGTTCATTGTTGTGTCTCTATTTAGATATGTGTTACACGACATTTTGTCGCTGTCCCTAAAATCCCCGTCTCGCCCATTGGAGGGTCATTTCCGTGATCAATAAGCAGTGTCATGCCTTGTAAATACCATCATTGTATTCATTTACATGAGAGTAATATTCCTTTTGTTGACAATTCCTGAGAAAAGACTCAAAAACCCTTGTTTTTGCCTTGGCGGGAGTAGTCAGTTACGCCCTCGTGCCGAAGAGGAAGATTAACACTGGGCCCCGTGCTAGTTGGCGCTCTGTCTCAGTTAGCGACCGGCGCCGAGCTATTTATGGCATGTTTTTTAAAAATAGAGGCAAAGATTCCACTCCAACAATTTCTAGGATGAGTCATTGGGAGTGGTTGAACTGAGTAAACCATGAACTCCCTCCTTTAGTTTATGGTTTCCACTTCTTATGGGAACTCCCTAAACGATAGGCCTCCCTCCCACCTTTGTAGGGATCCTAACCTCCTCCTTTTCCTCTATAAAAAGAAGTTATCTCTCTTTGCATAAGCTAGCTGGACATGGAGAATTGAACATACTATAGATGAACTATTGAAGAGATAGAATAAGAAGGAATTACGTTGAGAGAGCTTGAGTCCATGCCTTCATCCCGTCCGAATTTCCTAACGAGCATCTGAGATGCGCTTTAGCTGAACCCCGCTGGAGGAGATTGCGACGTCAAAGCACTGGTTGTAACTCTTCCTTCTATCAATACATATACGTGACTATTGTTTGGTTCCCATTTTGTATTATGTTAGATGTTTAATGCAATATACTTAGCCCTCTTTGACTGGCTAGTAGTTATGAGTGAAATTATTATGTCGTATGCTATTCTTGTTTGTTGTTCTATGTGTAGGTATCTGAGCATGACTGCAGAAGGATTGTGACTTTCCAAGGCAGGAGCGAGAGGCCACCACCACTACAAAAATGACGACAACGTTGGATTCCAGGTAGGTCGATCTACCATGTCCTCTTTTCATTCAGTAATTAGGAATCAACACTCTAACATGTCTCATTGTTTCTAGACCCACTCTACGGCTATAAGGATCGTCTCTGTCCACAGAGAGGATTTACCTGCTTAAAAAATTGGCGACTCCACTGGGGATCAGTGTGAGTTTGTTGTTTCATCTTGTTAGGTTAATTTCAATTATTGATTTTCTTATCTGTCTTTTTCTGGTTTGCTTGCTTAGTTTATATCCTTTGTTCAGCTCCAAAGTGTCAAGATTGACCTCTGCTCATTGAGTTTTGGCTTTTCCCTTTTTCCCATACTTATCCAGCTTAGCACATTTTTCATCTAAACAGTCGCACCAATTGGCCCTGGTTTCTTTTGTTGCAATCGCGCCAACCCCTGTTTTACGCGGATTACAGCCTTACAGTCGCATCGAATCCTATAGGATTTGGTTTGACCTCCTTAATGACTCTTTTGGTCAATTGTGCTTGCTTATGGGTTATTTTTTATGTGTAATTATGCATTTGGGATTGTTTTAACTATTGTCGACTTGCTTTTCTCAGTGGTTCGTCCATCTTCTTATCGGTGTAAATTGAGGCCTTAGGGTTTCTAAGTGTCTTGGTGCACTGAGCCTTCTGTTTGGAAATCAAGTCGTTTTGATTATTGTCAGTCTCATTCTTGGGTCGAATGCACTTAGTTTCTTGATCTTTTTGAATGATTGCTTTGATTGCAGGATCATTTCGTTTCTCGATTGATTCTTCTCCTTGTTTCTCCAAGCATAGATTACATTGCTTGTTTTGGGTCGTTTTGAAAACTTTCTTTTGATTTGAAAGATTGCAGCATTAGTTTGATTGCTTTCTTGTGTTTGTTTTGCGTTTCATTGAGTCATTCAATTTCAATTCTCACACAATACTCAAGCTAGTGTTTGTTTTCATTTTTCATGTAATTAGTGCATCATGTAGTTCTTTTCATTGAAAAAAAAACATATTTTGCATTCTTTCTTACATCGAAAGTGAAATATTATTTTGCATAACTAGCGCCTAATTGTTTAGGAAAGAGTTTCATTTTCGTTTGATTGTGTTAGATGCATTAGTGGATTTCTTCGCATACTGTCATTGTTTGCTTTTGTTTGAAAGATCTCTATCCTTCTCGTAACTAGCATTCATTGAATCATAAATGATGTTCATTTGCATATAGCTTGCATTTAGGAAATTTGAGATCCAAATTCGATAGGGCCTTAAAACTGAAACATAATCCAAGATCAACTTTAAAATTCATTTAATTAACCTAAGGAAGCATTGAAACCTAACGAAACATTTTTAGTGGCTAGGCTAGAGACGTGTTCCGGCGTCTTAAAACCGAGTAGCTGTCGTTCGCCATCTGGCTTTAGACAGCTCTAGTACAGACTTGTGCTCCCTGTATTTAGTCGAGTATATAAAGGGAGACCCCTCTAGGTTGCAATGCTTTTATCCATAGGAAGCTGAGTCTGCCCCCTTGTAACTGTGATACACCGAACACAGCATTCGGGGAGATTACCTGCACGTACGTCAAGTCCTTGGTCATTTCTTTTTCATTTAATCACCAAGGTGTATATGGAAGTTCACGGAATCCTGGTATACCCTCTTGCTCAGAGTACCAAAGTAGTATTTTTGATCTTTTCATGACTCTTTAAAGAAGAGAAGAGATCGTCGAGCACTTTTCCTTTCACGCTCATTTAAAATTGAAAGTGACTAGAGTCATCTTTTGCCTGTTTCTCAACTCTTAAAATATGAAACAACAAAATTTGGTTTCGGTGTCATAAAATTAATCACCTACGATCACACGGCCGTTAAAAGTTTTATTACTTGGCTTGTTGTTTTTCCTTAGTTTTGATCTTGGAGCCTTCGATTGGTTTTATTTTTTCCTTTCTGTTTTGATATACAGTCACGGTGGTAGAACCACCAGCTTCATCATCCTCAGTGCCTCCTAGTGGTAGTTCTTTCTCGAACGTTTCTTTTGAAACCCCTCAGTCCACTAGGTCTGCCGAGTTTTCGTAGCCTATTCTCCCAGCTGTCCTGCCTCTTGCTAGTCGATCTCCTGAAGAGCCAGTTGAATTCAATTGGCCTCCTTCTAGTGCTTGGTATGGTTTCAGGGAAGAAGGAGATTTTCCTCCTCTTACATCGGGCTCACCATTTTTTGCTGTTGATGTGCCTCCTAGTCTTCGTAGTCTTTGTTGAGCCCTAAAGATGTCCTTTCCTTTCACCAAATTTCACTTCATTCCATTTGTCCTTTGTCAGTTATAGGCTTAAAAGATCAATAGGAATGATTAAAATTACTTTAAGAATGCATGCAATGACTGACTTACTAAAATTTTGTGGTTTTGTTGTCGTAGTGATTTTTGACTAAACTTAACTACAGAATGCAGCCATTCTATAGCTAGTCACCTATTCCGCAGCCATCTTTATGTTCACACAGGTTACAGGTGTCACTTAAAGGAAAAATGCATATGGTTGAATTTCAGAACTTACCTACATCATTCCTTGCCCTCTACGAAGTCTGAGCAAAAATCTGCAAGTGGTTATGCATGTGGAGGAAGCCAAAACTAAGAAGTAGACTTCTACAAGGACAAGAACTCTACAGATGTCTTCAGAAAAGTACGAGTCCTTAACAGGAGTTCTAATTCGATTTTGATTTAAAAATATACCTATGCCTATTTTCACTCAATGACAGTTATGTATTTTGCTTATAAGAATAACTCGGTGAACCGAGAGACAGTTAGCTAGTTGATGTTTTGTTGTTAAGTTGTCCAAGACTGTGATACTCTGTTTCTAAAGCATTTTCCTTTAATGAAAGAAGTACAACTTTAATGCATGATCTGAAGTAATCTTGAGGAAATTCGTGTGCCAATCCGATGGTAGAGGGCCCCTACTGTCCGAAAGGCTTTGTGCATATTTTCTAGATAAGTGACTTTAGCTCTGTTTTGTTCTTAATTTAGGTAGTTTTTTCTGAGATTCGTGTTTTATGTTCACTTACATCGAATGTTACAGTCAATCTCATTCTTATGAACTGTTCCAATAT
Source organism: Pinus albicaulis (assembly GCA_034641835.2). Classification (NCBI taxonomy): domain Eukaryota; kingdom Viridiplantae; phylum Streptophyta; class Pinopsida; order Pinales; family Pinaceae; genus Pinus; species Pinus albicaulis. The sequence continues at coordinate 977,213,873 of CM076570.1, forward strand.
ATCACTAACACATGAATGAGATAGAGCTATAATACTTCGGAAGTTAATTACATTCTAGTTCAGTTCTGTTCATTGTATTTCAAGTTTTATTAATTGCATTCTAGTCCTGTTAAATTAGACTTAAAAGGCCTTCATTATTTACAAATTGTTCTTGTTGTTAGTCTCTTCTAACACATTATTATCATATGGACAAGAATTAGTGATATAATTTTGAGGTCTTGCATGTTCTGCAATTTCTCATAATTTTACAATCAACCTTTTTCTAAAGATATTCCAAGAGATCTCTAACCCTTGAATGAGGCTTAACAGTAACATTTTGAGTTGCAGAATGGGTTAATTCTAGTGTCATAAGTTATTTTAGCATAGGGTTCCTTATTATGTTGCAGATAATCTTTTCTCAAAATGTTCCAACAAATTTCTAACCATGGATGAGATTTTCTCTGTGATATTATAGGTTGTTGTTTATTAAAGAGAACCTCATTGCATCAAACTTATCCTTTTCTCAAGTTGTTCCAACATATCTCTAATGAAATGAATTGGACTGAGTGTAATGTTATGAGTTACTTTTCTTGTTAAGCTTTGCAATCTGTGAATTAGCATTTTATGTCCTTAGGTGCCATACATAGTTTGGAGTAGATTTTGTTCTGTTTTCGTGTGACCAATAACTTCTCTTTGCCAACAATTTAGTTCTTTTCCTCTTAGCATAAAAATACAAAACAAAAAATACTAGAAAAACACTAAACACAACGAAGTAGGAAAAAGATACCTAGGCACATATAGTGCACTTCACTTCAACAGTTTACTAGCCCTGGTTGACAATTTATGACATAAATTTAGGAACACTAAGTTGAGTAGACAGTCTTTTCGAAGATCTTATGGTGGAGTTAGACATGGATTCATCCAGTCCTATTGGTAGTGAAGGAATGCCTGTTTCTACAGGAGAATATCATATTTTTTCCGGTAGATGTCCCTCATGTTTCTACTCAGTCTTCTCCACCACCGGTGTCACTTCCACTTGGATATAGGTCCTTGAGTCAGATTATGTCTGGTGTTGCCTCCATAGCGCAATCCAGTACATTAACTCCTCCTCAGAGTTCTGTCCTCCCTTCGTTAGGACTATCACCTTCGGCACCTGGTTCGTCGATTACTGTTACATTTGTTCCAGTCTAACCGATTGTCTGTGTGGCTTCATCCACACCAGTTGTTACCACTCAGTTGTCAGGATCTTTTCACACTCGCAGGTCTATTTTCCTCAATCCAACATGGCATGTTAATCCCGGTCCTAGTAGATCACAATCTCTAAGCCGCGGAGGCCCCACCTGCTTCCAGTACAGTTTCTACTACTCCTGTGATTCTCAGGTGTTCATGATGAACGGTTCTGCAGTGGCTTCTATTGCTACTCAGTTGAAATATTATATTGGATCACATTAGGCCACGGGGAAGGAGATCGTTGATGGTCCTCCTCCTCCCCCTATTACTGGCCCTCTTGAAATTGAAAGGCCGAATGCTGAATCCGTTGTGTGGCCACCATCTAAAGGTGTACTCCGCAAGTCTTTTTATAATCCCAACGCTCGTGCCGCTCACGATTACAATATTGTTGAGGATTTGGCTCAGGCGCCATCCACAATGTCTATGTTACAAGTACTTCAAAGTTGTCCGTCTCAGCGAAGAGCTTTGTTATCTGCAATTGGTGGGATTGATCCTACCGATACTAGCCTTCTTGCTTTCGATTTAGAGAATTTCGTTCCACAACTTCCGCATCAGATTGCACTCATTATTCAAGTTGTTATTAATGGTCTCGACATCCATCGAGCAGTTGTGGACAAAGGTGCATCAACCTGTGTCATGTCATCTTCATGTTGGAAAGCTATTGGTTCTCCAACCTTGAATTCATCACCAAATGCCCTTGAAGCATTTGATGGAAGAGAATCAAAACCTTTAGGTGTTCTCGCTAGTTTACCGATTACTCTGAAAGGGAAGACAGTCAATTTCGAGGTAGAAGTCGTTGATTCTAAACTCCATTATAATCTTCTCCTCGGTCACAGTTGGACTCATGCCATGTTATGTGTTTCGTCCACTCTCTTTTCTGTTATGAAATTTCCACATGAAGGAAAGATTGTTACTATTGATCAATTGTCCTTCTTCACCTCTTCTTCCGAGAACAACGTTCCTTATGTGGATCAGATTCCTACCCGCTACGAGAGCGTAGGGCCCGATCTTTTTAAAGATCCTGCCCTCATGGGTATTTTTCCTCTTCCTCCACCAAACACTGTTCAGATCCATATGACCTCTCAGTCTGATGACCCATGGATTATTCCTTCGCTTGAACAGATCAATTCCTTCGGAGATTCGATGCCTTTGAGTCCAATTAAGATTGATTATTGTGAACTCATCGCGGCTTCGGAAGCTTCGTCCTCTGATCGTGCTCCTTTGAGCATGTTTCTTGACATTTATTCTCAATCCCCCTGGCTTGGAGATTCAGATTCGCCTGATCCTTTGAAAGAACTGTTTCCCTCCGATGAAGCCATCGTGGAAACCATGTCTCTTGAGGATCTGCCATGGGACGATGGTCATCATTGTTCCTCGTTCATGCCTGGCCTCGGGGCCATGTCTACTTGTCTCGAGCGTTTTTCATCTCAGGTTCCTTCTCCTCCGCTTCAAATGCTTGTTCTGACACATGCGTCTTTACGGAAGGTAACTTGAGTAATATTACACATATGATGTCTATTGACATTTCCGTTAAACCGAGAATCATCGAGAACATCCATATCGGGGTTGTTTGTTCTTCCGATGAAGTACAAGTTTATACTAGCCTTTTTCACGAATTCTGTGATGTCTTTGCATGGTCGTACGAAGAAATGCACGGCATTGACCCTAGTATAGTGGTGCATGAAATACCTACTTACCCTGGCTCGTAGCCTGTTCGCCAGCGTCTTCGTCCGGTGCAACCTAGAAAAGATGCTGCCATTAAAGGTGAATTTGAAAAACTTCTCAGAGCTGGTTTCATTTATCCGATTCCTTTGACAGAATGGGTCTCTAATATTGTTCATGTAGATAAGAAACAGGGAACTATTCACGTCTGCGTTGATTATCGTGATATCAATCGAGCTTGTCCCAAGGATAATTATCCTACTCCCTTTATCGATCAAATCATTGATGACTATGCTGAGAGTGAGATTTTTTCCCTCATGGACGGTTTTTCTGGTTACAATCAAATTAAAATTCTCCCGAATGATCAACATAAGACTATCTTTATCTGTCCTTGGGGTACTTTTGCATATAAGAAGCTCCATTTTGGCTTAAAGAATGTTGGGGCTACATTTCAGCGAGCGATGTCGTATGCTTTTCACGATATTTGTCACATTGTTCAGCCTTATCTGGATGACCTTCCCACTCATTCAGCTAAGCGTCTGGACCATCCTGACCATCTTCGTCATATTTTTCTTCGTTTTCGACGTTACAATATTCGGCTTAATCCGCACAAGTGCATCTTCTGCGTTGATTCCGGTAGAATCTTAGGGTTTTTCATGTCGAAAGACGAAATTTTCCTCGATCCACTCAAGGTTGAGGCTATTCTCAATCTCCCCTCTCCCTCCTCATTACATCAGTTGCAAATTTTGGAAGGTAAGGCTAATTTTCTACGCCGTTTTATACCTAACTATGCAGAAGTGGCTAGAGGATACACACGATTATTAAAGCAGGGCGTCCCATTCTATTGGGATGAGATTGCTCAAAAGTCTTTTGAGGCCCTGAAGACGTTGCTTATCAATGCTCCTCTGTTACGTCCTCCTAACTATCATCGTGATTTTTCCCTTTATTTAGTCGTCGCTTTCAATACGATTGCCATGGTTCTAGTACAAGAGGATGACAACGGTAACGAGCATGTTATTTATTACTTGCATCGTAACCTTCTCGATCCTGAGACGCGCTATGCACATGTTGAGAAGTTAGCGTTAGCTGCAGTTCAGCGTTTTCGTCATTATATTCTTTTGTGTGCGGTGAATGTGATTTCTGATTGCAACCCCATGACCTATATATTGTCTTGACAATTACTGGGGGGAAAATACTCGAAGTGGATTGTCATCCTTCAAGAGTTTGATTTGGAATTTACTGCTGCCAAGTCGAATAAATCATTATTCTTTGCTGATTTGATATGTTCCCTCCCTTCTGATTCTCCTCCGTCTCATTCTAAGGAATACATTCCAGACGATATGCTTTTCTTGATTAACACCCTCGATCCGTGGTATGATGATATCATCGTTTATCTCCAGACTTCTACTTTCAAATCTGAGTTGACGAAGGATGCCCGCCGACACATCCGTCATCAATCACAACCTTGAGTGTGAAATACCTTCGCTCAAGTTAGCTGTTGAATTACTGTCGAACACTTCACCAGAAGAAGAGCGTCTCCTTTACTTAGAAAGGTTGGATGAAACCCGCCGCTTTGCTACTGTGGTTATTGAAGCACATAAAAAGCGGGTGAAATCTCATTTTGACCAATTAGTTTCCCCTTGTTCTTTTGTTGAAGGAGATCTTGTCCTCCTATACGACCAGGCTCATGATAATCTAGGGGCAGGAAAATTTCAACCCATGTGGCATGGGCCTTACATTATTAAACGAGTGTTGCAGAATGGGGCTTATGAGCTCATTGATTACGAAGGTCATCCTCTAGAACAACCCAAAAATGGGTTGTATCTTAAAAAACATTATGCATGAGTCATTCATGCATGATTTGTGTACATAGGTGTTTTGTTTGTTTGTTTGTTTGTTTTTTTTCATTTTTTATACATGTTTTGATTTGGTGTGCTTTGTGAGCATTTTCCTACTTATTAGGTCTTTCTTATTTGTGCAGATGACTATTACCCCTTATGTCAGTTTCGCGGATGGTGCTTCCCGTAGTACCAGGAATTTGTCTTCAGCAGCCTGGGTAATCTATGATCCTGCTGGTGAATTGATAGAACTGCAAGGTATTTGTCTAGGACAGACTACAAACAATGTCGTTGAATATAGTGTTGTCCTTGAACTATTAACTGAGGAAATAAACCTCAGCATACACGCATTGCTTGTAAATCTAGATTCACAACTTGTTGTTATGCAACTCAATGGTCATTATTCAGTCAGAAACCCATACATTCTGAGAGTGTATTTACGTATTTGTTTGTTTGGAAGACATTTTGTTTTTATCACGTATCAACATATTCCTAGACGAATGAATGCATTAACTGATACAGTGGCCAACATTGTATTAGATAGACATTTGCGTAATTTGTAAACTCATCATCATATGTAAAATATCCATGTAGGAAAATAGATGTGTGTATATATATATATATATATATATATATATATATATATATAAAGTATATATATATATATATATATATTATTTGTTTGTTAAATGTGTAATTTTCTGTAATCAAAAAAAATATGTGTGTTTTCTACATCTTGAGACACCATGTCTCAAAAATATGCAGACATAAAGCCTAGGTGTTTAATCACGTGATGCTTATGGTAACGTGTCATCACTGTGACATTTCAAGAAGCGTTGAATGCACACACCTTATGGTATGTCTTTGGTAGGCATGGGGAACATCATCAAATCGTGCATAGTCCGGGACTCCATGTGTGATCCCCTCTAGGTTGCGCACGATTTCCTCCTCCTCGCCTCCCTCGCCACGAGGGTCGAAATCATGAGGGATTTGCCTCGCTATCAGAGACATGTTCGCTGGTCTCTCTGGGCCAACATCTGCAAATGCATGGATTTAATGTCAGAACATACATGGTTAAAAAATCATAACACTTATGGAAATAAAAAAATGAGTCTTACCCAAATCTTCATCCCAATCCTCTCCCTCCGGGAGTGGGAGGTCTGGATCACTAGTAAAATCTGTACCAGAGTAGGGCCAGTCCTCCACGATGATCAACTGTCGGCGGAGCCAATCAAAAAAATTTGGTCTCCAGGACATCTGTTGAAAGCCCCGTGCCCTTGGCATCAGAGCTACCCATCGGGCCATCCGTGGTTCCCTCGCTGGTGGTGTTGGGACTATGACTTCCTGACGCTGGAAAATTGGTAGTCGTTCTAGGAAGAACGATACCAAGATAGACCCACAACCGAATTGCTTCAATTTGGTCTCCTTGCATTTTATTAGCTGACGTTTCATGTTTATTGTCACAGCCTCTGCCCAGTTGTAGATGGTCGTTGTCAAGCAGTCTACAGCAAGAAGCAACTATGTTTTTGTTGCTTCATGCGGTGCTTGCGATCCTACAGCTTGTGTGATGGTATGTAGCACTACTTTTAGTGCCAAGTCTAGGATAGTCTGGATATCAACTTTCCCACTTCTTGTTCCCTTCCGTGCCCCTAGACATACCCTGTCAATCACCATGGACATGCTCTCCATGCAAGGCCGGGTGTCGGTTAGGATCGGTGTTGCTCCCCTCCACGATAATCCTGTTATAAAGTAGACATCAGAAACATTCTTGGTTCTCATCCAATATGTTGATCAAATACTGTAGCAGCTTCGGTTGAGCTTGGAGACACGGTGTCAAGAAGAACTTCTTCAGTCCACAGTCTCTAAGAGTTTCCATGCATCTCTCATTTTCCATGGCGAGTCGTCCTCTTCGCTGTGTTCCCATTCTTTCCATTCGATTACCATTTTGCCGCTTTCTACCTGCAAACATGTTCATATGGATAGTATTAGACATTTTTGAAGCTTGGATTTGTAAAAAATTGGGTATTTAACTTGCATTTTTTGCACAAAAATGGTCTACGGGGTTGGCGCGCCCTAGTTCAAAAAAATGGGCGATTGGCATGAATTATGTGTGCTTCTTTATTGAATTATTGTTTATTAGTCTTTCAATTTCACATCAACAACGGTGGTTATTACTGAAGAACCCATTTTGGTAGAGAACCCACGGAGGTTTTGTATGTTTCTGATCAAATATCCTAAGATATGGGAAATGTATAAGAAGGCAGAGGCTAGCTTTTTGACTGGAAAGGATTTAAAAAGAATGAATACAATATCTTTGCTTGAATGCATGTGTTTATATATTGAGGGGTTGGTGCCTTTTTGCAGTTGAGGAAGTTGATCTGTCACAAGATCTTCCCCACTGGGAAAGGATGGGAACTGATGAAGGAATTTCACTAGTCATGTTTGGATTTCTTTACACTCACACTTAAGCCTTTGTGTAACTAATTTATTTATCTATTTATTTTTATTTATTTATTTTAATTTTTTTAATTTTATTTTAATTTATTTATTATTATTTTTTTAATATATTAGACATTGTTTCGACAAATGACAGGGTGTATCTACAAAACAGTGATTTTTGGCTTTCTTCGCTCACAAGGCGAGAAAGGAAATGCTTATGCATATACTATGTGACCTTTTCATGATAATAAAAAGCTTCGATTTTTTTATTTTTTTATTTTTATTTTTATTTTATTTTTATTTTTTTTGCGAAAAAAAATAAAAATAAAATAAAAATAAAAATTAGACATTGTAAATTTTTATATTAGATATTTTATTACATATGAATTATTTTTCACGCGATTAAGAAGACATTGGATATTTCATATCGATTTGATTTTTTCAACATATAAACTCTCTTATAGATTATTTATTTGTCTTTGAATTAAGATGAGTATAAATTTAAAGTTAAATAAACAGTTTGCTATAATAATAGTTTTTTTAAGAAATTATTTATTTTATTTATATCATATATATACATTATTTAATATAAAGATATTAAACATTGTATGTTCTCATCCTTATTTGATCTCATAAGCTAAAGATGGAATAAAATGTGCACAAGCACATTTCAATAAACGCTTAACTTTTGCAACAAACAACAAATGCTAAAGATGGAATAAAATGTGCACGAGCAAATTTCAATAAACACTTAACTTTTGTAACAAACAATAATGTTGGGGCTAATATCTCATCCAAAATTATCTATGCACCTATCTCTATTTTTCTCCAAGCTTATTTAGTCCATTCATTACTTCATTTACTTCATTTTGTCGTATTCAAATTTGTTTCATTATTAGATTTATGAATTTGTTCATGCATTCAATATTGCTATCAATTACTTTTTGCACAAAAGGCATGTACTAAGTAACAACGTTTCATATTACACTTATTTATTTTAGTGTTAAATTAAATTTTAATAATTAGGAAAATTATTGAACCAAGTCCATTCAATAATAAAAATCAACAAAGGAAAAAATGAAGAAAATCAATAAGGGAAAATTCTATATTATGTGTATTAATCTGAATCTATATGATGTGTGCTGAGAATTTATAGTTGGAAAATCTAGGTTTTACATCGAACCCTTGTGGAAGTTACTCATGATGTCTTTATTGAATTCTAAGATTTATATTAAACCCTAGTAGAATCTGTTCATGATATGTTTTGATAATTGATTTGAAATCTAGGGTATACAACTAACTCTAGTAAAAGTTGATTATGACAATGTCTCAGCTATGATTAATCATAATTGACTCTTTTATGAAATCTAGGATTTGTATGAATTCTCAGTGGAAAGTCTAACACGTGAATTCTAAAGGTTGTTAGATATCTTGTAGATCTATATTTGTTTTAGGGTTCACTAAATGTTGAAAAGAGAGTCCATACAGGTGAAATTAGTTTTTTTAGGAATAGAGGAATAACCTGTTTCGAGTATTTTATTTTTTATTTTTTTTATTTTTTATTTTTTTTAATATTTTTTTTTTTACGGGGTTTCAATTCAGTATCCATGAACCACCCTTTATATATATATATATATATATATATGGTGGTTCACATACACTGAGTGGTCGCTACATCCACGAGAAAATCTGAGTAGATCAACCCAAAGGGATCTACCCACTTACCAAACTAGCAAAGCCTAACCCCAAAGGCGTCGAGGAGATTTGACCATGTGACCTCCTGATAGGCGAAGTACTTAGCAACAGGAACTCGACAAACTGAGTTATCCCTTGGGGCTATATATATAATTAAATTTATTAAAATATGCTTTTAGTATAATAATAAGTCATCTTAAATTGAAAATATGGGCAAAAAACTATAATTCATGAAAATGGAAATAATATAAAAAAGGGAAAAAAGGTAAAAAAGGTAAAAAAACAAAATCTTAAAGAGAAATAAAAACAAAAAATTAGTAACTAGTAGAAATGGAATTTACTAAACAACCCATAATAAGACCTCACTTAATGACCTTGCAAATAAATAATTTTAAGTAATAAGAAAAAATAATATAAATTGAACTCCCAATATTAAATTATTGATAAACAACATAAATTTTTGGTAGAAAGGTCAGAAACAAAAGTGAATATGTTTTCATATGGAAAGATAGGTACTCGTGTTTGATTTTGATTTTGATTTTTTTTTTCACCTTCGCTTTGACTCTTAATTAATTTGCAAGTTTTTAGAAACTATTTCCAAAGTTTATTAAAGTTTTTGTAAAATTAAATATTAAACATATTATTAAATATATATATGTATATATTAAAGTGTATATATGTTTCCTCGATCGAGATGTGAGACCGAACAATATCCTCATTGGGATTTGTCTGATGGTTGAAGTGACGGGTGCCAAGGTTGTTAGGCGGAAACAAAGCCTTCACGTGTGTGAACGGTGGGGTGGTAATGTAGTGGGCATGCGAGAGTTCGATGCTTGCTATGCATGATGTAGAGAGTATAATCTCCTGAGGGAAAAGCAGGGCCACATTTTGTGTTCAAGAATTTGGATAATGTATTGGGTTCTCTCGACCGGGTCAGCGTGAACAGGGTGGTGTAACAAGCCTCTAGACGCGTCCTCACTCATCGGGTGGATGGAGGTTGACATCGGGTATGTATTCCTCCTTCCAACGCCTCCCTGTCCATGGCATGCACGCTATAGCTATGTTTGTATCATGCATGTGGGTTGGAATGGAATTTGGGGTCCTAAAAGAAGAATATTAGTTGCAATGTCGACGATTGCATATGACGTGGGTGTGTTGTTTGTATTTTTCTCTCTGTTATCTATGGCATTTTTCTGTCCCACATGGGAATGTTTGTTCATATCTGGCGTAGACGTGGTAGGCTAAGAATTAGTATTCTTAACAAAGGAACGATTTTTAATTTGTTGCTTGTCCTGAACATGGATATGTATTTAAAATCTATCTATGAATTTTCATGACAATGTTGTGGTCCATATGGAGTTTTGGCTGTGGGAGTGGTTCCTTGTTGTAATTCATGTAAAGGTATTGAACAGTGTCAGAAATTCGGGGCGTCTTGGCCCTCCTGAGCACGATGTCTTGTGCAAGGAATATGAATGGTGGTGCAGACCTCCAGTTGCAAATTTAACTCTTGTCCTCTGGCTAAAGCCTAACATAATTATTATAATTATCCTTCTTAATGTACATGTAGGAGGTTCTTCTAATTTGTGTTTATGTTGTGACCGGGGGATAACAATTGGCAAATAGTCTTTGGTCGGCAGCATTATCTAGATAAACAGTGGTTTTAGTGATAGGAAATGTTTTATGATGGCTCTCGATGGTAGTTTGTCGGGCAATGGAGGCTGGGGAAATGGCCATAAGCCTAGGAAAAGAGCCAACAGAGGCTCTTCCTCTATCTGACCCCTAAAGAGGAGTGGTCATTGAACAGATGCCCTGATCCTCTATGAGGCGGCTCAAGCTTTCAATGTTGGCACTCTAGCCAAAGTCAAACAAATGATATCAACTTGGGAAGCACAACTCAATCAGAGAGCAAAAGATGAAGTGCAAGTGGAAGATTGGTGGGTTATTTTTCCGGATCCTAGAAATACTCATGGTAGAACCACCCAATATAAACAAACAATGTATTTATATTGGTTAATGAAAATTTTGGTGGCCAAAGCTATCATGAACTTACTGGTTGATGCTGGTAAACCTAATCTTGTTTAGAAGGAATTTCAGTTGATCCAATTTCAGATTGAACAACAGAACATGCCCTTGGGACATATAGAGAAACACATTTTGTGTCTCCCGCAGTCAGAACTTCCAAGGTCCAGTGCAAAGGACCCAGATCCTGTGGAGTCCTACGAGGATTAGATTTTTTTTTTTTTTTTTTGGGATGTCCTTTTGGTTTATTTACCTATTGTATATGTCGGCTAGTACTGGATATTTTAGTTTAGTAGAAAAGTCACCAGTTCAATTCCTCGCCCCGATCGGAGTGATATATGTGCAGTCACTAATTCAATTCCTCGCCTCGATCGAGGTGATATATCGGACATGATGAAGATGTATTCCTTCCAAGCTATATATATATATATATATATATATATATATATATATACAGAGAGGGAGAGAGAGAGAGTCTCTCTCTCTCTCTCTCTCTCTCTGTATATATATATATATATATATATATATATATATATATATATATATATATATATATATATATATATATATATATATATATTGGACATGATGAAGATGTAGTCCTCTCTCTCTCTCTCTCTCTCTCTCTCTCTCTGTATATATATATATATATTGGACATGATGAAGATGTAGTCCTGCCAAGCTATATATATATATATGAAATAATTTTTATTATATTTTATTTTTTATTTTTTTTAATTAGAACTTTTTATGATAGTATATTTTCTTGACCATTAATAATAATATTTATACAAAAGTCTCATTTTAGTAGTTTGAATGGTTGGGAGCAGGGTTTGTCCCTTTATCCACCTAGGTTCAATTTTAAGGGACATCTTTATCTTGTTGTAATAATATTGCAAGGGTAAGTGCCCCCGCGTAGCCTAACTAATAAATGAAATGGCATTTTTCCTCACACTTTTTTGGTCAATTTTGTCCAAAATTCGTTAGAGATATTTAATCTACAAAGATCGAGTGCCTCAAGGGTCTTTCAGGGCATTGAATCCATTTATGCATTCAAAAGTGTATTTTAAACAATAATAAATTATAATCTTACTAAATATTGCATTGTTATATTTCGACTAAAAAATCATTTCATCTATAAGTGAGATTGGGTCTTAGGTGCCCCCACTAGGAAGGATGGTCCTTTTTAAGTTATAACTTATTACGTCGAGAGGCACTCTCCAACCCAGTATGCAAGAGATGTTGTAGTGTCATGTTTTGTCATGTCCTATCCTGTCGTGTAAACATTTTGACTCGGTCAAAATACATAAAAACAAAAATAAACATTAGAATAAATAAAAAGATATAAGTAATGTAAATATTTTAACTTCGTCAAAATAAAATAAAAATAACCCTATATTAAAATAAAAATTCTATGTTATTAATTTTTTTAGTGGTTAAGGTAAACTTGACTTGGTCATGTTACTGGTGGTTTTTTAGCTCCAAGTTTTTGAGAATGCATGGTATTCATGTGGAATGTAGCATATTTAAAGTTGGGAATTAAACCATCTTAGATCCATATTAACTCTGAATCTACCAAGCGCAAAGAGGGATCAAATCTCTTGAGATGGAAATATCTAAAGATGCAAAAATATTTGATCCCTCTCAGCGCTTGGTAGATGTGGAGAGATTTGATCTCTCTTGGCGCTTGGTAGATCCGGAGTTAAGATGGATCTAGGTTGGTTGGTATATATAGTTTGAGGGCTTTTGGATATACTCTTGTTGTTTTAGTGACAAGAAGTAGGTTTGATCTTGGACGTCTTTGGGATAACATCGGGCCTCTCTTGAATTAATCCAATGAGTTACCAATTCATCATGGTTTTAAAATCAAAATATATAAAATTACATTTAATATGTAAATTGACTTGTATAATATTTATGTTTAATGTTAAGATGGTGTATATTATTAAAACTAAATAGCCAATAAATATTTAAATCTTGATTTTGTATAAAAAGTAAAAATATATAACAATCTTAGAGGTTATAGTTTTAGCAAGAATTTATAGAATTTTTAATTTAAAAATGTTTTTCATATTTTAAATAAGCAGTGTATTTGTTATTGAAGGATTAGTATATAATTTATTTAAGCATTAGGACACAATTTGAGTGGACCTAATGGTTAAGAACATATGTCTCCTTATAAGATGTCACAGGTTCAAAATTTAGAGTTGGCGGAGTATGTACATCTCCATAGACTTAACTAGTAAAATAGTTGTACATAGGCAAGTCCCTTATCCCATAAACAAAGGGGTCTCATACACTATTTTAGTGTTTGGCTTGACCATGACCTTAAAATTATATTATGAGTATTGTTATTGTTCAGTTTTGAATACCAACTAGATTTATTTTCTCATGAATTTTTTTTTTATCCCCAAAAGTTTATTTAGTTACTCGTATAAACACTAAATTACTAAAAACTAAAATCACTAGTATTTTTAACTTCTAGAAATAAATATATGCAATGAAATTTAAATTAGAGGGATCAATAACACATTGCAAAAATAATTCACCCACAACAATTTTTAACACCCTCCTCCCACATTTACCACTAGTACATTTGGGGGAAATTCCGACACTTGGTTCCGACGCTTTTGACCAAATGTCGGAAATTTCCCGAAATTTTTTCAATCCCGCCCGAAACCGTCGCTATACCGACGTTTATAGAAAAGTGTCGCAATACCGACACTTAGACAAAGTGTTGCAATTGTGACGTTTGGAGGAAGACGTCGCAATTGCGACACTATGCCCCAAAGCGTCGCTATTGCGACGATTGCCTCCAAAGGTCGCAAGTGCGACACAATGTCTAAGTGTCGCAATTGCGACGTTTGGAGGCATCCATTGCAATATTGACGCTTTGTCCGCCGTCGGTATAACGACACTTATATGCATGCTACATAAAAATACGAAACTTATATGCGCGCTACATAAAAATGATTTTATTAAAAATACGAAACTTATATCCGTCGCAATAGCTACATTAACGTCTGATATCACGCGCGCATTCGCCCTCCGCTCTTGCAGAACAACATTCGCCCTCATCTCTTGCAGAACAACATTTGCCCTCAGCATTCGCCCTCAGCTCTTGCAGAACAACATTCGCCCTCAGCTTTCGCCCTGAGCTCTTGCAGAACAGCATTTGCCCTGCATTCGCCCTCAGCTCTTGCAGAACAGCATTCGCCCTCAGCTCTTGCAGAACAGCATTCGCCCTCAGCTCTTGAAAGATGGTAGGTTCTTACTGCAGGCCCTTCCTCCTATAGTAGGGTTGACTCTATTTGGGTTTTTTTGGTCAATTCCATTGGATTGTGTTAGGCTGTAGGGTTCTCTCTAGATGTCAAGAATCAAGATTCAATACCCTCTGTTCTCTTCATCACCCAATACAAGATTTAAATTTTTCCCAAAGAAATGCTTATTAATTTGGCAGCCATTATTTCTCCCTGCTTTAAAAACCCTACATTTAAATGAAAACAAGCATTGCATTTTAACTACCAAAATCTATTAGTGTTCAAATGTACATGTGTGCATCACTTGTGTAGGGTATTCCCTTTCCACTTTCACATTATCCAAGAATGTGTGCAATATAGTTCATATTTTTTGTGATTTATATTATCTTGAAAAAGGAAAGGTAAATTATTTCCCATGGAAAAAGAAGGTTTTCCCTTTTTACTACTGGAAATGGTACAACAAAGTTCCATTTCTACCTGAAACTCCTATAGCCGTGAATCTAACAATGATTCATCATCTTAGAAGACAATAAGAAATCTAGAAGCATCGGGGAAATATATGATCAGGGGCATGACCTTGATTAGTGGAATATTTTTTCCATTCTTTCCTATTAACCAACCCATTTTAAAGAAGCAGTAAATTAGAAACATTGGGTAGATGTAATGAATCAGAAAATCACTATTATAGAGAAGAATGAGAATTGGGAACTCGTTGATTTCCCAAGAGACAAAACCAACATTAGTGTCAAGTGGGTATACAAGACTAAACTGAATGAAAAAGGAGAAATTGAGAAACATAAGGCAAGTTTGGTTACCAAATTATTATCACAATAGGTTGGTGTCAACTATGGTGAAAACATTGCTCTAGTAACAAGGTTAGACACAATCAGAACCATTATGGCCACAACATCTCAACACAAATGGAAATGTTTTCAACTTGATGTAAACTTTTCTTTCTTAAATGGTATATTGCAAGAAGATGTTTATGTGGAACAAACTCCTTGTTTTTAAGTTCCAGGACCAGAGCATAAGGTGTACATGTTGAATAAAGCCTTATATGGTTTTAAACAAACTCCCTGAGCTTGGTACAATGGAATCAACACTTACCTCATCAAAAGTAGATTTCGCAAAAGAAGCCATGATTCAACTCTGCATACCAAAACTCATGAAGGTAAAATTATTATTGTTTTCCTTTATTTTGATTATCTTCTTTATACATGTAATTTAATATTAGAATAATTCAAATCTACCACACAAAAATAGTTTGATGTGACTAATATAGAGCTCATGAAGACTTCTTAGGAATTGAAATTCAACAATATATTAATTCCATTTTCGTTTGTAACAAAATTATGCCACTAAAATCCCCCAAAATTTCATAATTGCCAACTGCAAACTAGCTAATACACTAATTGCTTTAGGAACCAATTTGAGAAAATATAATGAAGGACCCCTAGTTGATTCTAGATGTTATAGAAGTCTAGTTGGTAGTCTCTTGTATCTCATTGCAACTAGATCTAACATCATGTTTGCAACTATTTTTATTTCCAGGTTTATGGAATCACCTAAGAATTCCCATTAGATGGTTTAAAAACGGACCTTAAGATATGTTGCAGGAACACTAAACTATGGATTTTTCTACACACATTGCAAGTATTTCTCACTTTCAGGCTATACAAATAGCAGTTATGTAGGAAATTTAGATGATCGCCAAAGCACCTCAGGATATGCTTTTCACTTGGGAACCAATCTGATCTCATGGGCATCCAAGGCCCATTATTTCAATATCTATTGCAAAGGAAGAGTATGTAGCTAAAAATTTAGCATCTTGTAAAGAAATGTGGATGAGAAGATGATTGAAGAATATTTTTCAAATGTTCAAAATTATCCAACAACTATTTTCCGTGATAAAATATCTACCATTTATTTCTCCAAAAATCATGTCTTTCGAAAAAAGAGGAAGAATATTAACACACACTTTTATTTCATTCGTGAGCTTGTAAATGATGGATATGTCTTACTTGATTTTGGTGGATCACAAGATCAACTTGCAGATATTTTTACAAAACCATTGGGAAAATATGTATTTTAATTTAGAAGAGAGCACTTGGGCATTGTAAGTGAAAATGATTGTAACAACTGAGATTAGGATGGGTTTTTGAGAGAATTAATCTCACTATCTGCTAGATGTCATAGTCAATTTATATTTTGTTCAATTAGTTGAGTTTTAGTTGGAACTTTCTCTAGTTATCATTTGTCGTTTGTTTCCTTGTCTTCTATGTAGTTTACTTAACTAATTTTGAATGATGAGAAGAGTTATTTTCTTCATTCCGAATTTTGAATTCATTTTATATATATATATTTTTGCCTATGCATTATCTATCATATCTCTACTCAAATCCACCAAAAATCACCCCAAAATGAGTCTCAAAATTGATTCTCTCAAGCAATTGGAGGACATTTTACTTCATAGGGATCCCTCGATGTTAAAGGAGTTTGTGATGAGTTTGTTGGAGCTGGAAATGGCTCCATTTAGTCTCGTTCTTAAATACCTTGTTGAGTATGCTTATGTGCTTTAGTTTTTGTAGTGTATTTTTTCTTGAATGAATGCTGCATTTGTTTCCATACACAACCTAGACAGTTTGAAACCAAATTTAGATGGTAGGAAGTGATTTGGAGTGGCTGAGGAGAATGCCACACACTAAAGTAACATGGAAGCATAGTTACTAGGATTGTGATTCAAACTTGTGATTTACTGAGTTTGACTCTAATTAGATCCTAGATGATTTTTTCATCATCTTGTTGAGTTGAAACCAATTTAACCAAGTTTAATCAAGTTAGATTCACTCCATTTAACATTTTTTAGGCATGTGTCAAATTATGTATATCTTTATATTTTGTATTTGTCAAGTTTTCCCAAGTTTTTGTCGAGTTATTCCCAATACGATTTAATATCTTGGTTTCTTTCCCTTGTTGATTTTCTTCTATTTCTAATCATGGTGAGTTAAAACTTTATGTAGAAGCCTTTGAAAACCATCAATGTATCCTTCCTTTCTAGAGGGCCTTTAGAGGAAAAATCCTAATACTTGAGGGTGAGATATGGGTATCTAATATCAATATCTACTAGAAGTAGAGTCACCAAAATTATACGATTTGTGAAAATAAGAGACAAGTCCGAAGATGGATTTAAAGGTACAAAGGAAGGGTTTAAAATAGGCTTATGCAATGGTCTGAAGAATTGTTTGTTTATAATAGCTCATACATTACAACATGAGGATCTACACTCTTTCTATTATATCTGAGTTGGCTATTCTAGTGTGCCCCTAGGCCCAGGTGAAGGAATGCCAAGGACTGAGAACCCTAGTTTTTAAATGGTATTGTTTCTTATACCCAAAAACCCCTCAACATCACTTCTTATTAGTTCTTAACAATAGTGTTGTAAACAATTTGAGAATTGATATAGCGAAATCTCGCACTTCTTAAGATAAAGTCCTAAAGCTAAAGTGTGATACCATGTGTAATTCAATAGCCCCATTGTCACCTCACCAACCTCTTTTCACTTCGGGCTAGCTCTCCTCCAACTCAAGGGGGGTTATCCCTAGTAGATGTTAGGGATATAATGGCCCAACCAAACCAAGTCAAGAGCCCCTTAACTCTCTATGTTTACTACTATCAATCAAAATATTGAACAATAGGGTCAGACATGCATCCTGAAGATAAAATTGCCAGGGTATTTTTGGGTAATTTCAAAGGGAAAGTCCCCAAATACATATAATCAAGGAATTATAACGTGATTTCAAACATTAAATATCAACAAAATCGTTTAAAGGATATTGAAAGGAAAAAGGTGATGGAAGATAGAAAGTGCCCTACTTAAATGCTCTAAGGATTTTTCAATAGTTGCTCCAAAAGCTTCACTTCAAGGCCCTTCAAGATCGTCTCCAACAATGCTATACCATCAGCTTCAACAATGTTGCTCCAAAAATGTCCTCAAGGTCTTCACAACAAGTTTACTAGAACTTGCTCCAACAATATATTCAATAAGGTCTTCATTGTCAACTCGTCTCTTGTTTGGGTGCCTTAATGTGCAATGACATGTTTCCAGGACTGAATTCAATGCAAGGCATATTTGAAACTCTAACTCTGTCTTCCGGTGTCTTATTAGAAATTGTTTCAGTTTTCATTTTGTGTTTTCAAGTTAGATATTGTTTTCAAGTTTTTACAATTATAATTTTATTGCAATGTGGCAGACTGATCAGAGCAGTGCAGGAACAACCCCGAGACGGGATGATCGCGGAAAGAGGCCAGCGGAAGAACATGTAAAGTGCCAGCATTGCTCTATCTTTAGGTATTTTAGTTATTTACATAATTGAATTAATATTAATTTTGTTCAAATATGCAGACACCTAGCCATGGTACGCCCGATGATTCCCTCTTTGAGGAAGAGCTTTCTTCATCCCTATCTCCAGTGTTGTTGTTGCAAAAAAAGGCACGAGATGCAAGGTCGGAATTTAATGCTTTGATAGATGCGCCTCAAACACCTGAAACAGAAGAGAGGATACAACATCTTATGAGGCAGCTAAATAGATATCAGGTAATAATAAAAAGTCAAAAGGATATTTTTTTGTTCTGCATGAGATGAATTGTGATAGTTTGATTTTTAATTTTTACATTGACTAAACTAACAAAAAGTTCTTTTGTATGTAGCGTTTTCTGGCACTTGCTGAACCCGGTGTTGGTGGTAGTGGGACAGAAGGGCAAGAGATTGCCCAACAACCCTCTCATACACTTTCTACTCCTTTAGGTGCCAGCCAAGAAACACACCCTGCCCAAGCAGACACCCAGCCAACCGCTGAACGTGTTGGAAATGATGAGGCTGATATGGCCAACTACATTATTGCGTTTCCTGGAGCTACACGTGTCAGCTCCACAGGGACCATTAATGGCACGTTGTTGGTGAACAATGAGGGTGTCCCTATAAAGCATGTACAACTCCCAGGTAAATTTTAATATTTTAACTATTTCATGTACTTTATCTAAAACATATTTATCATGATTTTTATTTTTAAATTAATGATAATATCTTTTTTTTTCTGTGTAGGAAACAATGAGTTCTACAAGTATCTGGAGAGCCATGCGTTGGTAATTTTTGGCCCAACCATATGCACAGGGTGGAATTCCCAGAGTTCCAACCTGAAAAAAGAACTTCTAGATTATCTAGAAGCCCTTTTTGGGGTTGGCACATTTGACAGAACAGCGGTGGCTCGGGTAGCCGGCAAATATTTGAAATATACTAGGGACACCTATAGGACGCAATTGCAATTTAACCCTAGATATGAGCATCCTCTCGCAGTTCCAGAGAGTGAGTGGAGAGCACTCATCCATGACGGAAAAGAGAAAAGGGCAAAGAAAGAAGGAAAAATGCCAACCGGACCCGCAAGGTAAATTAAAACTTTAATTCAATAGCTTTAATTTTCTCTATGTCTAAAATAAAAGTGTGCTACGTCATATCTGACTTCAATATTTTGATGCTAGGTTGCCTGACACCTCAAAGGCAACCAAAGCTAGGATTGGAAAAAAGGGCCATCACAAGCTAGGCCAGGGCGGCTACTTGAAATTAGCTGCAAGAATTGTAATTAAGTAGCTAAACATCTTATAATTAATTGTATCGCCTTCCAATGTTTTTGTAATCCTATCAAATATGATTAAAAATACACAATCATATGTAATGTAGGGTGATGACTTCGGAACATAAACTATAGAGGAAGATAAAAATATCGCTTTCCATTTCGGCTATCAAGCCGTAGTTGAACGTCGCAGAAGCTTGGGGCAGGTCCCAAGATCCAGAATGCCTGATAAGGTAAAACATTAACCTTTCAATATGTTTGTTTTCGTCCATAAATTTAATTTCTAACATTTGCTTAAATCAAGGGAGCAGCACTACCGACGAGGCAAATAACCCAGTTTTAGAGCCAGATGTAGATGATCCTCACGTGCAACCTGATCATTGTAGTGGGGACCAGGCCGACAATGCTACTATCAATGAGGGCCGTGGCGGTAATTAATTTCCACTTATAATTTTTTCTAATTATACCTTGATGGTTTTCCTTATAACGTTTTTTTTTAAATGACAGAGAATGTTTCCCTTGAGGATCTTACCACCAGAGAGGAAGACAGGGCAACAGTCCCAACGACGACAACTGGTGCACCAGGTAAATAATCTCATTGCAATTTTTTTTATTAATATTACCTAACTAGTTCAATGATATTTAAAAACTGACAATTAAAATTTAATATTATCTATTTTTGTAGGCGATGCCCCGTCATTGGATGAGACCAGACATCGTGACTACGCAACTAGGTCAGCGGCGACAACTGGTGCACCAGGTAAATAATCTCATTGCAATTTTTTTTATTAATATTACCGAACTAGTTCAATGATATTTAAAAACTGAAAATTAAAATTTAATATTATCTGTCTTTGTAGGCGATGCCCCGTCACTGGATGAGACCAGACATCGTGACTACGCAACTAGGTCAGCGGCGACAACTGGTGCACCAGGTAAATAATCTCATTGCAATTTTTTTTTATTAATATTACCGAACTAGTTCAATGATATTTAAAAACCGACAATTAAAATTTAATATTATCTGTTTTTGTAGGCGATGCCCCGTCACTGGATGAGACCAGACATCGTGACTACGCAACTAGGTCAGTAGTGCGGGTCGAAAGGCACGAAACAGGAGCAGAGCACGATGATATTGATGATGTAATTAGGAGCTTTAGAAATATGAAGAAGAAAAAGAAAATTCGATAATGTAAAATATTGTATTATTATAAGACAAACGTTACCATACTTGGAACGTTTTTTGCGTTATATAAAAAACTCATTTATCATACTATTTTTATGTCAAGCATTAATTGCAATGTTTTCTTGCGTACTTTTTGTTGAATTGTTTTTTTATTAGTTATTGAATATTTTTTTTTATGCTCATGAAAGTAAAAAATGAAATATAGATTGGGTATTGGGGAATTGAGAGTGATGTGAGGGGGGGGGGGGGAGAGGCCATAAGAGCTTCCACCTTCACGTGGTTGGCCCTGTTTAGTAGAGAATAATTTATTGGAGTGATTTAATCTTGGAGCAAACCTCCCTTGATCCAGCGTAGCAACAAAAAAGTCACTGTTGACTTAGTTGCTACTCTTTCAGATCGTGGGAGGCTTGTTCCAAGTTCATGCGACTCCAATAAATTGTTCTTGAATGAAGAGGAGCTTATTCAAGTATGTTTTGACATTTTCAACATATGTTCTAACATTATCATAAGAATGCATCTTAGAGTAAAAAATACTACATCAATTACTTGTATTTATTGTATAGATAATGATGGATTTTGATTGACTTGGCAGCGCAGGTACAAATCCTCTTGCATCATGAGCAACACAATTTGTCAACCAGGGTCATGTCCAGGATATTTTTGCTTGTGCGCTTGACCAGGTTCGTAATGTCACATTTTGTAAGTTCCTTTACAGTTCATAATTCAATATTAAGCTTGTTCATGATTATTATCTAGGTTTTTTGTATGTGTTTTTTCATCTATTTGATTGTAAGAAACTATGCATGTTTTCTGTTGTTCACTATGATTTCTCCCATTACCACTCCCAGGATGAATCCGACTTTATTGTTACATAGGTTACTTTATTGTTACTATGATTTCTCCATTTACGATTTCATAGGTTACATCATATAAAGTTGTCAATCTCAGGTTGGTGATGAGCTTTAGTTCTCCAGATTTGGGGCTTTTCTGATATTTTCTCCCTCATGTCATTCCTGCATCACCTCGTTGTTTGAGCATGCCAATTGTCTACCACTTGTACCAATTGGCACATGTAAATCTTTGAGTGGTGCCACATTTCACCTATTTTCAGTGAGAGTTTAGGGTTTCTCTAACATAGCTTCAGAAATCCGATTCAGTGCCTGCTTGAATATTGTCACATAATACTCATGGTTTGGATTGATGAGCATGTTATGAATGGTTGGTTGATTCATAAGAACCACCCATATAGCCATCTTGAGATATTTCAGAAGTTTTCTCGGGTTTCCTTTTTCACCGTTTCTAGTGGGTGGGATGGTGTGGGGTGATCCATCAATACTGGTGCTCTTGTAGTAGGGAATTTGTTTTTGGGGATATAAAGGAGCATTTGATGTAGATATCCCATTGGATGCATTCATAGATGGGAACGAGAGGTCAAGAATTTAAATTAAAAATATGCAACCTCTAGCATGGAAACCTGAAGGCCGCGAGAGACACTGGTTAAAGATTGTTTTGTGCTGGCCTTAATATAGTCGTGATTTCTTTCTATTATCTTAATGCAAATATATAGTCCGGTCTCATTAAAATGAGGATTGTGGTTGTATTTCTCTTTGGTTGTTTCTCTCTTAATGCTCCGGAAGTTGCCAAAAGTTGCGATAGTTGTTTAGTTTGCCTGTTACAACTTAAAAGTGGTTTTTAGCAATGGGAGTCATGTTTTTTAAGGTTCATACTAATATGAAGATCTTATAATTCTATATTTAGCATAAGAGAAGATGGTCTCTACTTTGGGCAGTATGACAACAATTGCCACATCTACCTCATTGGGTAACAATGGAAAGGGGAAGAAGTTGGGTGCAATGTTTGATAATTATGGCAGACAATTGTCTTCTCTTTCAGTTTTTTCACCCATTTCCTTTAATCGCTCAAGCGGAAGAGGGACTCTGAGATTACGCGACAGAGAGAAGGTAGTTAATACAAGAGCTATGGAAAAGGAGTTGTACTTCAACAAGGATGGCTCAGTGACAAAAAAATTGCAGGTCAGAGAAAAAAATATGTTTAAAGGAAGGTCACCTGCACGTGAAACTTCACTACGGTGGATCTTTCCTTGTCCACTTATATTCGATTTTAATGTGTTATTTTAATTTTTCATGGAGGGTTGTTTTGGCATATGGTCTAGCATTCAATTGCACGGTCTAGCATTCAATTGCACACTTACTGAAAGCATTCTCAATTTGTCTTGCAGGCGGTGTGAACAAACTTGCTGATCTTGTTGGAGTCACCCTTGGGGCGAAGGGAAAAATGTTGTCTTGGAGAGAAAGCATGGTTCTCCGAAAATAGTTAATGATGGTGTGACAGTAGCTAAGGAGGTAATTTGTAGATGTGTGCTCTGGTTTTCTTTTTAACGTTTTATTAGTTCCCCCTCTTAAATGTCTTAGATTTGGTAGGCATAATTTGAAAACTCAAAGGTGAAAGGAAACATATTTGTTACCCAGTGGTCTACTTGGCCTATGGACTAGCCACATTAGAGTAATGCATACATTTTTTCACAACAATAAAAGGAAAGGGTTATGGCTGAGTCAAATTTTATTGTTATTGACAGTGTAATGAAATGTATCTCATTGCTATGGTTTTGGCCTTTTTATTGGTTGAATTAGAGGACCCAGTTGAAAATATTGGGGCCAAGTTGGTAAGGCAAGTTGCGGCAAAGACAAATGATTTAGCTGGGGATGGAACCACAACATCTGTTGTTCTTGCACATGTTGGAATATTGAAAAATTCCAGAACAATGAATGGAGAATAAATGTACCTTCCTCTAACACAGAAAATAAAAATTTCTTTGATAGGAGACAGAGTTTCAATACTTTGAAAACAAACTTCTATTCCCTTCAATAACTCAAAAAAAAACTATTACACTTCTTCCTCACTGAGAGGGATTACAAAATTATGTTGTGAAAAGCCTGGGTGCTAGAAAAAGAGTCCTTTATGCAATTTCAAAACAAACATACTATGTCTCTAAAACACTGCTTGTGTTTTCACTTCCATAGCTAACATTGCATACACATAAAAATTACACTGGAGTCTTTCACTTTTTACACTCTTTGTGTAATAAAAAATTTTACGTCTCTGTCTATAAAAGAACTACCAAGATTTTTGTCCTTTATTTTATATGCAAGTAACATATAAAACATATTAAATAAACCCTCTTTTAAAAAAAATAAAATTAAAACTAAATTCTATGCCCCACCTTTCATTTACCGCATATGATATATATATATATATATATATATATATATATATTTAAAACATATCATATATATTAAAGCATACATAAAATTAAACTATCAAAACATTAAAGAGCCACTCCGTCGGACTTCACAGGTACGAGATAGATTGAATTTCAAACCAAATTCGCGTTCCAAAATGGGATGCTGACGTCTGCCTAATTTGTAACGCAAATTCTCAATCCAATGTGCCTTATAAAAAATTCGGGTCCGGTTTTCAGGTTTTCAGATTCCCTTCAATTTCATGCGATCCAATATTAATGCTCCACGTGTCCTGCTTTTGAATTTACAAAATTGGGGGGTAAATTCCTGTTTGTTTAATTTTTGATTGGTGAATTGCGTTAATGTTGGTTGTTGTGTTTAAATACAATCCTATACAGAAATATGGCTGCGGCCGTCTACAAAAAAAAACTTGCAGGAATTTTAAATGCTGAATTAAATTTCTGGATGGCGTGCAAGCAACCTCCAAAAAAAAATGTTGCTGCTGCATCCGTCCTTCTGCTGCAGCAATTGAAGTTAAAATTCAACAGCACAGGGTTTAATAAGTGAGGGTGTAAAGGTAACTTTTTGTCGATAGTACTGGATTAAGATCATCTATTCATTTTTGTAGGGTCTTATGGTGTTTGGTTTTTAGTTTTGGGTTGGGCTTATTGAGTCTAAGATAGTTTTTGAGTGAAAAAATTGCTATCAGGTATTAAAAAAATTTGGTTCTTTTGTCAAAATTTATGAGCTTGTTAGGAAATACAAAACTGATAATGGTTGTATCTTAAATTTGTGGAAAATAATTTGAAATGAAACCTTTTTGTTTAGTTTGTTGCAGCAGGTGCAAACCCCGTTCAAATTACTAGGGGCATTGACAAGACAATAAAGGCCCTTGTTTCGGAACTCAAAATTTTGTCAAAGGAGGTAAACGCTTGCCTTTTGAGTAGGCTGGTTTTTCTTTTTGCTGATGGTTTGGTGTATCTAATTGAATTAGTTGCCTAAGGTATTTTTGGTTGCAAACTCCTTTTCATTTTTCATACAGTATTGGCCTTGTGGAATACATTTGATTGTGTGGTCTTGTTAGATCTACAACATTTGTAGTTGTTTAGTCTTATGGTCGAGGTGCACTTTTAATATGGAAATAGTTGATGCAATATTGTCATTTAATCCTTACTGCAGGGTAGCATGTTGAGAAGTTTCTTGTGAAACATTTGGTATTCAAAATGACACTTGATCCTATACATCATCGTGCACTTGACTTCAAAATTCATATTCAAAGCGTGCCAGACAATTCTTGCAAAATTTCAAATATTTATGTTGTTTTAAACCATTATCTTTTTCATGTATTGGATGCTGAAAATGAGAAAAAGAATTTGGTATGAAACCAACTGGTGAATAATTTCCAACAAAACAACCACTTCCAAGACATGATTTAGAAGTAGAACATATGTACTTATGAAGCATAGAAAGATATCCTTGATGCATTGTCAATGTTTGGCTAGGGTTTTTTTTGGAGAAAATAACTCCTTATTCCTAGAATAGTGATCTTCAATACAAGTAAATGCCAGAGAAGAGAGATCATGGTGTGACATAAACCTATTAACAAAAGTGAACAGGGAATGATTATTAATTATGGCATACTAAGTTGTCAGTGATTTTGACTATTTGTCTTTAACATGTAAAAATGTTAAATTCCAAACTTACATAATCATGGTTTGGCATCATGAGCTTGACTAATTGTCCACCATGCTCATAATTTCATTGTTGTATTCATATCTATAAACAATGTTTCAAATAATAATAATAAAGTTCTATAAGAAAAATCCAGACCTCCATGCTGCTGCTCCTTGTGAGACAAAGTCAAAATTGCATTACACAATCTGACACATAAGAATGTCCTATATCCCGGTGGTATGTATCCAAATTCTTAGAATAGTGTCTTCAAGACTTATGTTGACATTGCCAATGAGATATTTAAGCAATGAAAGATGGAGCCTTCTTCATTGTTGTATATGTAACAGTCTTTTATTAATATAAAGATTGATGGTTTTGTCTTTCTGAAAATGAAATGTAAAAATAATTTATTGTGGTCAATTGAAAAGGTTTTTTTATTTATTTATTTAAAGCTTTTCATTATGGAAGGGCGACATAGATATATGCCCTTCTAATTGAAATTCAGACCTGCCCTTCAAATTTGATCACTGTGTGGGACCTTAACAAACAATAAAATTATTCCGCCGCGCGTTATATAAAACATATAAAAAAACCTTTGTCAAAACTTCAAACAAACCCTTTAGCTGTGGGTATTTCATCAAGAATTGATCATTTTACCATGTACCTTCTTCTAGAGGAATATTCTTCCACTTGATTAGGAACTTCATAATGGTTATATGTCAAAGAGATACAGAATGTTTATATATAACTTTTTGCGGTTCAAGAATCAACTTTCATTCTTCATCTAATTTTGGAAGTTCTATTTACATTGGCATATTTTTTCCCAAAACCTTTATTAGGCAAGATACATGAAAAACCTTATGAATGCAAGAAGAAGGAAAATATAACTTCTATACCACTTGTGCAATCCTATGAATAATTATTTAGGGCCATAACATTTTGAGCTAATTCTTTATTCTTCTTTTTCTTGAATGAAGATTGCTTATAATGCTATAATCTAAAAAATACCCAATTACCCTCCTCAAATTATCTTTCACTTCAATGTTGTTCCCCTTGTCGTTTTATCATGTTTCATGTCATTTGAAGGTTTTCCATAATAATTTTCAAAGTTTCTTTAGTATTTTCCATATGTGACTCTGTTTCCTATACTTTGGACTTATCTTGCAAAAAATATGAGATACTAGGAGTTGGATATCCATAAAGGGCCTTAAATGGAGAAATTTTAGTAGATGTGTGATAGGTAGTATCATATTACCATTATTCCTTGACGAACCCACTTCATCCATTAAGATTGCTTTTCTAAAGAGTAACATTGTAGATAACCTTAAAAACATTTGTTAACTATTTTTGTTTGACCATTTGATTGTGTTTGATATGTAGAGCTCATGGCAGCTAGTGTTTCTCCACTTATATTAAATAATTATTTCCAAAAGTTTCTTGTTACTATTATTTTAGGAAAACCATGAAGGCTATGAATTTCTTTCATGGACACTTATGCCACTTGGCTTGTTGTTTATGTACTTTGAGCTCTACAAAAAAAATCTACAAAATTTTTCTATATAAATGACCACAAAAATGTAATACTTACCTTTATATTTCAGTAACCCTGTAATAAAGTCTATTGATATATCTTCTAGTCTTTGAATATGTATATGGAATGGTTGAAGTAACCCTAGATATTTTACTATCTCTCTTTTATTTATTATGCAAACCTGACCTTCTCTTACAAAATTTTGAATATCTTTCTTCATTCCTTCCAAAAATATATTTTTTGATCCTTTGAGATGTTTTAATGAACCCTGCGTCCTACCATCAGAGAGACATGGGACTCCCTTAATATTTGTTTATTCAAATATTCTTGCGTGCATAAAAATATTCTACATTTGCACCAAAGTATATCTCTCTTTCACTCCCAATGCTCCATAGAGTTCATCCCATCCTTTATAAATTTTAGTTTTTGTTTAGTACTATTGTCATTTTTCCATTATGGCAAGCTTCTTCTAACCACCTAGGAATAAAAAATGTAATTGGATATAAATTTGAGGCCTCTTCTATTTTAGAAAGAGCATCATGTACTAAATTTTCCTTACCCTTTTTGCAGATTATCTCAAAATTAAAACTTTGCATTTTTTCTCCCCATTTTTGTTAATCTTCCAATGAAATCCATAGCTTCAAAAAATACTTTATGCTATCATGGTATATCTTGACTTTAAAGTACCTCCCAGTGATATACTATCCCCATTTTTTATTGCATGTAATATTGCTTCAATTTATTTTTCATACGTAGATTTCACCAAATATTTTCTTTGAATTCCTTGCTTTTAAAAGCCAATGATATCCCTTATTGTGTTAATGTTACGTAAATTCCTTGTCCTGGTGCCTCACACTCTACTATGAATGTTTTACCAAAAGTAGGTGCAACCGATGTTGGTGTAGAAGACATGGCATCCATTAAAAGAGAGAATGCCAAAGTAGCCTCATCATTCCATATAAATGATATTTTCTTCAAGAGATATGTGAGTGGACTTGAAATGCATGCATAATTCTTAACAAATGATCAATAATATCATGTAAGTCTCAAAAATCTTCTAAGAACCTTGAGTTTCTTAGGAATAGGTCATTTTGTAATAGCTTGCATCTTTTGAGGCTCCAACTTCACTCCTTCCTTTAAAACAATATGAACCAAATACTCGAATTCTTATTTCCCAAAAGCACATTTGGATATTTTTACATAAAAATGATTGTTCTCAATAATTTATATAACTTTTCCACATGTTTAGTGTGGTGTTCCCATGATTTATTATAAATATGTGTATTATCAAAGAAAACCAACACAAATTTTATAAGATGGGATCAAACAAAATTGTTCTTAAGTCGAGCCCGCCAGACTTCAAACGACGATAAACCATAATTCAAACCAAATTCACGTTCCAAAATAGCCTGCTGACGTCGGCCAATTTTGTGACGCGAAAACCAAATGAATTCCGCCCTAATCTTTTTTGGGTCCGAAGTTGGGCTGGTGTACGGAGGGAGAGTTGTGACGCGAATTTCTTATCAAATTCGCCCTAATCTTTTTTGGGTCCGGATTTCCATTGCGCGAGCGGCCCAAACAAAGATCCGATCCAATCAATTTCTGCCACGTGTCCTCAATCAAAACTTGCCCTGTTCCCGGCTGCGGGTGCATTCGATGGCGTTTAAGGCGATGGGACATGGATGTGGCGATTTCATATTAATCGCATTAAGTTTTAACGCTGTTCAATTAAGTTCCAAGGTTTTCACATCAAATCCGCATTAATTAAGTTTTAACACTGTTCAAGATTGGACCTCCAGTCCTGTTAGCGATTCCGCATGCTCCAATATGATCCGGCCTTCGGCTCTCATTAATGATCAGAGATTAATTATGACGGGCGTCCTTCGATTGCATTGCAGTCGGGTCGATAAAATGGGGTTTCACTATGGTTTTTCAGACGAGCCGGTTGCTGGGTTACACTGCCTGCTCACTGTGACGAGAAGGAGAAGTGGCCAGCTGAATTGCTTCTTAGACCTTGCTGCATATCTTTATTTCTCTCGGTCTGGTCTGTGTCTATCTTCCTCTGTTTCTTGGAATTCTGCTTCTCCGTCTCCTCTTGTGCCCACTGCTGAGACTGCACCCATGCCTCACCTGCGTCAAAGGATGCGTTGCCGCAGGGGGAGCACTAGAGGTCAACCCCTGCGCGCTCCCTCCAGCCCCTCAACCGAGTCGTCTTCCGGCCAGTCCAGTGATTATTACGTAGGTCGCTATCCAAATACTAGGAGTGGGCGGGGTCGGGTTGTAGGATCTGGCCACCGTATGGATTCCCCTGCTCCTCGTTTCCCCATCGCTAGTTCACCTTCTCCCACGACGCACACTGCGTAATTTTCCTTTAATTGCTCTCTCAACTGCCCACGAATCACAGCTTCAGTCACTGTGGTTTTTCCGCGAGGAGGCCCAGACGGAGGAAGAATGCACCCGTCCAGCGGGTCTGAGCTCGGAAAAAGCCGGCCAGCATTCGGGCCTTCAGGAGGGGAGCCGTGGCATGAATGTGGAGGTAGCACCTAGTGATCCTGGACCTTCCGAAGGATGGTGCCGAATCGTGGAGGAACCATCGAAGAAGTAGTTTGGTTAATTTGTTTTTCTTGCTTCTTGGCCCACTTAATTAGGCTGCTTTTAGATTATATTACTGTGCTGGACCTCTGGAATATTTTTTAATTCTGTAAACGTTCAAGACTGGTTTCCCCGTATGAGGGCGGTCTTCTTAATTTTTTGATTTTTTGATGACAAATTTGCCATGAGTCTGAGCAATGTTTTTGTGTGAGGCGTATATCAACAGTACATGTATCTGTACATTTCCTGTATCCGCTTTATGATACTATTTTCATGGACGGTTTTACTTCATATAATATATTCAAAACAACGTTTTTTCTCTTGTGAAAAAAAATGATTAATGTTTATCACTCTGCCTTCAAAACTAGCGATGTTGGTTTATTGATATGGTCTGATGGTCTTTTTATATTTTGGACATATCACACTCCTCACATGATTAGCGTTTTTCTCTGTTCAAGGATTTTGGGTACTTTAATTTGTATTTGGAACAATGGACTTCGGTACTCTATTTGTTGCTTTACTATTCTACATACTGCTATTTCACTTTCTTATAGATGCCTCGGGCATATTTGGATGCTTTCTCAGATTGTCGATAATCTCCATGTGGACCGTTACTGGATTTTATATCATGTCCCTGTATGTGACATGGGGTATTTTCTATCATTGTCTGGGGTGGGACTTCCACTTTTCTGGATGGATATTTGGGTTCCAATCTTCATATGTGAAAATGTAATGACTTCATGGACTGTTTTACTTCATATAATATATTCAAAACAATGTTTTTTCTCTTGTGAAAAAAAAATGATTAATGTTTATCACTCTGCCTTCAAAACTAGCAATGTTGGTTTATTGATATGGTCTGATGGTCTTTTTATATTTTGGACATATCACACTCCTCACATGATTAGCATTTTTCTCTGTTCAAGGATTTTGGGTACTTTAATTTGTATTTGGAACAATGGACGTCGGTACTCTATCTATTGCTTTACTATTCTACATACTGCTATTTCACTTTCTTATAGATGCCTCGAGCATATTTGGATGCTTTCTCAGATTGTCGATAATCTCCATGTGGACCGTTACTAGGTTTTATATCATGTTCCTGTATGTGACATGGGGTATTTTTCTATCATTGTCTGGGGTGGGACTTCCACTTTTCTGGATGGATATTTGGGTTCCAATCTTCAGATGTGAAAATGTAATGACTTCATGGACTGTTTTACTTCATATAATATATTCAAAATATCGTTTTTTCTCTTCTGAAAAAAAAATGATTAATGTTTATCATTATGCCTTCAAAACTAGCGATGCTGGTCTATGTTGCTGGTTTATTGATATGGTCTGATGGTCTTTTTATATTTTGGACATATCACACTCCTCACATGATTAGCGTTTTTCTCTATTCAAGGAATTTGGGTACTTTAATTTGTATTTGGAACAATGGACGTCGGTACTCTATCTGTTGCTTTACTATTCTACATACTGCTATTTCACTTTCTTATAGATGCCTCGGGCATGTTTGGATGCTTTCTCAGATTGTCGATAATCTCCATGTGGACCGTTACTGGGTTTTATATCATGTCCCTGTATGTGACATGGGGTATTTTTCTATCATTGTTTGGGGTGGGACTTCCACTTTTCTGGATGGATATTTGGGTTCCAATATTTAGATGTGAAAATGTAATGACTTCATGGACTGTTTTACTTCATATAATATATTCAAAACAACGTTTTTTCTCTTGTGAAAAAAAAATGATTGTTTATAGTTGAAGCGCTGCGGGGTGGTTTATTATATTAATATTGCACGGTCATTGGAACACCCACAATTCATAACAAATATTGGAGATTTACTGTCCTGTTTTAAAGTTTCATTTTTTATTTTTATTTTTATTTTTTTTAAATTGAACCCGTCGTCGGTATACCGACGCCTTGTAAGCGTCGGAATTGCGACAGCTTAAAAACGTCGGAAGAGCGACAGTATAAAAACGTCGGACAAGCGACGTCTAAAACGTCGGACCACATTTCGTCGGAATTGCGACAATTTACAAACGTCGGAAGAGCGACGTTCAAAACGCCAGACCACATTTCGTCGGAATTGCGACAGTTTACAAACGTCGGAAGAGCGACGTTCAAAACGTTGGACCACATTTCGTCGAAATTGCGACAGTTTACAAACGTTGGAAGAGCGACGTCCAAAATGTCGGACCACATTACGTTGGAATTGCGACAGTTTACAAACGTCGGAAGAGAGACGTTCAAAACGTAGGACCACATTTTGTCGGAAGTTCGACAGTTTACAAAAGTCGGAAGCGCGATGGTTTGGGAAACGTCGAAAGAGCGACGCTTGTTTGGAAGCGATTGAAAATGTGTCGGTAGTTCAACACTTTTTAGGTGCGTCGGAAATGTGACGGTATGTCAAACCACGTTTTTACTGTCCTCGAATTGTCACTCTTGCGATGACTATGTGTCGGAATAGCGACGAATTCACCCTCGGAAATTCTGCCAATTTTTCTAGTGTACCCAAGTTAAGCGGTCTACTGGGGTAAACATGTGATGAGAGGCTACTATGATCTGATTCAACTCCCCATGTACAGTTAAGGAAGTGGAACCAACACAACACAACCAAACTGACTTTCTACACATGCTACAAAACCCTCAAGAGCCATCCAACTGTTTCAGGTGATCAAACCTTGAGATAACCTAGCGTTTTACTGACCTAGAGCCTTAGTCGCTCCCATGACATAGGCATGCATGCGACTGGGACCCTCTAGTCGCTCCCATAGGAAGGACATGCCTGCGACTAGCCAGGTAATTATGTGCCAACGACCCCAGATTCTGTGCCACTTTTTTAGGGCTAGGACTCAGGCCACTACCCATAACTCCATGAAACTTTCAAGAATGAAAGTTAACATCAAAATAATGATACAAAACGAAATACTTGAAGAGGGACTTGACTGTACCCCTACTAGCCATGACAGGAATTTCATCAAACATGTCACAAATATGCATTCTATAGGTCATTATAATAGATTTGAGCATAGGGGTTTCATACTTATCTGAGGATCGCTAAGAAGCATTGATGCCTTATCACATTAGCTGCATTATCATCTATTAGGTCATATATTCATTTTTCATTCAATTATAAATCAAAACATGATGAGAGCTGACATAGCAGCGAGAGATTGAGCTAGATCATCCACAATGTTATAGTTATGGGTTGCTTTGGAATGGTTTCTTGCCCGCCTAGTTGGTCCCTTAGCCATTTTTGGCAAAGGTTCAAGAGGCATCTTTGATATGGTCAAAGGTGTTGTTGGTGCACTTGTACTGGCCCCTGATGCATTGGTGTCTGGTGGGGTATCGTAATTTCGGTTCCGTGTCTGAAAAAACATTTCTTCGCCAGTCGTGTAGATCCCGTGGCTGTTTTTTCAGGAATCGTTGGGAGTTTGTTGCTACGTGCTAACTGTCCCTTGATGGGGGAAAGGCTCCTGCATGACTGTTGTTTGCTGGGAGGATCCCCCTTGTCCACGGTTACTCTGCAACTTATTCAGCTCAGGGAGGTTGGGACAATGGTGAGTGTAATGGCCGTACTCACCACAGATTGAACAAGAGTGGTTCGTCTGGAGATTTTCCCTCTTGTTCTGCCTTTGGGGATTGCTTGGCTCCTGGTTATGATTTCGGTTGGAGTTGCCTCCAGCCTGAGATCGCGGAAGGCATTGTTGATTATTGCCCCGCTGTCCAGGATTTCCTTTAGGCTTGTTTTTTCCTTTTTTTCTTAACCGTGTTGAGAGGATAATTTGGATTCTCTTGATTGTATGGTTCGCTTGGTTGGATTTGGGAAGGTTGCACAAAGTTCACATGTGCATTATTGTGCTTGGGCGGGTCTTGTGCTGGGACTAGGCATATTGCAATCCCTGGTTTATAAATGGATGGGGGGAAGCTCTTCCGTCAACATGTCTATCTGCGTACTGGGTCCCCTGAGTTGGAGGATAGGGTCCTCCCGGTTGATGGTAGTATGATGACGCCCTACTGGTCAAATTTTGCAGAGGCGCAGGATGACTTTGGTAGCTGGGTTGCGGTATGTTCTTGGTAGAATCATATGCATAACCGGGGTATTGAACGTTGTTGCTCAGGTGATTTTGGGTCAATGACCTAATTAAACCATCTGCGGAGTTCGACGCGCCTGGAAATTCTTTGTAATTTTGCAGGCGTGGGGCGTTAGGCATGATATTTTAAATATACCTTGACTGCGTATAGATCAGCTCAAGCTGTTGGGCCTTACTGATGGCATCATCTTCGGATATGGGCCTTTGCTGTGCCACATCCTTTGAAATCTCTATGGTGAGAGTTTTCAGGAACATGTCTAACAGAACTCGATCATCGAGTTTAGCTTTGCACAAACTACGACGTTGCCGCCATTCGTGGAGATGGTCCGAGATATGGACGACGGGTTTTTGCCTAAAGTGGGTCAATAATTCCATTTCAGAATCGTGGTGGATGGATAAATGAAAATAGGTTAGGAACACAGTAGCAAGGGCGCTAAAGGTTCCATGTGCAGCAAAGGGCTACTCCACATATTATTTTGTGGCTATTCCAGTTAGGGTGCGTTGAAATAGTCTTAGTCGAATAGTATCATCAACAATGTTGTTCGATGAACACCACAGGTGGAAAGTCATTACGTGATTTACGGTGTATTCCGCTTACTTTCCTTCAAACTTTGGAATGTATGAAGGGAGATTCGTGGGAATGGGAGGCCATGTGGGGTTGTGTGCAATGGGGTCGTTTGTCAACTTGGTTAAATATGGTAGATTTAATGAAGATAGAAAAGGTGACTGCGAGTTTGTAGTCATTGCAACTTTTGAAAACACAATGTTCTGGTTAGGAATAGGGTTTGTCTGCGACATACCCTGCTGTGCGTTCACCTGAATTCCAGAATGGGTAGCACTTCTCTGCCCGCGAGGGGTTGTGGGAGGAGTGGTGTGTGGTGACCTTGTGGGGGTGTTCACTAGTGTGGTGTTGGAAGACCAACTAGGGTTACCAACTAAACATGCCCCGATAAAGGATGAACCAACAAGGGTGGTAGTGTTTCGTCTTTGACGCCTAAATGGAAAAAGACCTAGAACCCCTCCCGGTAATGGGGGGAGGTCCAAAAGACGTCTAGATTGATGAGGTCTCATTGGCTCTGTTCTAGCATTGACTAGGTATGATTTTGGAAATATTTGAGAGGATGGAGATTATAATAAAAGCAAAAATCCAATCGCACATATAAAACAATGCAAAAATAAAAGATAAATTTTCCCTTTAGATTAATCTTATGTGATCAGTCAATCAAAAAATATGTTTTTGTTTTTTGTTTTTTGTGTATGATACTCAAATCCTAGAAGAACTAATCTTCCTCAAACGCTCAAATGTAACTGGGCCTTGAGAAGATATCTTGCGAATTCTGGCACAATATCTCGAAAGAACTAGTGATGCCCCCAATCAACTAAAGAAAATCAACCAAGGTAAGGGCAAAGGATATAGTGCTGCCTGCACTGTCACCTATAGGGAAGGATGCCATATTTTTGGCCACTAAGCACCATCGTCCCACGTGAGCGTTCGAGTCTTAGGATTCTTGGTAGTTCAGTTACCGGTACCAAGTATTAGATGGGTCAGGTAGCCCCAAATAATACCGCACGCACTGGGCCTAAGCCTAACCCCCTCTGGATCGGGTCTTTGCTGCGCTCGGGTTTTCTTTGCCGTGGGAGGATAGAAAGATTTGAAAGTTCCCTAAATAGTCAAATTCTATGTTTTAAGATGAACACTGACCAAGGCGGCTTATTGGATGCCTACCCCCTTGGTCCTAACTTACATTATACATTATTTTGTGGCCCCTGTGGGGAGAATTTAGTGAGTTTGGCTAAGTTAGTTTTAGGTGTCTTCAATTTACTTAGGGTGTGAATGTGTGTGAGAAATAGGTGGACAAGCACATAGTTTGAACTTGTGGATATGCGATGATCCTTTTCAAAATCCCCTATTTAAACTATGTTTGGTTATTCCTTGCTCAAAAGAAAAACATGTGCGGATGTGGGCCGCTTCCAATTTTTCCTAGTTAATATAAATGATCAACTATAGGGAGATGGTGAGTTATCAATAGAGAGTGTTCATATGCTTGCCTAGGATCACCCGAAGGTGCAAAGGCAGCAGAGATTACTTGCTCTCTACAAACAATTCGATCCTGGTCCCGAATCCTAGTGCAAAAATTGAACTAAGCTAATGACTTTTACACTATGAAGAAGAAAAATATTTAGCTAAGCATGTGTGGACTTGGGCCACTTACTTTGGCTAATTATCTAAGTGTTTTTTGGTGCCTAAATTCGCAAAACATAAATTATTTCGGACTTTAAGTTAATTTTCCTCCTACTTAAACTATGTGTTAGCTTTGCGAAAATCAACTTAAAATAAAACAAACACCTAAACTACTAAACATAGCTAAAAGTGAGCTTTAACAAGTTGCGGTACAGCTCAACCAGTGCTAGTAGATTTATTAAGGGCTTCCATTCACTTTACAAGCAAGGAATAAATGGAAATTGTAGAAAAAATAATACTTCTGGTTTCCGTGCGCAAAAGGCTGAGACAGGAGCGAAGGCTGCGCGCAGGTCACCTCTGAACGTACGCACTAGGGCTCATATGTCTGTAAAAAAACCGCGCAGTTTTCCTGCAAAGTAATTTTTGGGAGCTCTTCAACTTCAGCCTGTCATTAAGGGTGAATCAGGTAGTGAAGAAGAGAAAGGGGGCAGTTCCAGCCCAACTCCACAACAAAGAAAGAGGTCTCTGCAAAAAAGAAGAAGGCACAACCACATAAACTTGGAAATAAAAGTTAGTGGAGTCGCCAATCCTGGGTGTGTGTGTTTGGCGCACGAATGTACAAAATCACACCTACTTAAGAGGAGTGGTTTTTCCCTCTTAAGTTCTTGGTCACAGGCAGAAAATAAATGGAGTCAAGCAAGTTAGGGAACATGCTAAGACATAAACATACTAGATAGAGAAATAACATGCATATTCAATCATAAAAAGTAAACTAAAACAAATAATACAAAAGCTCTAAATAGAGTCAAACAACTTCAATAATACAAATAGTGGTGCTTACGTCCCCTCTTATTTAGTGCTGGTAGGAATGAAGGATGAAAATTTTACCCACTTTCCAATGGGCCCTTAGGACTAGGGAGTTCTAAGTCCCGATGCAAGGATGTCTTTACTTCTGAGCTACCTTGGCGCAAAGTATCCCTCTCTCTACTATCGTGGAATGGAGTTGTTGGGTGGCCAACAACTGAGTTCCCTCTATCTCTACTTCAGATCACACACTGATGGATTTCTTGGGGCAATTACGGCCAGCATAACAATGTGTTCTCAAATTGTTCATCTCTTGGTGGCATTTTATGGGAGAATTCAAACTCTCCTTCCCTCTCTTGGTACATTATGGATGGTGACCCAAGAGAAGAGGGTGATTCCATTGTGTGCTCCCTTGAGGCCCTAAGGAGGCTTGGGCAATTTTCCTTAGGCGCCCTCAAGTGTGGGATCAATGTCCTAGAGTGTGCCTTGTGGTCCCGGAAAGTGACTTCCGCCACTCTCAGGTCTGCGCGGCTTTTTGAGGAAAAGTCGCGTAAAGGCGTGCTTATCAAAGAAAAATGCGCGCAAAGGCGCATTTTGCTGGTTCCTTCAGTGAAAAATTTGATTTTCCTCTTAGAACTTAGATATTTTTAAATACTTCAGATTATCTAATGTCTCTCAAACCTGTAAATCCTTCTGCCTGACATTTAATAATGTCATCCTTGCTTGTTCGATTTTCGAGTGATAACAACAGGCATTTTTGGGCATATTGGAGCTGATGGAACAAGTTTCAGAGATTTTTGAGCATTGTAAACATATGTAATCACATGTTTGAGCATAATAGAAGAAGCTAGACCAAGGAGATGTAGCCCAGGCGGGGTGAATTCCTTCATCATGTGTTGTTGTGTTACTATTTATGGTGATGTTCATGTCTATTATATTATGTTCTTCAATGTTTTATTTATGTTAATTTGATCTAGAAATTCACATAAAAACTCATGATAAACTTGCAATTTATCTCAAAATCCTCAAGCACTTTGTTTATATTCTAAATTGGATCTTAGCACAACAACACTAATATTCCCATTTAGATCATCCTCCTAGTAGAGATCGAAGGAATATCCATCTCATCCTCCAGATCTGTTGACTATGTGCTTGTTGCTGGTGTTATTGGTCCTTGTTCAACCTTAGGTGCTCCTTGCTCCCGCTCCTCTACCACTGCTTGATCCTTCTCCAAAGATCTCCTAAGGGTCCTTCCCTCGTAAAATCTGACATCCCAAGTCAAGATCACCTTCTTTTGTCCTAGAATGTAGACTTGATAGGCTGTTGAGACCTCACTATAGCCCATAAATACACCCTTTTTGACAAGGGATTTAGCTTAGTAGTCTTCTTTGTGGGAACATGGACATAAACTGGACTATCAAATATGATCAAATGGGTCACATCCAGTTTCACTCTTGTAAACAACTCTTTAAGAGTCACATCCTCCAATATCATGTGAGGACTCTTGTTCTACACATACATAGTTGTATTGCAGGCTTCCACCCACATAAACATAGGAAATTATTAATCATAGATCATTTCCCTTGCTAACTCGATGATGTTCCTAATATTACACTCCCCAACCCATTCTACTGAGGGTTGTAAGGTACTGTGAGCTCCTTCTTAATTCTTACTTGCTTTAAAAAGTTGTGGAACTCATTGGACCTATACTCAACCTCATTATTCGATCTCAACACCTTAATATTCTTCCCACTTTGTTTCTCCATAAGAGATTTGAACTCCTAAAATCAGTCCAAGACCTCATCCTTGGTCTTGAGGAAGTAAATCCAAGTTTTCCTGGAATAATAATCTATGAATGTCACAAAGTATAAGGACCCTGTGATTGATGCCACAGACATAGGACCACAAATATCTGAGTGTACCAAGTCTAACACTCCCTTATACCTTGTCTCAGTATGAGGATACACAACTTTGGCATTCTTGAAAAGCGCACACCCTTTTCACATTGCACCCTACTCCCCCTAATCTCTGGAAACCCAATAACCATCCTCTACGTAATATGAAGATATTTTTAGTGTAGTTGTCCCATCCTCCTATGCCAAATCTCACTCTGGTGTCACTCTCATGTAGGAGACCCTTCACTGGTTATCCTCGTAGTAGATAGAGATATATCTCCCTTATTCCAATCACCCATTTCTTTTTTATACCAATCTCTTTCATCCCAATATCCACTTCACCTCCGATAAAGCTAACCTTTAATCCTTTGTCTTCTATGGCCGAAACTGAAAGTATATTTTTCTCCAACCCAGGTACATATAGCACCTCGTTCACCTCCATGATGCCACCTAAGTCCATATGAAACTTAATACTCTCGGTTCCTTATACTACATGGCCTTGCCACCAAACTCCACACATACACCATTGGGCCCCCTAGTCAATTTGGTGAAGACATCTCAAGATCCCGTCATATGACGGGATGCTCCATTGTCCATGAACCAGAAACCTCTCAGTGACAATTCCATAAAGGTAAGACACTAAGGCGAATACCAGAAACCTCTCGGTTCCTTATACTACATACTTGGCCTTGTCACCAAGCTCCACACATACACCATTGCACCCTCCTTGTATGCCACTACTGAGTACTAGGAAAAATTGACCCTCTAACAAATCAGCCTCCTCGAGATCAAATTGATCTCCCTCCAGCAACTTGACCCCGCAATATCCTCCACCCAGCCTCATGGATTTACCATCAATCCACTCGCACTTCGCCTTCTCTATGCTTCATTCCATTGAGCCACTAACACTTAGAGAAAATTGCTCTCTCTTCGTAATGAATTTCTTACTTGAGTTATGTATTGTGTCTTCATCCCTTCATTAGGATTCCCTTGTAATTTTCATTAAGTCCAAATATATAACTCTAATCTCCCTCCTAGAATAATATTGGAGATCAATGGTTGATTATTTACAAGTCACTCAAATAATTAAATTATTTATCCTTAGAAAATGACTCAATAGTCTACAATTAATTTACTTTAATTATTGTAATTTCATAAGTCAAACTTAGGAAAGAATATATAAATCACTTACTCCACGAAGCAATCATCTAGAAGAGGAAAATAATGTCTTCCACGTGCTAAGACACCAAACCTGTGTAGAAGACCATTCGAAGCTACTGTTAAGCGGAATTATGAATTACGGATAAAACATTCTTCCCTAAATGAGGTGTAATGCATTTAGAACAACAGGTTAAAGAATTTGAAGATACTTTTCCTAATAGTAAATAGACACACAATAGATTAAGAAACTTACTTGGAGTCCAAGCGCTTCCAATTCTCCTTCTATCGCTCTTGCTGTAGCTTCAAATCCAAGCTAGATCACCAAAATATTTCCTGCAAGAATGAACACTAAATAACAAAGAGATTGCAATATACATATGGCTATTCAATTTAATCAGTTAAATCAATGAAACATGAAACATATACATCAGATAAGAATTCATAATATGAATGACAAAAGCTTATACATATACATATGTGGGAAAGTAAGCAACAATATTTATTAATGGATAGAAGGTGTTGTGAAACCAGCTCCAAAAACAGAAGAAAAGAGATATCAACGCCTTAGAAATAAGCCACTTCGAGGGGGCAACCTCCAATACATTACATGAATGAATAATTCTTGGATGATCCAAATTACAAAACCTCCTTTCTATATATATGGGTTCGTGGGGCCATAATGTAATCCTAGTGGGCCACAATGTAATCCTAGCCGACCTAACAATAATAATTTAAGGGCACAATAATAATAAAATGGGGGTTACAAGGGTACAATAATAACAATAAGGGGTTACACTAACAACAATAAGGGACTATACTAGTAATATAGGGACCTAACATGCCCCTCTCCTTCAAAAAAGTGTTGTCCTCAACGCTTGAGTAGCTCTGGGTGCTTCTGTATAAAATTCTCATCCTCCCATGTAGAATCTTCAGTGGGTGAGTTCTTCCACTTGATGAGATACTCTGAAATTGATCGATTCCGTAGTTGTCGAGTTCTTGTTTCCATGACCGCTTCTGGTTCCAATATGATTTTTCCTTCCTCATCGAGTTCTGGCAATATTGTTTGAACTGGAAGATTTTCTCCTATAACCTTCTTTAAGCATGAAACATGGAAAACTGGATGTACTCGCGAAGAAGCAGGAAGCTCCAGTTTGTATGCCATAGTACCAATCTTTTGCAACACCTTGTAAGGACCATAGTACTTTGGCGATAATTTATTATCCTTCTTAGCTTGCTTGAGAGACATTTGTTTATATGGTTGTAGCCGTAAAAATACCCAATCTCCTACATCAAAACTTCTCTCGCTACGATGTTGATCTGCCTGTTGTTTCATTCGATTTTGTGCCAAATTCGGGTTATCCTTTAAGAGTTGGAGAACTTCTTGCTGATGCTCGATGTGATCTTCCACTGCTTGAACCTTCGAATTTTCCCTTAAAGATGATGTGATCGATGGTGGATGATATCCATAAAGTACCATAAATGGGGTCATTTTTGCTGCAGTATGGAAGGAAGTGTTATACCACCATTCAGCGAGAGGTAACCACTTGACCCATTGTGTTTGTTTATCAGATACAAAACAACGAAGATATCCTTCCAAACATTTATTTACTATCTCAGTTTGACCATCGGATTGAGGATGATAAGATGAGCTATGAGCTAATTGAGTACCCAAACAAGAAAATAACTCCGTCCAAAAATTTCCAGTAAAAATGGGATCTCTGTCGCTCACAATAACCCTTGAGTTTCCATGTAGCTTTTGAATTATGTCCATAAATGTAGTAGCAACTGTACTTGCTTTAAATGGATGAGATAATGCACAAAAGTGTGCATACTTGGTAAGTCTATCAACTACCACCATGATGACACTCTTTCCTTCGGACTTAGGTAAACCTGTGATAAAATCCATTGAAATCTCCTCCCAACGTTGGCTTGGAATGGATAAAGGTTGTAGAAGACCCGGGGTCTTAATTTTCTCAACTTTATTCTGCTGGAAAACCAAACATTCCGCCACAAACTTTTGAATATCAGATTTAAGGCCATCCCAAAAAAATTCTTTCTTCACCCTATGGTAAGTTTTTAAAAATCCTGAGTGTCCTCCTAAAGGAGAAGTGTGCAATTTCAAAAGAATCTTTTGTTTTAGTTGGGAATTCTTAC
Source organism: Pinus albicaulis (assembly GCA_034641835.2). NCBI lineage: Eukaryota > Viridiplantae > Streptophyta > Pinopsida > Pinales > Pinaceae > Pinus > Pinus albicaulis. The sequence goes on from CM076570.1 coordinate 977,256,164, forward strand.
AAAGATATAAATGATCTTTGTACCATAAGGAATCATTTTTCCAACTAAATGTATCATATGTACTAGGATCTTGCTGCAACTTTTGAATGAGTGTCCACACTTCTTCATCCTTCTTCCATTCATCCCTTGCTTCGATTATCCAATCTGGTTGGATAATAGAAATGGCACAAAGCAATGCTTCCACCTCTTCATTCTTTCTTGAGAGTGCATCTGCAACAACATTAAGCTTTCCTTTTTGTAGATTATTTCAAAGTCATAACCCAACATCTTTGTGACCCATTTTTGCTGCTCTTCTGAAGATAGTCTTTGTTCCAAAAAGTGTTTAAGACTATCATGATCAGTTTTTACCTTGAAGTGTCTTCCCTTTAGGTAAGTTCGCCATTTCTTTAGTGCATGCAGTATTGCTAACATTTCCTTCTCATAAATAGGTTTCTGTAAATACTTTCCTTTGATTGGACGACTTTCAAAAGCAATGGGTCTTCCTTCCTGCATTAAAACTGCACCAATTCCATTTCCTGGGGCATCACATTCCACAATAAAGGTTTTTGTGAAGTCTGGCGTAGCTAAGACCGGTGCTAGGCACATTGCCTCTTTAAGATGTTTAAAGGCCTTAGTTGCTTCAGGAGTCCATGAAAATGCATCTTTCTTCAATAATGTTGTTAGAGGTGCTGCTATTCTCCCATAATTCTTAACAAACTTGCGATAATACCATGTTAACCCGAGAAATCCTCGCAACTGCTTTATGGTTGTGGGGGCTTTCCATTCCTTAATGGATTTAATTTTGTTAGGGTCTACCTTAACACCCTCGTGAGATACAATATGACCCGGATATTCCACCTCTTGTACTCCAAAGAAACATTTGGATGTTTTTGCATATAATTGTTTCTCCTACAATAGTTTGAGCACCCTGTCAACATGTTGAACATGATCCTTCCAAGACCTGGTGTAAATTAGTATATCATCAAAAAATACTAGCACAAATTTCTAAGGAAGGGTTTGAAAATGGAATTCATCAACTCTTGAAATGTCGAACGTGCATTGGTAAGGCATGACCAAAAATTCATAATGACCCTCATGAGTTCGAAATGTTGTTTTCAGAATATCTTCAGTCTTCATTCTAATTTGATGATATCCTGAATGAATATCCAACTTAGTAAAATAAATTGCTCCATGTAATTCATCCAATAATTCATCAATCACAGGAATGGGAAATTTATCTTTAATGGTGAGCTTATTGAGCTCCCTATAATCTGGACACATGCGCCATGATCCATCCTTCTTATGTACCAATACTATAGGAGGAGGGAAAGAAGTTTGACTAGGTTGAATTATACCAGCCTCTAACATTTCTGCAATCATACATTCAATTTCGCTCTTTTGGACATAAGGGTATCTATAAGGCCTGATGTTTGGATTAACACTTCTTGGAGGAACACTTCCTTTTTCACTGTTATCGTTTGATTTCAGCTTCTGAACCTTCGTAGAAAAAAAGTTATTACGAAAATACCACGATGACCTGTTTAGGTTAAATTCAGGAGCCTGCAAAATGACCTAACTTGCACAGATCATATCTCCTAAAATATTGTGAACCAAGATCTAAAATTTTGCGATGATGTTCCTCCGGATTTTGGCTTTGTACTCTAAAAATTTCAAATTCTGAGCCTTCGTAGAAAAAAAGTTATAGCGAAAATTCCACGCTGACCTGTTTGGAGCAGCAAAACCCTAGAATCTCAAAGCCTCTGATACCAAATGTTGTGAAACCAGCTCCAAAAATAGAAGAAAAGAGATATCAACGCCTTAGAAATAAGCCACTTCAAGGGGCCAACCTCCAATACATTACATGAATGAACAATTCTTGGATGATCCAAATTACAAAACCTCCTTTCTATATATAGGAGTCCATGGGGCCACAATGTAATCCTAGTGGGCCACAATGTAATCCTAGCCGACCTAACAATAATAATTTAAGGGCATAATAATAACAATATGTGGGTTACAGGGGTACAATAATAACAATATGTGGGTTACAGGGGTACAATAATAACAATAAGGGGGTTACACTAACAATAATAAGGGACTATACTAGTAATATAGGGACCTAACAGAAGGGGAGGTTACAACCAACGATTGATTTGATGTCACCAACTCCAACATCATCCCAGCATCATCAAAATTAACATCTCTCCAACAACATATCACTCAAATAAAACCCTCAATTGAGATTCCAACATCATTTCTCTACTAAATTTCTTCCTTCTCAAGCACTAGGATCTGTGCTCAATATATAGATGAGTTGAGGGTAGTTTCACAATCAATGACTCTCTAATAATAGGCAAGACATGTTTCCCAGCTCAGAGGTGTTGAATGGACACATGGATTCGAAGTTTGACACATATGCACTCTTCTAGAAGGCACTGGCCATGTGGAGATTTCAGAACAATGAGAATTTCGCTCCAAATTGACCAACACACCCTTGAATGGAGGTAGCTGCATATGAAAAGCAGTTAGTCCCTTGAGAGACTTCATTGGTGAGCTCATAGGTGATATAACATGTACTTCAAATCTTGGAAACCTTGCAATAGAAGTCATGGATGATTTGTTCTTATTCTTTATCTTAGGGCATGTAGCAACTGAAATGATAGGGGATGATAGACCCTATTCATCAGTTCTGTGGATGATGTATAGTTTAACAAGGTCATTGGGAATGGTGCCCAAATTGACTTATAACAGATTTATCCCTAAAGCATGACGTTAGAATAATAATAACAATATTTTTTGAATGAGATGCTTTACACTTTGATGGTCTGGAGCTGAAGCGGAGTGGTGACCTGCATCAATCTTACAATACATTATATCATGATATATCCTCTTGATCATGAATTGTTGAGGGAAGGAATTCTATAACCTATCTAATAACATAACCTATCTAATAACATGTACATAGTTTAGAAAGTCTTCTACATTGGAATGTTGCCCAATACAGACATGCCTACAGATATATGCCCATGTTCGGATGATGATCTGTATGTAAGGTCACCGTATAGATGATGTGTACAAAAATCCTGAAATCACAGCCCGGATGGCTGAAACTAGATCTAGGGTCTTCTTATATCGTTCACTCGGTCGTTCGGGTAAAAGTCTAGCCATTCGAATATATGATTTATAGTCGAACATGGTAAGTCATCGTTTGATTACTAGCCAATGATGTGAGTTGTTAACAAACGTGAGAGAAACATCATTAATGTCAATGGCCCTCAAGGTACTGCAATACGTTTAGTAAGGCGTGAATAGATGAGTTGATGTCGAACGCCAAACAAAATCTTTCAGTCAAAAGTCCGGAATAGAGGATCTTGTCGATGTTGTAACAAGCCTCATGGTACTAGAATATGATGTTTCTAAGTAAAATTCCTAGATGGTGATTTTTCGTCGACAGGAAGCTACTTTATTGCGAAAAGAGAGTTACTAATTTCAAAGACAAAATGTGACTTGATATAGAAATGTTCAGGGATGACTGTCATGAGAATGAAGGTTTATGAGTATTGCAGAAGGATGAGTATTCACTGGATGACTTCCCTTGAACATATTGGCGACACTGAGATGAGTTGGAAGCATTAACCCAAAACCGAAGTGAAGGTATGATGAACCATAGGTATAAATGAACCGTCAAGAAGATTACCCAACCCAAATAGTCATGGTGATGGAGTGTAGTGTCATGTTCAAGAGCGACTTGCTACCATAAAAAGTTTTGTTCACTTTCCCAAATTTTCCCCGGTCATTGTCAACCAATACCTTTTTATTTTTTAACAAGCTCGAGGAGGATAACATATGCTTGATCTATAATTCAACCCTTCGGGCAAATAATGTATCGCTATTTAATAATTTAACGAGTCTAGTGATGAACGAAACTTGATTCTTGCCATGATCGACAAGCCCATCGCTATTTTATGTTTTAACGAGCCTAATGACAGTGATAACCCGGTCCTTTTTCATGTTTAGAGAGTTTGAAAAAGAGGACGAAATAAAACTCCATAAGTACTTTTTCGTAAAGTTGTCGCTCAGATCCAAAAAAGTGTAAAATAATCTCTGAGAGAACCTCCTAGCCATGTTCGACTAAGGCATTCCTTTTTCGTAAATAATCCATCTCAGTCCGGAAAAAGGTTAAACTTATACTGAGTAGATATCAATTGATTTACTTTTACGAGCTCGAAGAGACAAGTGCTCAACAATATTTTCACATTATCGGAGTCTGAAAAGAGCTAAAAGAAGACTCCAAGGGTTCCTTTTTCGCTGTTATCGAAGCTCGAAAAAGATATAAAAGTGCGCTTCAAGTCCTTTTTCATTTTTAACAAAGCTCGAAAAATAAGGTTAAAAGTATGCTTTGTGGTCAAATCATTCTTGAAATAAATCTGCATGACTAATCTGCTCATAAGTTGTAAAACTTGTTTAGAACAACATCAAATGGATTAAAAATACTTGTTTCATGATAAAAATATAATAAAACTATAGTCAGAGCAATAAATATGATTTGGAAATAATAAAATGACTAATTAAAAGAGTTTTACTATTCATTTTTACCATTTGAAAGTTACCATTTGGATTTTGGAGCTTTGAACCAGTTTTTCCCTTGAACTTCAATGATCGATTGCTTGTAATTGGTAAGAATGTTTTGAATGCCCCCTGCAAGAGCTCATGTCAAATTCCCCCTGCAAGCGAAGATGCCCCCCAAGCTTCATTTCATTCACCTAAGTAGATTACTTGTTACTGATAGCTGGATGGAATGAAGGTTCATTATAGGGGAGGATTTGTTTCATTTTTTAACGAGCTTGACACAAGGAAAGAACTATGCTCATGGAACCTTGTTTCATTTTTTAACGAGCTTGACACAAGTAAAGGAACTATGCTCATGGCCTGTTTCATTTTTTAACGAGGTTGACATAGTAAAAGAACCATCCTCATTGTGTAGTTGGACTAGTGAGTGTGCACTGTGTTATCACAAAATTAGACCTGATAGGCTGCCAATCAAGTTAATCTCATGTAACTGTTTCAACCGATCTTTTGGCTGAGGCTTAGCCTCCTCAACCTGAGAGGGCTCTCTCAAGGGTTTATGATTTTTGATAAATATGTAGATGGCTAACTCTATATGGGATAAAATCAGATAAATGATATAAACTGGTTGTAAATCACATTAGCAGTTTTAGATTGGGTTTATGGAGTCATAATAGCTTTAGAAAAACCAAAACAATCTACCTAGCATGGAAGTCAAGGCATATTAGAGTTCAAGTCAAGGAATAAACATGTAGAACAGTGAAACACATAGTCAGTTTGTCTATGAAGGAAGTGAGAGCATCATTGATGAATTCTGAGTAACATAAGAAAACACCACTACAATAGAATATTGAAAATATTCCATTAGAACAAGAACATACAATAACTCCAAATGAATATTGATTTGCCTAAGTACAAACTCTGTATTATGCTGAAAACAGTCATTGACAATAAACACAGTCTTTTTGCTAACAAATGTCCAACCCTTCTCTAATTCAAATCCTTGATCCTTTATAGATCATTTAAATCATAGGATAACCTTATCCTCAACTAGGTACATCGCATTTATACTGTTTTACAGCTTTCCTAACCATATAACATGGTCTGTATTACAAAATGACAACTGCAAACCTAGAGAATAGTCCTAATACAAATAGGACTAAAACTCATTAACTCTACTCATAACAACCTTATCTAAGCTAGATTACATCATTTTCCAACTATATTACCATAAGGTCAAATCCAAATGATAAGCTCCAACACTTAATGTCCTCAATGCTGATCTCCTGCAAACTAGGAAATTGTCCCTTGTTTTCTAGGCTTTAAGATTCTTTGTGTTCTTGAGGCACTTTAACCACCATGAACCCATGAATTCGAAACCATTTGCTGTCAGGAACTTAAATAACATATTTTAAAAATCATCCATAAGTGCCAGCTATACAAAATCATCATTGAACTGCCCAAAATAGCAAAAACAAACCTGTGCTACGAAAACAACACAGTTTCGTAGTGCTTTTCGTAGCGCATACTTTTTAACATTTTATCTTCAAAATTTTGGCTTCTTCTTTTCAGATTTATCTTCATTATCACTTACCACAGGTTCCCTATAAATTTCAGGTCTTCACACACATATTTTCCCTTCCAAAATTTAAGAGAGAGAGTGAAAAATCATGCTACAACAGTATCATAGCACTTTTCACTGTTTTTGCACTGTGTGCGCTACGAAACTGCTGAGTGAGCAGTTTTTGGCCAGATTCCTTCAAAATTTTAAAAAAAATGTGCCAAGACTTCAAAGTAAACCTTATTTAATCATTTAAAAACCATATTGACTGTAAAAACACATTTAGCTTTCTCCTTCATAACTTCTTAACTCCTTGCAGATTTCTCCTGTTTTTATCTGAAAAATAGGTCTTGATACAAAGCTTATATCTCTTAATAAATTATGTATTTTGAGAAAATGAAGGAGGTTTTTGTATGCCATTATGTCTTGAATAAAAACCTCTCTTGGTTTTTTGAAATACATCTCCTGATGTCCAGAAAATTCCTTTGAAAAACGTGTAAAACAGGAAAACTCTATTTTCTAAAAATAGGGCTTCAAAGAAAGATTTGTATCTCCCAACTGATAACACATATGAGAAAAGTGAGAATGGCTATCGTAGCTGGGTATGTTATTAAGAAAAACCTCTTTCATAATTCCAAAATAATTTTTCAGTTGGCCAGAAACTGAACTTGAAGTTGACTGCTAAACAGCCATGTACAACACATTTTGTAACAACAGTTTCATAACGCATTTCAATTTATCAATTTATCCCACCTCCTAATGAATTTGAGAAAAATGAGAGAGGTTTTTGTAGTTAGGTCTGCTAGGAAGAATTATCTCTTTCAGTTTTCCTAAATTATTTTTTAGTGGCTCAGAAACCACCTTGGAAGTTGACTACTCAAAACCAGAAAAATAGAAAAACAAAGTTTTTGCTTCATATTGTGCTACGAAAAGACAGTGCTTTCGTAGCGCATTTCCTCTTTTTTGAACTAGCGGTGCTTCGAAACGATGGATTCCTGGCTAATTGCGGAAATTTAGCTCGAAACTTAATTGAATGACCCTTAAATGAAAAATGTGAATATTTGACCATGGAATGGACCTCTAAAGACCTTATTTGAATTCAGATGGTGAACATTAAACCTCTAAAAGCTATGACCTACCCTTAAGCAAATCTTAAAATGACTCCTAAGACCCTATTTTGACCCATGATAAAAAAAACTTGACACAATGATGTTTTGAAATTTTTTGGGTGATAACACACTGGAAAAGACGTATTCTAATAGAGTCATCATTTAAGGAGTTTGATAAGCACCACAAATGATAAGTTATAACATGCGTTGATGGGTCTTCTCCAGGGTTTTCGTTAAATTTTTGAATTTCAGAGGGTAATTTCTGTGAAATCATCGACCACCAAGGAGAATACATGATGGGACCAGCTTGATATTGCACTGAAGATGTGAATAAAGGATCAATCCATTCAGTACTCATAAGGGAGGAACCATATAGGATTCCAAATGATGACATGGGTGAAGTAAATGGAAAAAACATTGAAGATGAAGCAACAATAGATGCTATCGTAGCTGAAATAGTTGGTTCAGTCTGGGATGCTATCTCAGCCATGGTCCAATGACTCAGTGTATACCTACGAGAACTCTAGGTGAAACGAGATCAACAAAAGCATAGCAAGGTGATTGAGGAAAAGACTCGTACAGGTAAATATCCTCCCCAAAATGAGTTGGAGTTAAAGGTGTCTCATCTTGTGATATTTCTTCAATTGAAATTAAACCAGGTGGAAGGATTTCTTCGTCAGGCCCAAAGTATATTTTAAGAAGTTGACTACACGATATGGGATACTCAATGGCTACAATAGATTGTGGAGTGACCAATACAGGAACAACTTTCGATTGTTCAACTTCGGGATCTAGATGTTCTTCACTTAGGGAATATAGCAACTAAAATATAAGGGGATGATAGACCCTATTTCATTGGTCCTGGGGATGATGTCCAGTTTGACCAATAGCAGCTGCCCCCTAAAGCACAATGGGATCTGGATCAACTTCCAGTTGAACAAAATTGGGTTTGGGAGGTATGGTCTCATAGATTGGATGGATTGTGACCACGGGTAGTTGTGAGGGCTCTGTCTCAACAACAGTAGAAAAACCAGGATTTATTGAAACAACTTGTGCCGACTCTGGTATGTATGAAGATGATGCTTCACCAGAGGTACTGATGGTACTAGTTTCGGTAGAACGATGTCGCCTTCGCCGACCAGAAGTGACTTCCGGTGGTAAAGGTGGTTTCAATGCAAGTCTATGCGAACAACGGGGAAATGGATTTTCTTCTTCAACGATGAATGATTTATTTTATGACCAAAAAAAAAAAACAAAAAAAAAGTCTAATGCTAGGAAAAAGGTTTACCAAGAAACTATGAACTGCAGAATACCTCCTAGCGAACCAAGAAGTATGGGTTGGCAATCTCCCTGAATGCTGTGTTCGGTGTATCACAATTTACAAGGCGGTCGACTCGGTCCACTATGGATGGATAACAACCTAAAATTATCCTCCCAAATATACCCGAAGATACGTGGAGGCCCAAGTTTGTATTAGCATTGTCTAATGCGAAATCGCACAGTGAGAGCACCCATTTATACTTTTCATACTATAACACAACTAGATATACCCGAAGGTACATGGACGCGGTGAGATATACTTACGTACATGGAGTGAGGTATCACACTCATAATTTATCGCATACAATTAATGACAACTGCTATGTTTTACGACGCCAAAACACGTCTCTAGCCTAGACCATATAAATGTTATCGTTATGGTTCCAATGCTTTTTTAGGTAAATTGATGTAAATTTTAAGTTGATCTTGTTTATAAATTTGCCTTTCAAGGTTCACCGCAATGATGTGATGGAAATTCATAAAATGCAAACTAAAATGATAGGAAAACTTTTCACTTTTAGCCTTTTCAATGAAAATATTAGCTACTAAAGGGAAAGAGCAATCAATTTTTAGAGCAAACAACAAAGAGCATAAACTAATATGCAACTTTCCTAATTGTTCCTATGCAGAACACACAATCCACTATATGAAAATGCAAGTTTTTATTTTCAGTCCCCTTAATGTGAAAGCAAAAAGGAAACTAAATGCATCAAATCAACAAAAACAAATGTTTTCTTCTTTGAGAAATGATGAATTTAACAACAATTTCTCTTTTATGAAAAATGAAGAATGGAACTACAATTTTTCCTACAGGAAACAAAGAATTTAACGACAATTTCCTTTACAAAAACAAATGGATCTAGTGCAGCAGTAAAATACTTTGAATTTGATTTGTCATGATAAAGAAAAACACTTAAAGATACATTAAACAAACTTACTTTTCAAAGGAGGAAGATTTAGGTAAATTCACTGGTCTCTATGAGGCATCAGACAGTTGAAAACACAACTAACAAAAGGCTGAAAGTAATGGCAATGAAAAATTCAAAGGGAGTTTGGTTGGCTTAAGGGGAAACACAGTCTCTAAGGGGAGACAATGCATTTGCAAAACACCCCTGAGTGGGAGACAGTGTTGTGCAAAGCACTGTGCCTTGACCAACAGTGCGTTGGGCGCAACAAAGAACAAAAAAATAAAACTACTGACACACTTCTAATGCAATTATTAGTTTCAAAAGTCTAATAATTGAGAGTAGATGCTACTGGGTGGATAAGCAGAGGAAAAATACACCAGGATGAAGGTAAACTCCCCAGCGTAGTTGCCAGTTTGTTATGCGGAATTATGAATTATGGATAAAACATTCTTCCCTAAATGAGGTGTAATGCATTTAGAACAACGGGTTAAAGACTTTGCATATGCTTTTCCTAATAGTAAATAGACACACATAATAGATTAAGAAACTTACTTGGAGTCCAAGCACTTCCAATTCTCCTTCTGTCGCTCTTGTTGTAGCTTCAAATCCAAGCTAGATCGCCAAAATATTTCATGCAAGAATGAAGACTAAACAACAAAGAGATTGCAATATACAGATTGCTATTCAAGTTAATCAGTTAAATCAATGAAACATGAAACATATACATTAGATAAGAATCCATAATATGAAAGACATAAGCTTATACAGATACATGTGTGGGAAAGTAAGCAAAAATCTTTATTAATGGGTAGAAGGGGAGGTTACAACTAGTGATTGATTTGATGCACCAACTCCAACATCATCCTAGCCTCATCACAATGAACATCTCTCCAGCAACATATCACTCAAATCAAACCCTCAATTGATATTCCAACGACATTTCTCTACTAAATTTATTCCTTCTCAAGCACTGGGATCTATGCTCAATATGTAGATGAGTTGAAGGTAGTTTCACAATCAATGAATTTCTAATAATAGGCAAGACATGTTTCCCAGCTTAGAGGTGTTGAATGGACGCATGGATTTGAAATTTGACACATATGAACTCTTCTAGAAGGCACTGTCCATGTGGAGATTCTATAACAATGATAATTTCACTCCTAATTGACCAATGCACCCTTGAGTGTCGGGAAGTGCTTTGCAGAGCGCCCTTGAATGGAGGTAGCTGCATATGCAAAGCAGTTAGTCCCTTGAGAGACTGCGTTGGTGAGCTCATAGGTGATATAACATGTACTTCAAATCTTGGAAACATTGCAATGTAAGTCATGGATGATTTGTTCTTGTTCTTTGTCTTAGGGCACGTAGCAACTGAAATGATAGGGGATGATAGACCCTATTCATCGATTCTGGGGATGATATCCAGTTTAACCAGGTCATTGGGAATGGTGCCCAAATTGACCTATAAAAGCTACCACTAGCTTCAACAATTAATAAATTGAACCATTTATCTCATGTATGTTATCAATAGGGAACATAATTCAGTAAAAGAGGGGGATCCCACAATAAATTCCCCCCCCCCCCACACACACAATTATATATTATCCTAAATGAAGTAGTTGTCATCAATGTTGTTAGACATTTGGCTAGTTCTATGCTAGTAGGTGTCTGGTTCGAATACCATTGTCATGGGTGTGTGTGTGCATGTGTGCCTAGTTCAAATACCCTTAAGTTCATCGATCTACATTAATGAGTATACTAGGGATGCCATCCATGAATCTGGCACAACATCCATCGAACTTCCCCGTGAGGTTTTCCTTAATTAAGGCCAAGGAGTTAACTCAACCAAATGTCAACATTATTTCTAAGGACTTGGGAACTTCTAGTCTAGCACGTGTATCCCCATTTGAATAATTTAAATCCCCTTGTGTGAGACACACTAGCATATGAAAATGGGTTTACTAGGGCATCTATGAATGTGGAGATGCATCCCATGAGTTCCCTGTGAGATAAGGAAAGTTCTTATCAAGGAGGCCATTTCCCACAAATCCAAATTTGGTTGAGTCCCTCGGGTTTATTAGCTATTATTGTGGTTGGAAATTGAGTAACCATCCTTCTGAATATTTCATTATCATTGTTACAAAGCATTTAGTTAGTCTTGAACCAACGAGTACTTTGTTTGAATACCCCTACAATGTGTGTGTGTGTGCATGTGTTTCCACCATCCACTCCTCAATGATGTTGCTCGACATTTGGCTAGCTCTATGCAAGTAGATGTATAATTCAATTATCACTAGGTTAGGTGCATTAGTTTATAACAACGAGTTTACTAGGAATTCCATCCATGAGTGTAAGGAATAATCCCTCGAGTTTCCTTATGAGGTTTTCCTTGGTTAAGCCCAAGGGGTTAGTTCAACCAATATATCCCAATGTTGTTGGGAATCTAGCTAATTTTACACTAGCGAGTACCCCATTTTACCCCCCCATGTTTGAGGTACATTAACCTATGTCAGCATGTTTACTAAGCCATTTGTGAATGTGGAGAGCCATACCTTGAGTTTCCTCTCGAGGATTTGCTTATATATACCCTCAAGGGTTAACTTAAGTGGATTGATTTTCAATGTCAAATGTTTGTTGGCCAAGGTCACAAGGTAGAATCCACCTAGGTCCCTTGGGGTTGAGCATACATGTTATCCATAAACAACATCTATCTTTAGTACCATTTATGGAATGCAAATAAGTGTTTTGGAGGAGGTGGGGGGTGGGGGCATTCTCATATAAATATACCTTGGATATATATATATATATATATATATATATATATATATATATATATATATATATATATATATATATATATATAGAGAGAGAGAGAGAGAGAGAGAGAGAGAGAGAGAGAGGCATAAATATAACACATGATATAAGTCATTTTAATATAATATTTGAAAAAGAATAATGATAATCACATCTCAATACAATTAAAAAATAACACCTCATTTCTTCAAATATGGAAAAAACTATCATAACTTGGTTTTCAACCCACGGTAACAACAAGGGTGGTAAGTGTGTGTTGCAAGTGGGGGAGGGGGTCATAATAAATGCAGAGGAAGAACTCAAAGTGACCTTTTCCTACGCATCAGGAAATTCCATAAATATAACACATGATATAAGTCATTTTAATATAATATTGAAAAAGAATAATGATAATCACATCTCAATACAATTAAAAAATAAGACCTCATTTCTTCAAATATGGAAAAAACTATCATAACTTGGTTGTCAACCCACGATAACAACAAGGGTGGTAAGTGTGTGTTGCAAGTGGGGGAGGGGCTCATAATAAATCTAGAGGAAAAACTCAAAGTGACCTTTTCCTACGCATCAGGAAATTCCATAGACAATCAGGGCAAGGCCTATGCTAAGTATTCTTCTAGTAAACTAATATAGAATAAAATATATGACTATCATAGAAGACTCAAGTGTAATTGTCAAAATGATGGTCTTGAAATCAATCCTTGCTAATATAATGCTTGCTATGATCATAGCTCGAATCAATAAGGAGTTCATCAACCCACATAAGGTTTCATTCTCCCAAGTCTCAAGACAACTCCACTTCCAAGTTGAGTCATAGTCAATAAGGTTATGTCTCTTAATAAAGGGTCTTTGTGTAAAAATAAGGGGTGGTTTCATTATATAATTCCTTAATTCCCCAAGGTTATGGAACGATGCAATTTATCATCACCTTTGATCCCCACTTGTATTAACAACATCCATATCAAACCTTAAGCATGGTGATGGGATCCAATAGACGAGTTCCCCTCCTACTTACATGCTTGAATTAAATGTAATCATATATATTGGATCCTTCATTACCAAGGTCATTTTATGCGAGGTGGAATAATGAAGCAATGCAAGGAATATTTTCATAATGGAATTTGTAGCAAGGCCATTCAACCTAAACTTTATGTGGTAAGAGTTTCTTTTGATCTCTAGCTGATATATTATAATTTTAGTTTAAAGGCTTCAACAACGAAGTGTTTTTAGTGGATAGTGATTATTATGCTTTCACTATTGGAATTTGTTTGTGATCTAATTATTGGAAATTTTTGTTATGATATGGTTTAGGCACACCATGTGGTTTCTCTTCATCATTTATTCTACTATCTCTTAGTGATTTATCCTCAGTTTTTTCTTGGTGATCCTCTCCCCAACTCTCTAACTTTTACTTACAATAGGTTATTGCCACTTGGTGCTCTAGTATTTAAAATTTTGTGACATGGTTCACTGTTTATTTTTGGCTTTGGATGCATTATATTTTTAATTGTGTTTCTATAAATCTCTAGACAACTAGCGTCTTGGTATCTTGATCTTTGGTTTGTGGAGTAGGGGGGGTATTTTATGTGTGGATCTAGGGCTCTCCCAGGAAAAATCAACATCGATTTCAATCTGATATTTATGTCAACTTTAACCAGCTCTATTTTGGTTATATTGTTAAGGACTATAAGGAAGATTAAGGGACCTGAAGGTTTCTTTGAAGGCACAAAGAGTTCATTCAATGCAATAATGCCTCTCTCTTCTCTGTGACCTCAAAGGTTGAAAAAATGAATATCAATAAATTTCATAATGTGCAACAATCATGAATGCTATAGTTCAACACAAGTAGAAAATGGATATCTTTTAATCAAAAACTAATATTCTAAGGAACATGGTAATTATAATCAATAAAAATTCTCACCCTACAACCTCAAATCATAGAATGACAACCAATTTCATTCAAGCATATATAGAGGAGGAGGAGGAAATATATCAAATGTTGGAAGACATAGGCATCAAATAACATAACTTTCTTCCTTCCAATATAATGCAAGAGGAAGGTAATAGCCATGATGTATTTCATTTGTACATTAAAAGCAATTAGAATATTAGGTGTGTTTTTTAAGCAGTGCACCTTCGAGGATTGTTAGGATGCGATAACTGTGGATCCTTGCAAGCTCTCTTGTGTGGAATCTGAGAGTAGCCAATTTTGTATAAAATTTGAAGATAATACTACTTGTATTTTCATTGTTTAAACATTCTACAACATTGTTTGATAAACAATTTTCTAATCTAAATTTCAAAAACTCTTGGTGAACACAATGATAATTTGTTACGGTCTACGAATGTGGGTAGACTCATTACCATTTTTCAAGGAAAACCACACACCCTGAAATAATTCATTGGTGGTCCATAAATATGAAAACTTTCACTATTTTCAAATGCCCCCAGATCTTAGGCCACTAACATGTTTCTTTACCTTTAAAAAAGAAAAATTCTTAGTCAATTATAAATAATCCTTTAGATCAATTACTCAAAAAATTCTTAGTTAGTTACTCAAAATCATTTAGATCTTACTCCAACATCCAAAATATAAAACCTCATTACAAATAGTATACTTATAGCTACAAATAAAAAAAGCTTTGTGTGTGTTCGAAATATTTTAAATACAAACAAAATAATAATAATTAATAGAGTTTAATTATTCTGCTTTTGGTTTTTTTCATTAAAATGTGACGATATAATTCCTCATTAAATTGTAATCGTTTATTGTTTAAATTGCATTTTTACATAAATGGATTCAACACCTTGAAACACCCTTGGGGTACTTATATTATGCAAACTAAAATAACTCAAACTTCCAATTCCAACTAATCTCTATTTAATTTCAAACAAAATTGAAAGAAAATTATACCCAAAAAAACAACCAAAATGTAGAACAATTAGACTAGCTATAATAATCTCATTAAATATCTATATCTATTTTTAATTTTATTGTAAATAATTATATTTTTGAAGAAATCTAATGTTTGAAGCGTCAAAGTACTTGGTTAAAAGCACGTGATATGAATACCAAATTCTTTCACAAACAAGCCAAAAATTGTACATCAAAGAGTAACTATAAGAGAGAGCAAAATCTCAGACTTCACTCAGCTTAAGGAAGATGTGGTTCTTCACTTCAAGGAATTATATCGTGACGAAAATCTGTAGCCCTAAAGCAGAGTGTTCACTACTCAATTTCATTTCAGATTTAATTACACCATAAGACAATGAAGCTCTAACATCAACGCCTTATGAGGAGGAAATCCACCAAGTGGTTTTTTCTTTTAATCTAGAAAAAGCACCAAGCACAGGCGACTTCTTCACTCATTTCTTTCAACAATATTAAGAAGTGATCAAATATGGTTTTTCTATAATGGTTGGATATACTTTTGAAAACAAATGTATGGGAGGTGGAACCAATTCTTCATTCCTAGCTCTCAACATTAAAGAGTTAAACGTGGCCTCATTCTCAAGATTCCATCCAATTTCAATATGAAATGTCTCTTATAAGGTGATTTCAATGATTTTGGCTCAAAGGGCTTAAGCAAAATTTTCCAAGAATAATTTCATAAAACCAAGGAGGATTTTTTCATTAGAGACAAATATTTGACAATATAATTCTAGTGCAAGAATAAATAAACTCTAGTCAAAACCAACAAGATAAAGGAATGGGCATCAAATCATGTATGGCAAACACCTTCAATCGGGTAATTCATGACTTCCTTCTCAAAGTGATCGCTAAATTTGGATTTGATTCTAAATTATTAAATTGGGTTGTGTTGTGCATAAAATCACCATGGATTTCCCCTCTAGTAAATGGAAGAGTGGTTGGGTTTTTTTGTGCCATAAGAGGCCTTTGTCAAGGGTGCCCTCTCTCATCCTTCTTCTACATCATAATGGAAAACTCTCCGAGTCACGTGCTTGAGCATGAGAGGAGTGAGAAACTTCCTAAAATTTGATTTTCTAGAGGTATAAAACGTATTAATCATTCTCAATTCATGTATGATACAATTATGTTAAGAGGTGCTTCTACCATAACGACTCGTTGATTTAAAAATGTATTATATTCCTTATTGGAGGCCACTAGAATCCAAACCAACTCAAGAAAATACCATATTTATGCATGAGATGTTTAATTAAGAAAGAAAAAACAAATTGGTAGAATTATGGGATTTCATATAGTATAAACATTAAAAGATTTCAAATATCTTGGAATTTTGATTTGTTTAAAAATTCACTCTCCTCAAGTACGGGAAGGAATCTTGGCAAAATTTAAAGGGAAAATTTCTTCTTGGGGGATCAATGGCTAAATATTGTTGGTGGCATAGCTCTTATTAAAGTAGTTATATTTGCTTTGCCCCTATATCAATTCTCAGTGCTCTTGGCTCCCCAAAGCATAATTATTCCAATGGAAAAAGAGATTCGTAAATTCCTCTGTGAAGGAGGAAAGACAAGCATGAAAAAATCCATTTAATCATATGGGCTCTTATGAAGACCCTTGAAATCCATGTAGCACTGGGAAATTGTGACTCACTGCTCATGAACAAGGAAATAGGGGAATTTTTTTTGGAAATTTATTATATAGGAGGACAGAGCACAATATGCACGGGTAGACATAGCAAGGTGTATAAATGCCATCTATATTGTGAAAGGATGCTTACCTATCTAGAAACTTTTAGTTTCATTTTCTTCTCTCATCTCTTCTAATTTATATTGGGAGTTTAGAAATTCTAGGAGTTTTTTCCCTTGCATGAATGTTTGTGTATCTATAAAAATTTATCACAAGCTAACATTTCCATTTGGGAGGAGGAAATAATTTGGAATGATTGTGATTTAAGGAATGTTCCCACAAATCTCAATTGGGTCTCTGCTAATTTCCAGGATCGACTCATAGTTTTTGTGCCTTGGAGAAAAGATGTGGAAGACCACCTCAGTTGGAAATCCTTTGAATACATGGTTAAAGAGGGTTACATTGAATTTCTCTTCCAATCTAGTGTGCCTCCAAATATTACTATATAGCATAAAATATGGAATTTGAATGACAATCTAAAGGTCAATTCATTTTGTTGGCTAATTTCCCATCAAAAAATATTAACAACATAAAACCTAAAAGAGAGAGGATTTTATAGTCCCTCAAGGTGATCATTATGCAAGACCCAAACAGAATACACCTCCTAGGTCTTCTTCAAATTTGAATATACCCAGAAGGTATGGAAGAAATCTACAAAGGCAACTTAAATGGCCCATAGATCTACAAGTATTTTTCTCCTCCTAGGAAAAAAATTACAAAGGCAACCTTACTCGAAAACTTTTTCTAAACATGTTTTTGGAGGCCCTCCCTAAGTTCTTATGTTGGAAAGTATGGATTTAGATAAATGAAGCAATATTAAATGATAAGTTTATTTCATCCCATAATATTGCAATGAATTCTTCAATGTTATGTGTAGAATTTGTAGCCCAAAAGAAGGATCATAGATCCCCCGTCGAGAATTAGACCAACTAGAGCAAAAATGGCTTGGTAAATTAATAGGGGTAAAGGAGAACCAACCTGTTAGTGATTGCAACCAACAAAAGCAGGGAGAATACTGGAAAATTACAATGAATAAGGCAACTTTTAGAGCTTGGAATATCACTTGACAAGGTTGAACCTTTTTCTTGATGGTGCATCTAAACACAACCCATGGGTGGAAAGAGGGGGAGGGGCTCTTTGTAAATCCTAGGATAACAAATAATTCATATAGGTTTGGGGACTTAGCCTCATGACTAATAACCAAGTAGATATTATTGGCTCTATAAAGGCCTCTTAATATCCAAAGACAGTCATGTGCAACAACTCACCATTCTAGATGATTTGCTCCTCCTTTTGCAACATCTTGTCAAAGACACGATGCCTCATAAAAAATACCTCGAGCATATTTTTTTTCCCAGGAAAAAAATTCGTAATTTTCCATTAAATATAAGAAAAATTACATGTTATATTCCCGCATATGTTCTGTGCATGTTTAGAGTATGCAAGTGTATCAAGAAATGTCAAATCTAGCATAAGCTAGTCATTCTATCAACTATCACTAAATACTGTCCATATACTATATAGATATAAACATATAAAAAAATAAATCCGCCTCAAAATGTAACAAAAAGACCAAAAATGTGCAATCAAATAGATTGCCTCAGGAGCCTCCAGGTCTTCAATAAAAGGACTGATATGTCTGAGTCCCTGTATGTTCCGCTATGTGCCATCTGCCCCAGTCTAACTACGTGGCTTCCTTGGATAATCGACCAACCACCTGATTCCTCTGCCTGAAAATGTGGGAGACAGTAATGAGATCAAAAAACTCTTTAAGTGTATATACCTAATCCAACAGAGCTCTAAGAATGTGTGTATGACAGTGAGCCTTCAAGTTGAACCAGTCAATAATAATTTTAGAGTCACCAAAGATCTGAATCTTGTTGCAATTCTGTTCCCTGGAAAATTGAAGAAGGAGTTTAAGGTTGATAAGCTCAACATAATTATTTGTGCCAGGGCCCAGGCCCATTTTGAGGTGGAAATGGTGAATGGAGTTAATATGAAGTACAACGCCCCCACCGCATCCCTGATTATTTGCAGCACCATTGAAATATGCCCAAGGAAAGCTTTGGTCAATCTGTTCCGGGATAATATTCCTGGTGTTGTACTCAGGGACATTATCAGGGATCATTTGGTAAATGGAAACAATACACCTACAGACCTGCGCCTAATCCACAACCTGCTATTTGAAAATGATCTGGTTCTGACTCATCCAGATTCCCCAAATAATAAGCAAAGGCAAGTTCCTGTATTTGAAAGGACGGGCTTCCTTTCACCAGAGCTCCCATGCCTCATCTACGGAATTCCCCAACCAGGAGGTAGTGCAACCCACCGCTTTGCAAGTATACTTCCAAATCAATCTGCTTACCACACAGTCAAGGAAGAGATTGTTTACCTCTTCCGCATGCAAGAGACAAAGACTGCAATGGGAAGGACCATGATAAGATCTCCGAGATAATTTGTCTTCCGTCGGAATGCAATTAGTTAAAGTGCACCACATTAGAAGTCACGTCTTGGGAGGAGCCTTCAGTTTCCATAGAGCAGTCCACCATCATAAAGGGGCCTGAGGATCCATAGAACAATAGAGCGCAATGTATCCTTCTTTTGGAGTGTAAAAGCCACTGGGAGCGATTGACTAGATAATCTCATCATCCCAAAGGGTCAAACGAATGTTGGAGTTATGGAGGGAGCGGATGTATCTGTTCTAATCAGTTTTCCAAAGTGCAGGGATGTTCAGTGTGTGCGCAGAAAGCTAGGCTTGAGATTCCCATGCAGTATTTTTGGATCATCAATATGGGATAAGAAAAAGATACCTGATGTGGCCAAATGCTGGATAATACCATCCCGCAGTCTGAAGTTAGTGCCGCATCCCGACTAGGCATCCAAACCTATCCGAATCTTCTCTCCAGATCCAACACGCCAGGCCAGCCCTTGTTTAAGAGAAATATGGATCTTGAAATTGCCTTCCATATGATAGAAGCGTTTTGATGATACAAAGGATGCCCCATGATCCAATCCATGGTGGAAAGTGGAGCAATATATTTGGAATAGGTCACCCTCTTCCACAGGCTGTTCATGACTAGGAGATGCCAACCCAGCTTCGCTGCGAGTGCAGTTGCGAAGTAATTTAAGTCCTTGAGGCCCCAACCGCCCCCTACTTTTGGTCTAGTGATCTTATTCCAAGAAATCCAAGCATATGGACGACCTTCTTTTCTACCTCTCCATAAAAACCTTCGGCAGATCAATTGAATTCTGGATATCACCCCTTTGGGAATCCAAGCCAGAGCCATCCAGTAGACAGGTATAGCTTCCAGGACTGATTTAATAAGTACTAGTCTGCCAGCTCTGGAAAGCCATCACTGTTGCTAGATGTAATCCTGCGATCAACCTTTGCCACCAGCCAGTTCCAGTCTTTAATACGGTAGTCATTAGGAAGGAGATGGAAACCAAGGTACTTCAATCCTTCCTCCAGTCTTCTGCATTCAAATTGATATAACCCTAGGGCTTGTCTACGCTCGGTATCTGTACAATGAACCATAATGATAGTGGATTTGTGATGATTAGGGCTCACACCTGTCGCCAAGCTAAATAATTTGAGGATCTTATGATATTGGGAGTTATCCTGACATGTGCCATTCAAGAAAATTATAACGTCATCGAAAAATAATAAATGAGTCAGTTGAATAAGATCATTTAAGATGATCCCTCGAATGGATCCGTCCTCTCTGGCCTTGGTCAATAAGGATGATAATCCTTCCATGACCAGGAGGAACAACAACGGCGAAAGTGGGCATCCTTGCTTGAGGCCTCTCCCCGCATGAAAGAAATCCGAAGCAGCCCCGTTGATCAGAATACTAAATGAGGCATTATTTATGCAACCCATAATCCATTTAGTAAAGGAGTGAGGGAAACCAATATGAAGCAAAATGAGGTGCAAATAATCCCAGTTGACACAGTCAAAGGCTTTGGCCAAACCAATCTTGAGGATGGTAGATTTGATGTTCCTGAGTTTTATGGAGTGGAGGGCCTCTTGAGCCGAACATATGGCATCATGGATTTGTTTATGATGAAGAAAAGCAAT
Organism: Pinus albicaulis; assembly: GCA_034641835.2. Lineage (NCBI taxonomy): Eukaryota > Viridiplantae > Streptophyta > Pinopsida > Pinales > Pinaceae > Pinus > Pinus albicaulis. The sequence continues at coordinate 977,277,108 of CM076570.1, forward strand.
TTGTTCTTGACAAACATGGGAGGAGAGAATAGGTTTGATACTATTGGCAATAACTTTGGAAATAATCTTGTATATGCAATTATAGAGAGAGATGGGTCTGTAGTCATTAAAATTAAGGGGCTTCTCTGCCTTGGGTATAAGGGCAATGAAAGTAGCATATAAACCATCATATATTTGGCCCCAAGTTCGACTCTGCTCGATGACTAGCAGGAGATCCCTACCCAACAGATCAAGAAGGAGAGATAAAATTTAATAGGTCACCCGTCAGGTCCGGGACTCTTGTATTTCTTAAACCATCTCAAAACCCCCTCAATTTCCCCCAAAGTGACCGAAACATTAAGATCCTCCCTCTGGTCCTCTTCCACATATCAGGTCATAGATCTAGCGATCTCTGTGATTTCTAATATGTTGGCATTCCGCTGTGCCCGGTAAAGTTTAGAGAAATGATCAATGCCCATTTCTTCCAATTGGGCGTGGGAGTGCGCCACCCTGCCAGTATTGTTCGGAAGGTCCCAAATGGTATTTAAAGTCCTGCGCCCCTTAGCACATTGCTGAAAGAATTTAGTGTTCTCATCGCCCGCCTTTAACCATATAGCCCTACTTTTGAGTCACTAAATCTCCTCCTGAACCAAAAGAATTTTAGCTCTTTCAACTTCTAAAGAAACCAATCTAAATTTGCTTCTGAAGAGCTGAAACCCATTAGGTCTGATCCAGTTAAGTCTTCGATCTCTTTTTCAATGGTCTCAAGAGATTCCTTCTCTTGTATTTTCTTAGTTCTAGCCCAAGTTATGGTGGAAGCTTTGAGTCTGGCCAGATTATCATAGAATACCCTCGTTGGCTCCTGATCAGGTAGATGTGCACAATGAACCCAATCTTTAGTAACCAAGGACCGAAACTCCAGATCCTCCAACCATACCGGATTGAATTTTAATGGTGACTTGGGCTTTTGATAACCCTTCCGAAATTCAAAATAAATGGGAGAATGATCCGAGTTTCCCCTAGTGCCCACCCATTTCCTTACCAAATCAAATTGTTCTGCTAACGCAGATTTGATGAGGAAATGATCAAGTCTCTTGGCTAATGCTACATTGCCCGTCCTCCTGTTCCTCCAAGTCGGGGTCTTCTTAGCCATGGCCAGGTCCAATAGCGCAATATCATCGATAAGGTTGAGAAAGAAATTAGATAGGATATCTGGATTGGCATTCAGACCCCATGACTCAGATAGCCCAATAGAGAAATTGAGGTCACCTCCCATAATAATGTTCTCCCTATGTATGATGGAGCTTTGCATCCAGTTCTGCCAAAAACTCTCATGGTGGAGACAAGGACCATAAACGTTTATCAGAGTGAGCAAATTGTCGGAATCCGAAGTGGATATATCCGCTCACAGAATACCTTCCCTTCCCCACCATTCGTGAACTCGAATAGTTTTGTTGTTGAGCCTAATAGCACATCCTCCAGATCTTCCTTTTGCATCAATCGTTTGGAAGGTCCAATCCGGAAAAATGACCTCCAAAGTTTGAGATACAGTGACACCAGGCCCAAGAGTTTCTTGTAGAAATAACACATCAATCTTCACATGCTCCAACAGAGCTCTAAGGGCCAATTTTTTCTCAGGGCTGGATAAACCCCTACAATTATAAGAGAGGTAGATCATTAATCACTGTAATCCTGGGTGTTCTTTGCTCTAAGAACCTGTTCAATAGAAGATTGAGTCCCTGCTGCAATCTCCATGATGGCTTTTATGATCGCCTTGTTCATATTAGAGGGCCTCCATCTTACTGATCTCAGATAATAGCCTGCAAAAACCTCCCCCAGACCCAAGAACAACTAAGCATGGTTATGAGATGACGATCTGAGGTTGTAAGGGTGCCCCCCAGAGAAATCCTCATATAACTGAGCCGAAAGGGGAGATGAAACATCAGTCGAGGAGATGGGGCTAGGGTGCGGAACAGAAAGCGGGGCCGATACAACAGGGGAATTAATGGGATAAATATGACCACAAGTAGCAGAAGTTCCAAGCGATGCAATAGAACAATCAATACCAGATGAAATAGTAAAAGATGAAACAATCGAATTAGAGAGGGAGATAGGATTACCCGTGTTATCACTCTACTAATTCTCAAGTTGTGTGATTTTGGTTTTTAGTCAAAGAATTATAGAGGTAACCACAAACCTACTTCAAACTCTAGGATCTAGCCTTCCGAGGGTTCAGAGAGGGCTCTCTCTTTAAAGTTTAACTTTGTTTTAATTTGTGAATATTAGGCTAGTTATGAAAGTGCAGCTTTGGTTTTGTTTTGGTAGATTTGGTTGGAAAAATCACTTGAAAGGATGGATAGTGGGAAATATATTTCTCCATTGGGATATGGAGTCAAAATCAAGTAAAAAAGACTAGGATCAAGGGCAAAAAGGTAAAATGTTTTCAGGGCAAGATAGATAACCCTTGGAGATCTTGGAAAGTTGTTTTTATGAGGTGATATGATTGGGATAAAGGGCACTTAAGAATCCTTAAATCCGGAAAAGGAAGTAGTAGGAAGGGGTCAAACGAGAGAGGGAACAATTAAGGGTTCCCTACACTGGAAATCAGAGGAAAACATATAAATGATAACTAGTTAAAAATAGGGTGCTCTTAACAAATCCTGTAGTAATACTCCTAGTTATACATTCAGATTTAGCATAAACATAAATGGATGCATGTAAAAAATAGAGAAAACAATGACAAGTTTAGAGAATACTTCACTCCAAATAGCTCATCACAGGAATCCTGAAGTATGATGCCAATTTGGTTTGATGCAACCCGCTACTCGAAGTTTTGACACACAAAAGATTTAAAGTTCAAGAAGAAATGACTATAACAATCCCATCTATTTTATTCCACACAAAATACTTCTAAAGATGAAGTATTTATACATAATGTTTTACAAAATATCCTAGAAGACTTCTAGGAATTATCTTAGGAAAATAAAATATCTTTACAATAATAATAGAGACATCTTCTTAACAAATCAATAAGATGTCCTATTTTATCCAAAAGAAATAGAAACTGTTTGAGGATAAGAAGCAGCTGGCTGCCTTGGTGTCCTCCTTGCTGGATTTTAGATATTTTTTTGAATCTGATCTGCCTTGTCTCATAATCTTTCTTGGATAGTCTTTATTCACTGATACTCTTTAAACTCTTATACTCTTTAACAAAAAAGAATTGTTTTATTGCTGTAAAGAAAATCTGTTTTGATTGTTATATTAGAAAACAGTTTTTGTCTTCCTTTCATCTGCTTGTTTTTATCCTTCACAGTAAATCTGTGAGTGCTTGCCAATCCTCTTTTTTAGGAACTTGAATATTATTTAATTTCCTAAAGTTCTCATCAGCTTCTGTATATCTAGCAAATGTTGGCTTGATGACAAACAAGTGTTTTTTCTCATGCTGCAAGTAGAATAAGTCTTCAAAACTCTTGAGTAACACTTTTCCTGCTGGGATGCCTTGACCTGTTGGTTTATTTACCTATTCCTTGGAAAATTCTCTTATCTTCTTATCATAGTAATTTTGAGGCATCAATTTATCATTAATGACCATGATACTAGGCAATCCTTTTTGTCTCAAACTTGTGACTAGGCCATCAACTGAATAATTAAATTCATCATTTCATATTTTTCATTATGTTCCTGTATGAATTCTTTTGTCTGAGGATGTCACTTTGAGGAAGTTTGAGTTGTTTCCTCAAGGTTTCTATATCTTCATTTTTCTTTTTCACCAATAATTCTGCTGCTTTGATATAAGTAGGATCATATCCCACCTGCAAAACTATTTCTTCCAAGGCTTTTATCCTCAGATCCTTGGCATACAATGAGGCTTTGTCCATCTTCATTTGATATTACATGTTGGAGATGGTATTTTGTAGCTTTTGAGCACTCATGGCTTTATTTGTGACAGTAGAATAAAGCATCTCTGAAGTTTGCTTGTGGAACTCAATTTGATCAAGAGCATGGATTTTATCTGTCTGAACTTCTAAATCAACTTTCTTATAATCAACCATTGTCTTAGGAGTTTTGACTATGGGCTGAAACACTAACATGATTAGCTTTTGATTAAAATAATCAAAAGCAGAAAGGAGCCTGTTTTGTATACTAGGAGTCTGTTTGAGATATTGAGAATAAATGCTATTCTTTATCTCTTCATTCTTCAATTTAATTTGCTTATATTTCTCTTTGATATCTAAATCCTTTTCCTCAGTTGCCTGTGAGGAAGAAGCTTCCATGATTTGCTGTCTTTCCATTAACTGTGTGTCTTCATTATTGAGTTGTCCTTCATTCTGATTTTTAGCAGTTGGCTCATTGATAATTACAATAGCAACATTGGTTTCTGGCAAATCTGTATTGGTATTTAAAGGCTCTGTTTCTTCAACATGTATTGTCACTTTTCCTTTACCTACTGAATCTAATTTGGGTCTCTTGTTATAGATGATTTTGAACTTGGTTTCTATTGTAGTTTCTGCCACATAGGCTCCTTCTTCCCTTACTCTTTTGGTGGATTTCTCTGGTTGATTTGCAGTCTCTAAGGTATGACTAGTATTACCTTTGTTCACTGCATCTATTAAGGTGTTTTCAGTCCATTCAATCTGATTGGAAAACTTTTCTATTTCTAGTTTAGCTTCATGGATAAAGGGTGTTAACTTGCATTTAACCCTTAACTTGCTCAATATCCCTTGTGGATCATAGTTCCAAGGGAAACTCTCTTCAAATTTATATTCCAATAATTGATTTGCTGCTTCTTTTTCTGCATCCCTGTGATTACATATGAATGGCCCTATCTGATTCTTAAGTTTGAATTGGGTCTTCTTCTTAGCTGCCATGAAATTTATTGAATCTGAGTTTAGGATCTGCTTGATATACTCCAAGGCAAAGATCCTCATTGAAGGATGTTTGGGTAACTTGTAAGGTAACAAGTTTGACCCAAAGACTCAGATTTCAGTATATTTGTCATACAGATACCAGTCACCAACTTTACTCTGCCCTGATAATTACAATATCTTTTTCATTTCTTCATTTATTCCAGGTTGCTCTATTTTGGTCAACATTGTAATCACTAGATATAAAAATAACTCTGAAAACTCTGAATAACTGAAATTTGTACATTCTTTCCTGAGCATGGATGTCCAAAAAATAATAGATAGAGGATTTCCTTCAATGTCAAGTTTTTGGAGAGTGATTGGAAAATTATCTGATTGGAAGTATAGAAACATATGAAAAAGGTAGGAGGTATATTTGAACACTCCCTCTATTTGAAAATTGGTCAATTGATAATGAATATTATCAGCAATGAAACCAACATAATCAAAGATTAATGAGAGTGGTTGACCTGGAGAAAAGGTGGATAAGAATACCAAGATGGACTCATCAGTGTGTTCATTAGTAAAATATCCAAGGATGAAGGAAAGCATGGAAATCACATGTCTTGAACCTTCAGGGTATTTAGCAGTAGAATATGGAGGATTTAGCTTAGGATTTTCTACATGCAGAGGCATAAAAGTCTGAAAAATCATGAACCTTTTGGGAAAATCTAGGCCAATATATAACTTGGTGAGGGCCTCTATAGAAAAAGGGTCTGCTTAGGGGTCAGACTGAAGCTGTAACATCTGGTTAATTGATTCTGCAGTGATGGTAAAAAGCACATCTTTATTGGCATTTACAATGGCTCTTTGCTCTAGAACATAGTACTGCTGACATAATCTAATGACCTCCTGACAGCGGTGAGTTAATGGGACAACATATTTGGGCAAATGGGATTCCCAAATATGGACTTCTTCTTGATCATTTAAAGACTTCTCATAACACCAGTTATGGATATCTAGCAGGTTGAATTCAACAATGGGATCTGCTATTTTGTAATCAGTATTAGCTAGGGGAATGTGTTCAGTATCAATAACTGGGGGTTGTAATGGATTGACAACAATAACAGTACTTTAAGTCACGATAGGGGTAATTTTAGGTGCTTTAGAAGCTCTAGGCTTGCTTGCACTCTGTTTTTAGGAATTTTGATCTACTTCTACAAGTTTAAACAATTTGCAGAAGCAATTTACTTTTAGCAGAGGCTTAATGGGAAAAACAAGCAAAGTATAGTTTTCTTCTTTGGGTTTTCTGTCCAATTAGGCCTGTTAAAGAGGTTTTGCGGCTTTAGAACTGGTTTAAAATAGAAAACAAGGGTTTCCTGAGTACTTCACTGAGAAATAGGGCTGAAAAACTCTTTTGAAAAGGTCACAAAGGCTCAGGGTACCTGCAGAGGTTTTCTAGCTTATTTCAGAGCTTGAAATAGATCATTTAAACCGTGAAAGCTTATAAATTTCATGAAAAACTGAGCGCAGTAGAGAAACAGGGTTTCTGGGAAAATTTTGACAGGGTCTGGCCTGTTTTTGGGGATTTTTGGCAGTTTATTTATCAAATTTTTAACTTTAGATGTGTTTTCTTTCTTTAAAAAATGTTTTTCAACCTGATTGCAGGTTCAAATTCTAGAAATAAATACCTTTTGTATTGCAGGTATCGGCTTTGGAAGAGTTTCTGAGGTTCTGGCTGAGTTTATGGCTTCAGTAGCTTATCTGGAGCAATATGAAGCTCCTCGACAAACTTCACAGGTTTTAGGGGAAATGTTGTAGGCTTCGGGCGCAAAGATGATGAAAAAAGGCTTAAAAATTGTTTTTTTTTTTTACAGTCGGGGAGGCTGTGCAGTTAGGTTAAAAGCGCAGAAGATAGATGGATGAATGCATTTCTATGGTTTAATATGCATTTTGGTTGTATTAATCCGGCATTGAATGCAGGTCGCATCGGCGGGTAGGGCAGTTTCGGGATTCAATGGATCTAAAACCGGTGGTTATCGCGCGGTGATTTGGTGGTAAACGGTATTGGGCTTAACCCACGCATTCCAGTAGGAATCCTCCACGTGGTGGCGAGATAAAACTGGGAAACCACCCATTTCATGCAGCTTCAGATTTTGGATGGTCGCACATCTTTTTTACGCGATATCAGATCTATGTCGTTGGATCTGGGGGATCGATGCGAAGGGTCCAGATTTGTTTGGAAGTTGCGTCGAAATGGGAGGTGGGACAGGGCTTTTATATATGCGGTGTTAGCGCTCGAATCTGCCTTAGGCTGAAGAAGGCGAGGCTCGAGGCAACATCAAACCAACCTTAGCCTCGTAGCTAGCCCTACGAGGACATGAGAGGGCTCTCTCCGGGTCAAACTCAGCGAAAGATATCCAATAGGATCTGAGATGACCTAAATGTAACACTGATATTGATTTTAGGCTAGTAAATTGATAGAAAAGGGTTTTTAATAAATGATGGGTTTCTGGGCTGCATGGGGCAAAGAACAGCTTGAACAGAGAAATGTAATCAAAAACACAGATTGTCTCCTGAGGCAAGGTAGGCAAGAAATTTTAATATCAAATTGAGATTAAATGGAATGGCTGAACTGCTGAAGAGTTGACAAGGGCATAGAAGATGAGTCCTTGTCAAACAGAAGAAAACATTAAATATGAACAAACTTAAAGGCAGAGCATATAAATTATGAATTCTACCTTAACACTTTATTTGTTCAAATAAGAACGATTATGAAATGACATGAACACATAACAGGCTACATATGAAACAAAAGAGGACACGAATGTTAAATCTCATACCACAGGGATCTCAGGGGTCAGAGCTGCATTTTTTAATTAAAATCTCTGTCAAACTGTACAATGGAAGCTCTGTTTTCTTTCCTCCACCAACGCTCAGAACTCTCTCCCTCCCCTTACAAAATGATTTTCAATACATTAAATAAACTCTGCTAGGGGAAAACCATCGACCCCAAGACAAGGAATTTGTTTTATCATTATTAAACAAATAAAACTAAAAACCAATCAGCTTTCCTGAAGATAGAATAGTGCTCCTTCTTCTACTCGAATCTGTTGATGACTGATGAATAGGCAAAATCTGGAGCTGCACTTTCTGAAATGCAGCTTGAAGACCCAAAATAGACCAACGAATTCGATTTCCTTGCTGGGATAGTGGTCTGTTTTTTAAATTTGGCTTTTGACTTTTATTCACTTCCATTACCATTATACCATCCTCCCAAAATATCATGACAAGTGTCTCTGCTGAGGGCACGTTTCCATGCTGCCACATATGTTGAATCGAATGCCCAAATGGTGCAATGACTGCCACCTAGGAAATGCCACTTTGCACATTTCTGCCCCCAAATGTTCTGGAAATGTGTTGGCCCTTCGAATTAGGAAATCTGGAGTTATAAATAGGAAATTTAATCCTATTCTTCTGCTGTGTTTGGTAATCTACGTTTTAATTTGGGTTTTTACTTTGATTCTATCCTGGACTTTTCACCGTGGCTATAAAAACTAAATGGAACTGACTTTTAATACATTTCATTTGAGGCACCAAAGAACATAACAAGTGTATCTTTGCAACCATTATAACACCTCCAAATTATTGCGGATTACCAACATATATGCACCAGTGAGGACGCCGCCCTAGCTGACACACTATACAAACCAGCAAAAGACAGAAGCTCCAATTCTCGGGCCGGCCTTTCCATAGCGATTATCATCTCCTGAGTTTGGCGTGCAGCCCATTGATTCCAGATTGTCGTTTCATTACAGCATATTTCCCAACATGTCGTGCATTCCATAACTGCTGTGGTAGACATTTCGTTGATTCTTCAAGAAGTCATTCAACCAAGAGTGCCATATAAATATCAGACTCTGTGTTGGTTGAGAATTTTGATGCCATTTGGGAATTTGTTTGATTCATGTTGAGATTTGTATTCTGCCCATTCCAGCTGCAACGTAGCCTATTATATGACAACGAAAACACCTACGGAACTGATAACGCATCACCATTGTCACCATTATAGAAACTGTTTCCTTGCACTAACTCTGTCATTTAAAATGAACATCCACTCTGCAACAAAGCGAACGCTGCTATCTGTGCTTCCACCAATCACAAATCCGATTGAACAATGAGCCACTTATACTCCACGAGGAAAAATCCAAGCCTGGGCGCAAAAATAAATTTCTGGGTTCTGATTTTAAGTGGGTCGCATCTCCCTCAAGTGGGTCGCATTCCCCTCAAGTGGGTCGCATGCCCTCCAGACCCTGTCAACAATTCTGCAAAACATGATTTTGACTTGCTCCAAGCACTGCCCACTCGTAAATGTCAGGATAAATATATTATCGAATTTGAGTTTCTGCCTAAAGACCAAACTCCATCATCAATAACGATATCCAATGTGAATCTTTTACGCAGATGAGAGTAATTATTTCAATTGAACAAGTTTTGATGGAAAGGTTATGGATTTACATGTGTGTGATACGTAAGTCCTCTATCTTTAACGCCAATATTAAGCCCATCTATGAATTTTCTCAACCATTTGGGGAAATAAAGCGCTGACACTCTCATTAATAAGGGTCTGGAAGAACTGTATTGCATCCTCATCATCCAAATCCAAACGGAACTTTTCTTGAAGCTTAAGAATCTCTTTCTCCGGATCAGATGTAATAGCAGGAATGCTTGCTCCAGCCATTAAATGGAACAAATTCAGGATGAGATTACTGAATTTTCTCAGGATATTGTAGGCCTCGCAGCAATAAGATTTGAATCTCCCATAATATTGACTTTCTGCTCCACCCATTGCTTCTACCATTTCCTTGCACAGTTTCATTGGTGGTGGAAACGGTTTAGGATCTTTACCAAGAATGTAACCAAAGTCAACATGAAAAAGTCTTCCATCATCCCTCAAAAGAAGATTATCAAGATGCCTGTCACCAACGCCAAGGATGTAGGTAATAACACGGTAGCCAGCACAACTTTTAATAAACGTTTCCAGTCATGTTGCTGTGATGCCAAATGGTCCATTTTCATCAGGATGATATTGCTGCAGATAGTTTACAAGACTCCGATGTTCTGAAAGATTTTGAGCTAAAGAATTTGATGGGATTAACTCTATCATTCCTTCTTCATGGCCTGTTGCCAATACTTTATATGGAGTTAGTTGTAGGTCAAGATTTTCCAGCTTTAATAGTCGATCCATCAGTAACACCATTTGAATAACCAATTGATCCTATCTGATGTCATCGCCCTTTTTGAACATGACCTTGCATTTTCCACCATCTGCAATAAAATATCATACCAAAAAGGAAACTCTGTAATCCAGAATTTGTGGCTTATTCTCCAACTTTGCTTTGGGTATTGTGTTTCTGATCAACTGACATGATGGATTTTTGTTTGTCTCACAGGGTATAGAGCTGCTGAAGATGAAACAAGGCTGCCATTTGAAGAGCTGGAGAATTTGCAGCATTTTGACAAATTACATATTCATCATAAAAACATATTTGATGACTTCTTCTTCAAAACATGGTTTTGAAGAAGAATCAATCTCGCCTTATTTATGACGACATTCCTGAAATGAAGACTTACTGAACCTTCCTCTAGCCTACCTCTGAAGACTAAACCCTGAACTCCAGAATTACTCTTTAATGACTGCAAATAAGGAGAAATGAACCTTGATGAATTTGATTGCAGCGGACTGACAAGACGGAGTCTAACATGCGGAAATGGGTTTTGAATTTATAGAAATAAACTTTTAAAATACGTTTAAAACTTCGTTTCATGGTATAGCAGAGGGGTAGATATAACATGTATTTAAATTAAAACATTTATAAAAATGTTTCAATAATACATATACGAGTGTTGTTATAATATATAGTTTTTTCAAATGTTTTGGCATTTGTAAAAACTATAGGGGGCGGGATTATTTCAATAGAGATAGGTTTAGACCAAGGGGTTTGTAGGGCGGGGTTTATTTGAACACATGGGGATAGTAAACTTTGGTCTAAACGTAAAATAATGGGTTTTGGGGGGTTAATTTAAATATAAGGGTTTTAATATATACATGAGGGTAAATTAGGGATTTAATAAAAATAGGTTAAAAGTTAATATGAAAAGGGTAGTGAAATGGAAATAAAACACATGTTATCTCTAAGTAAAGTGTAAAAATAAAACATTGCTCATCTTTTATATTATTTCACTAATACTTAGGGTAAATGTAATTTTGAGGGTTTTATGAATGATTTTGAAGGGAATGAAATTAATTATTTTAGGGTTTTCAATTTTACTAAGTAAGAATGTGTCTTTACTTAGGAAAAAGGGGTTTTGATGTATGAATGAAGGGTAAATACTGAGAAATGTGGATTTAATGTAGAACTCAATATTTTTAACTTATCAGTCATCGAGTCTTGGGTCCGGTCCCAACAAAAGTCAGAGAAATGCTCTGAGCCTTTTTGACTGATAGTTTAGAATACTGAATACCTATAGGGGAGGGGAAATTAGTGATTTTTCCTGATGATGCTTATTACATTGTTGCCCAACTGCTTTCTACCTACCCAACTTTATTTCTAATATTTTTTATTCATTTTGTAGGTGCATTTAGGCTTGCAACCTTAAAACATTTTTCTTTCAAAGCATAAAACTATCTAAATCTACCTTATTTCATCTTAGGGCTCAGATTAAACTGTTGAGCTTCTCATTATTCTCTACCTATCTACAGTTTTGTCAAGTTTAAACAGTTTGAAAAATCTTTATTCTCTATCTAGAACATGAAATTGAAAGCATGAAAAGTTAAGATTAAACTGTTTAACTGATCATGGATTATGGCATTTATTGACACTCTGCACATAATCATTATTGTTGCAATAAAAGTAAAGTAGTGGCATTTGGATTAGCTCACTTTTAGGTCTTATTTCCTTTTTCTTTTGGGGTTTATATTTTTCTAAGTCCTTTGATTTTTCTTTTAGGACTTTTTACCCTCTTTTTGGCTTTTTATTATTTTTCATTTTTTCAAAATATGGGAAAACAACTTGCAGAAAGCAAGGTATGTACGTATTTACAAGACTGTCATAGTCAATTCAAAATTTATGAACCCTATTATTATTGGACCCTAACAACCCGGAGGCGTACTCATTACTCATAAGAGGGGAGGTGGAAGAACCATCAATACGAGACGACGATCCAGTTGCAAGGTTCACCGAGTGTCCTGCATGCGAAGTAATATTTGCCGATTTCTCCGGGCCGCATCGGACCTTTGATACACTGATATCCTCAGTCTGAGTAGCCATATGAAGAAGAATCTTAGGAGGAGCCACAACTGCAAAAATAAGTGGAAATTCTTTGTACAAGTTCCTAATAGCATGACACCTCCAAAATCTCAAGGGCACTCCTTCATAATCCAGCAACTGCACCCACACCTCATTTTTGAAGTGAATATGATAAGGTTCATGAAGTCCATCCCTAGTGTCTAAGAAAACCAGAATTCTTTCCATCGAAATGTTCCCTGTATCTAGATATGACCTGTCATGATCTAAGTAGGTACCCAGATCATCCCCAATGGATTTGAAGGTAGCATCAGTCCAGAAATGAAGAGGTAAACCAGGAAGTCTGACCCAAATAGGGCCCGCCCCTGCCTTCTTCTTGTCTGGGTCAAAAAGGGGCGTCCACCGTTTCAACAAGACGAGGTTCATTTCAATGTGACAATGTATGGATAGAACCCACTCCACCATCTTAGCCGGAGGAAATATAAGTGAAAACTAACCTCTGTTCATGGTAAGCACTCTAGGGAGCAGAGGTAGAAAGTTGCTCGAAATCTCAGCAGTCCATAGCTTAAGCTGCGCACTGGTATAGCAACGCCCACGAACTTTTCCAACGAGGACAGTCTAAGATTTATGAATGACCTTGTCCATACTAACTTCATACTTAACAAAAAATTCATTCTTATTCTGGTTCCTTGTACACCTCTGCTTCCTCTTCCCACACTAAGAATTTCTAGTCGGGGTATCCTGTTCCAGATCCATTGCTTCGTTAGAGTCCGAAGCCCTCGTGCCTTCAGTTGGATGAGTCAGAGCCGGTATGCCCTCGAAACAACCCAAGGTGACTGTCATGACATGAGTCTCCATGATGGCCTGATAAGTGGGAAGCGGATTTCCAGCTTGCTGAGGGCTACTAATGAAACCCAAAGAGTCTCCTTGATTGAAGGAACTCCCCCCTATCACTTCCAAATAAGCTGGAGTGAAATAAGGGTTCGGTAAAACATGCACATGTAGCTCCCAAGAACTTAAGATAGATGGTGAAGGGATGGAGAAGACTGGAGAGGAAGAATTTTGAAGGAGAGGTTCCGAGGCCGGATTCTGTTGAATCCCCAAAGACGGAGGGGGTATAATTGTCGACCCTCCAATACCATCCTCCACGTCAACAAGATCTGTGTCCACCGTGTCCTCCAGTGCTATGCCACCTGGGCGAGGGCTCTGAGGGTGGGTATGGCCATGTTCTACATGGACCTCCATACAGTCTGCTTTAAACTCTGACATGTTGCCTAACTGCCTGAGCAAATCGGAGAAAGAGAATACCCAAACAAACCCCCAAAAATGTTATTCCAATCGCTCAGTTCTGAGACCGTTTTGGGAAGAAATGGAAACGTAATAAGTGCTAGGTAGGGAAGAGGCCCCTGCCACCATCAAAGATAAAAATTCCAAAGAGACTATTTTGTCTGAACAGTGAAAATGGACCCAACAAAAATTGGACGGTCAATAAATATCCCTGCCTCTGAAAGTTGCAGGCTGTCTGAAACCAAAGAAAATACAAAATAAATAAAAAGACCCCAAATACCCGGTAGAGATGGCGATACTGAGGTCAAAAGCACCTAATGACCATGGATATCAGAGCAAGTCACTATGCATGTATCCTGTAAGTATCCACCAGCGCCTGCCTCGATGAACCGGGAGATGAGTTCCCATCGACAATGAATGTGCATGTTCCATGGCTAGGGTTTCCGCCACCAAGCGCTCCTCCCTTATTCCCCCTCTAGCATATTACGAAAATGGTATGGGAAATATTGAAATATATCCCAACAAAGGCCTTCTTTCACGTCCTATGATTTTTTAATGCAAAAGCAAATAAGCTAGCCAATGAGGGCTTTCAATTGAAAGTGGGAGATTTGAATATCAATGTCCAAATTAGACAATCAATTATCCCCTAATGAAGTTCAAATTTTATTAAAAAGGGGAAATACAATGTTTGGAGTAGGGCTAAAAAATGGAGGGTTATCTAAGCTTCGTGGAAATCACCAAAAAATCCGATCATATAAATTCGTTTTACACTCACATATTAAATCAACTTACCATCTCATTTAGGAGGGTGGTTAATGTAAGCACAATGAAATTAAACAAGTGCCCCAATTCTCTACCTGCATTATTGTGCATTCACGGTAGCATAATTATAAACAGAGCCCATTTGCATAGTTGTAGAGATGTGGTATTTTATGGAAACACCAATTAATATCCCTGCCTTCTAAGAGCTTGAAGGTCTGGACAACAAGCAAGACAAAGGAAGAGAGTTTCCATTTTCATCCTAGGCAACTCTTGTTGCATGATGTCAATCCACTATCATATACTTGCTTGCAATTCTATTGTAATGCATATAGTATTGATTTGGTAATCCATTTTGAGTGGAATTTGTACCCTTCTTGCATAGGTAACCCTAATCTTGCTTCATTCAGAGGAAATTCTGGAGTTGTGTCAGTATCTGGTGTACATATGAATTTTATGTTTGTTGATGATATTTGTTGGCCTCTTAGTTATGCTCATAAGACAGGTCTCATGATCAGTTTTGATCAAGAGATCTACCACTAAGTTGATAGAGCGTGACTTGTTTCGAGAAAATTTAGCTTTAGATCTAGTTTTATGGGGATGGGACTTTGGCGTTCTTAGAGAGGCCAACATGAGTCCTCTTTCCCTTATGATTTATATAAACTTTAGTTTGTTCTAATGTTGTGCAATTGTAATTACTATAATCTCCTGGAGAAAAGGAAGCCCAGCTTGGGGAACCTTGTGTGGATTCAGTTACCTATGACCATTGCGTTCTATCTGGTTTTCACTATGGAAGAAGATTACAATAAGGGTCCTAAAGATATGGAACACCATTGATGGTGAAGCCAATTAGGAAAATCAAGGGTTTCAAATGTAGACCCCTCATTGCCTCTTTGGTTCAATAGGTTGAGGCTCTTAAATCATACATGCTCTCACTCAAGTAGGTGAAAAATATGAAAGAACAATCATCAATGACGAGTGGGATAAAATTCACATGTTGAAGTATCAGAAAACCCATAAAGAGGACAAGATGGATGCTCTTCATCAAGAAATTTCAGACTTAAAGGAGAAACTCAAGTAGAAGACCAACAATATTAGTGAACCAATTAATTCTAGCTCTCAACTACAAGTTCTTTCTATAGGAAAAAATGAAACATTTCCCGCAGGAAGTCAATGTTGTGAAGTCGAGGACAAAATAAGCCTACAACAATATATGTTCTTCTTTTGTAGTTTTTGGATGGGGCAATTTTGAAATATATATACATGCAAAATCTTGAATTTTAAGGTGCAAAGGAATGTTGTAGCTGTAATTATTTCTTTGTATATTGATAAGCAATATAAGCTAGAAACTATGAGGAAAAATGTGATGTCTATTGATGTATTTGTCGCAACCAACTGCAGATTTATAATATAATACCAATACTCTTTCTTATTTAAAAATAAATAAATAAATTACATTTATATAAAAATTAAACAAACAAACTTATATATTTTATGATTATTTTCTTTAGTCTTGGAATATGATCTAAAAGTGTTTTTTCTAGGCTAAGAGCTCGTATTTCTCGGACATAAGGAAACATGTTAATGGCCCAAGACCTAGAAGATTTGGTAAAAATGAAATCCTACCCCCTTATACATCACCGAGAGATCATTCCAAATAACATGGTTTTACTTGAATAACGATAATGAATTAGCCTACATTCACAAGTAGCAATGAGTGATATTTATAACCAATTCTAATTTGAAAATTAAACTATAGTAAATTTTCCTATTTAATATAGAAAATTATTTTATTTACTATAATTAAAAAAAATAAAAATTTAAATTCATATAATGGAAAACTCCACTAAAGATACGTAGGTTAAATTAAACCCTAGTCAATTCATTGTCATATAAAAAATGAATCATAAATTAATCAAACTACGTCCAACAAAATAGCCCCAAGGGTTAGCTCAATTGGTTGAGACTGTGTCGTTAAAGCATATTTGTTGTTGAGAGGCCAAGGGTTCAATTCTCTCGACACTATCGGGTTTAGGCTCCATGGTTGAGCTAACAAGAAGCCATCTCTTTGGGTGGATATACTTGGTACAAATTTTATGTGGACGGAGCAGTCACCTTTGAGGTCGGTGAACCACATTAAAAAAAAGTTGAATAAATAAAATCCAACAAAGTAAATAAACAAGATTCGATTTTTTCAAAATATATAATTTTGAAAATCCTCATATTAATGTAATGTGTTGGTATTAAATTTAATTAAAAGTGAAATATTTTATGAATAATTAAAATTATTTTTACTAAATTTTATGAGAATTATTATTAGATGAATAAACTTGTATATCTTAAACATTAATATTACATAATTTAGTTATAATATAATTTTATTTTATTTTTATAATTCAAAACTATAATTTAAATAAAATCATTTTAATAACCAACTTAGATCCATCTTAACTCTCGATTTATCGAGCATCGAGAGTGATCGAATCTCTCAAAGTGCAAACCTCTTTTTTTAGTGCAAAACTCGAGGAATGGTTTGCACCTCGAGAAATTTGATCCCTCTCGACACTTGGTAGATACAAATTTAAGATATATATATATATATATATATATATATATATATATATATATATATACTCTCACACACATAACTATATTTTCATTTCATTTTATTTATTTTATTTTTATTTGAACGAGTCAAAATGTTTACATAACACAATATTACAACATTTCTTCCATAGCGGGATAGTTTTTATTTTTATTTGACCAAGTCAAAATATTTAGATAGCATAACATAATAGTTAATTACAACATATCTTCCATATTGGGTTGGAAAGCGCATCCCGACGCAATAATAAATTAAAAATTATTTAAACTATAAAATATTTAACATTTTCATAAACTTATATAAATTATAATTATTTTGTTATTGATTGAAATAAATCAAATGGAAGATGAGAGTCAACTAAGGGTGTCCCTTATCCATGGAAAAAATATATCAAAATCAAGAAAAAGTGAGATCTCTGCTAGGGTTTTAGTTATGCAACTACCAAGGTTTCATTATTGCATTGTTTATGGTCTGTGCAATAAGAGGGGGCTCAACTCCCTTCTACAAGAAAATTATAACCGATAATGGTTGTTTAGTTGACCTGACGAGAGATTTTGTGCACTCATCTCACCACTTGCATCCAACAAAGAATTAAGTGGTTAAGGGAAATGAAGCTTCTTTCTCAGACAAATTTTCATTAGGTGCATACTAACAAGGCCTCAACCAATGACGCTTCCTTAAAAAAAATGAATGATCCAAAATACAAAGTCAAATCTAAAAAAATTGGGGATTACATCTAACATATGCAAGATCATGCATTGATATGCAAGTTTATATGAGTGTGACCATGAGAAAACACTTTGATCTAGTGGATCTAAAGCAAGTGGAAGCCAAAGGATCATATTGATTTGTAACTAACAACTATAGGATATCTCACTATGTTTTCTGCTAATTTGCAGGAGAAATCAAGAGTCTTCAAGAATGGGCCCTATTTTTTCAACTTTGTTGAGCTCTACATTCAATTTTGGAAGGTGCAGTTCAATCCATAAAAGGACTTTCTTATGGACCTTGTATGGATTCACCTCTTCTCCCTTTCAAAAAAATTATGGAAGTAGGAAACCCTAGAGGGAATAGGAAATGCCCTAGGCCAATCAGTCAAAGTACCAAAAAGGAAAGGAAGATATAATTCTTACACTAGGGTATTTGTTTATGTGAACATTTCTCAACCTCTTCATGAATTAATTGATATTTTTTACAAGGATACACTTTGGAAGTAGTCTCTAGACTGTGAAAATATCCCATTCAAAGGGAAGATGTCATAAATATAATCACCTATATAAGGGATTATCCTCTTGATCCATGAGACCCTCCCTTAGAGAATCCTACTCAGACGGACCTAGGTGGCTTTATGAGAGAGCATGGGAGAGGAACAACCCTCAATCTCACCCAATAGTGGCCTCTAAGGGTAACCCCAAAACTGAGAGTAATTTTGAATCTCTGGCTTATCTAGAGGACCCCTATTTTCAATATGAATGTCACGAGGCTCCCCTAAATGATGAAGTATGCAAAGGATTGGGGCCAAGTTAGGAACCCTTAGTCGAAGACCAAAGAAATTACAGTTAAAATAAGGAAAAACACTTTCCTAATGAAGTAATCATGACGAAAGTGGAAAATGTAGCTGAGGAAGATGCCCCAAAGGATATGGAACTCAATGACCTAGATCTATAAACCATAATAGAGGCTTGGAAAGGTAATGACCTTTGGTTCCTTATGAAACAACATGTTCGGCTAATTCATAAGCCACATCTCAAGGTAAGGAATCAGAAGGGACATGCTCATACAAGTCCTAGATCTTCTAATCGTCATATATATATACATATCGACTCCTTCAAAGATATGTCAAGGGTGCCCAAAGAGGACAAGAGAAGAGGGAGGAAGAATAATAGGTAAGTGCTCCATAAATTAGGAGAGATTTCGATTGATTATAGACGAATCACACTCATGGAGGAATTTTATATTGATATGTCAGCATTGTTGTCATTGATGGCCAATTAATTCGAATTCTTGATATTGCCTCAATATGAAGTTTCCACCTAGAGCCAAGATTATACATGGAAACATAACAACCCCGACATTCCAAAAAAAGTGTAACACCCTCTTCTCACATCTACCCAAGTAATTGACCAACCGAGGTAAACATGTGATGAGAGGATAATATAATAAGATTCAACCACCTAGATGACCTTAAGGAAGTGGAACTGACAGAAACACAACATATAAACGTTACACAACAACAATAACACCACCAGGAGTTAACCCAATCATTCAAGCCTCTTACCCCTGGGTCACATTGACCTTTTGACCTCTTTGAGCCATAGACACAGGCACATGCTTGCAAGCTAGTGTCTAAGAGGCTATAGACGCAGGCGTAACACACCATGCCAACGTCCAAGGCCCCAATTCCTCAATTCTATGGCAACGTCCTCGGGATTTGAACCACCTTTTCTAGCCCAGAACCTAGTGCTCTACCAATAACTTGATGAAAATTTCAAAGATGATAAATAACAAAAATACAATGATACAAAAGAAATCACATCAACAAGAACTCTTCTGGACCCCTCCTAGCCATGACAATAATTTTGTCAAACATGTCACAAACATGAAAGCTACAAGTATAGACAACAGAACAGAGCAAGGGGGTCTCATACTTATCTGAGAATCGATAAGTAGCATTTATCCCTTACATCATTAGCTGCAATACAATCTATTTGACCATAGATACATTGTATATTCATTTACAGGTAAAAACATAAGGAGGCCATACATCATCACTGTTATAACCAACATAATAACAACAAAAATACTAAGGATACAACAATAATAGAATACATACATAAACCAGTGCATTTATACATCAAATACCAAACGAATTAATTTGTCATTAATGAATATAGAAACCAACCAAAGATGGGACTTCCACGTTCCACCTGACCATAGATTGGTTGAGCCAAATCTCTCTTCAGCCAATCACCCCTGTGCCATATTCCAAGCAATAATGTTGGAGTCAAACCAAAAGAACCAACTAGAGCATCCTGAGGATAAACTGCTCACCCTCATCAACATAAACTACGATTTATCATGATCTACACCCAATCACTAGGCCAATGTAAGAATGGATATCACCGTATTCTCTCTACCTAAACAATGAGGATTTTTCCTATCTCCTAGTATCTTAGGCCTTACCACAATCCACAGTTTGATCTAGGGATTACTAGGCCCTAAATCGAGACATACTCTCTAGGATTTACCGTATATCCCAACACGAGATTTCTAGCCGTGATGGAGAGCAAACCACATCTCAGGCTTTACCACAATCCAAACCCAGATCACTAGGCCATAAAATGAGGCAACAGATAAACTGACTATGTGTCATAACATTTCGGATATCCACCTCACTTAGCTTTGAATCCATCTGATAATCCAGCTAAACCAAAACATGAGAACTCCACAACACCATGACTATCCGAAAATGACATGGCTAGGCTGAAAACACTGTCACACCTAGCAAAACCCATGCCAATACAGAAAATAACCACATGCAATACCATGCATGCTAGATCTATCAAGGAAAATACACATGAAAATTGATACCTACCAAGAATCCTATTGTAGTTTCTTGATTCCTACTCCTCCTTGCTTGCTTCCTCCTTCTTCAAATTGCTTCAAGAACTCTAAGTGTCCAAGAATGAGACGGAGAGAGAGAGAGAATAATGAGAGAGCTCCAAAACTAAACTGAAAAAAGGTTTGAGGCAAAAGCTTGAACCAACAAAAGCTTTCCAACTGATCCTCATAAGCCTTTTCATTGATCAGGACTCTATTTTCTTTCATTTTCCTCCTCACATGCAACCTGTGATCTTTCACCTTCCTTTTCTCCTACCTTCTATTATTTTCATAAATAAATGTGCCAAATATGACATTTTGCCTTTCCAAATCCTTTGCCATTGCCTTTGCCAACTTCCTTTAGCCATAATAATTGAAATGGACACCCACTAGGATGTTTAGCCCAACATTTAGCTTGGAATAAGTGTCCCATCATCCGTGGTTATTATTTTTAGCTTTATTACATGGAATTTTCACCAGGGTCATTGAAAAAAGTATGATAACCCAGATTAGATGGAACTTGAGAAATTTCGAATTGAAGAAATATATTTTGATCATTCTCCCCAGATAAAGAGTGGTAATAATACATGTGCACTCAAATTTTATGCCAAGGAGCAGCTCGAATTATTCCTACCATTTACCTTGAAAACTTATGGAAAATGGAAGATAATAACCATTTTTTTGTTGTCTCAAAGGAAGCCATAAGCATTGATAGAAATGGTTATTGATTTATGTTCAATGATTATATATGTGGATTTATTTTCCATAGCCAACACAAATTGTACACATAAAGCATGCACATGATAGAATTTTCCATACAATTTGTATATTAAGTTTTTTGAAACAAGTATCCCAAAAAAAATGAAAATAGACTACGAATGAGTATTAAAAATGGTGGTACAAGAAGGAGTCCTAATTCAAATTTGTAATTGGAGACAATTTATAGACCGTTATAACTATTGATATTGCATTAAGGTCAAAGGAACCTGAAGAGCATATTAATTTAAGACAATATTATTAGATACATAATTCTCTAACTTACCAACCTTTCCATAATTGTATAAAGGTGAGTTGCTTGGAGGTTGTGATATCACCCTTGAAATGCACCAAAGTGGTGAATTGAAGAAACATCGGCTATATCATTAACTCAAGTCAGCTCTCCACTTCTAAAGTTCACAACTATTGAAGTCATTATTACCACTATAAATTACCAACTCATCTCAACGAGTTGGAGAAAAAAATTCGGAAAATTAAGTATCTTAGAAGACTTTAGTAAATATAAAAAGAGAGGAACTCGATCAAGCCAGAAGAAATAGAATTCAGAGTGGAAAAAACATACATCTAAAGAGAAAAGTGAAGGACTAATAGAATGCAAGGCTGAATAAGGAGAGAAGACCTCATAATTTTGAAATAATACTCTGAACCAGTGATAGACAAGTTTCTTAGGAGAAAAAAGACAATTTTTTTAAGAACATAATCTCTGTAACATATATGAGATTGTTGGACATAATCAATGTCACATATCTGAGTTTGTTGATATAAAATCTGTCAAAAATCCAAGCTTCCTGTGGCAAAGAGATTTGAAGTTCTTATGGCATTATCTTTGTCATTGAATGAATTACTGTGGCATCATTTTTGTAACTAAAGTGAAGTCCCTATGGAATCATCTTTGTGACCAGAACCGGTTATTGTGGCATCATATTTGTAACTAAAGCTTGGTCAAGTGGCTTAAAAATTTCGGTCTAAATTACATACTATTCTCAAGAACAAGATACAAAGTGTTATAAAAATACTTGAAAATGTAAAAAAATATAACCTTGGTTTGTGTAGACTTAACCATAGTTTGGGTAAAAATATCTGTGGGAATATTACTTGGGTTTTGGATTATTACATTGAGTTTATATTGATGTGTTCTAGATCATACATTATCATGGTGCATTGAAAACCTTTTTTGGAGCAATCATCTTTGGAACATTGTATTGAAAACCTTTTTTGGAGCATTGTAGCAAAGTTAAAGGTCAACACTTGCTTTTGAAGATGCCTTGGCTGTATTATTTGGAACATAGTTGAAGACCTTGAAGCCATCATTGGAATAGTTTTTGAAGTTTTTGTAGACAATGTTGTTGTGGAGACCTGTAGCCCTTGTTGAAACTGCCTTATTAAAGACTTGTTGAGTTGATACTTGGAGCATTATTGAAGATATTCTCATCACAGTCATTGAAGATATTTGAGGTATTCCTTGTGCGGACATGAAGAGCCTTAGATATACTTACAATAAATCTTGAAGCATTTTCGGAGTTGAACTTGAATTGAACCAAACTTTGACGTATCTTGGAAGCCATCTAGAAGCATTTTTTGAAGTAGATCGTGGAGCAGTATGTGAAGAATTGTTGGAGCAATATTGAAGACATCCTTGAAGGATTGTTGGAGTGTTGTTGAAGAAATCTGTAGAAATTATATAACTTATGTGTTATATGTCCAAGATTCTCCTGATCTCACACTATTTTAACTTCACGCAAAATACAGAATCTATTCCACCATTGATCATTTTCAGAAATTAAATCAAGATTGCAATGCACACATGAAACAATAAAAAATCACACACATTAACATAGTTGTTTAACGGGAAAGCCTGAAGATGAAAACCCCAACTATCTGTATATAATATATGTCATAGAGATCATGTAACAATCCTCATACAAAGCTGATCATATCAAGCTCTCAGTACAATACAATCGCTACACACTAATCAGGCCCAATCTTGCAAATCCATGCACCGATCTTTGCCACCTGCTAGCCTGCCTCTACTATGAAATCCCTGTTGAAGAATGGCTCTGAATGAGTTCGAATTTCTCCAGCCTTGCTCACGAAATCCTCATTGGCATCTCCAATGAATGTGTGGTGCAAAAAATGCAACACTATAGTCATAACTGATAGTCACACTTGCTCTTTCACCAATCTCTCCACTGAGTCTCCACTGATCTGTTCTGCACTGTAGTTAACTGTTGTCTCTGTCCAGTTAAATAATGAGTTATTATTTAGTGAATTAATTTAACTAATTAATTCACTCAACTCCACTGAAAGTATCAATCAGTTAGAAATAGACACAATCTGTTCAACTGTGTTTAACTCCACAAGTGTAGTTAAACTAGAAACCAACTCCACCAACTACTTCTCCAACTCCACCAAACTCTGCCACTTGAGTTCTAACTGAAGTCCTCCATGCATGAAGCACCAGTAGCTCTAGGAATTGCGTAATTCCTTCAGCTAGCTGATCTGAACAATCTGTTAACTGAATGTCAGTGCTCTAAGAGAATAAGATAATGTTTAGAGTCCAAATATTATTAAGAGCTAATAATATCCGACATATCTATTTTTAGACTGGCAGTCTAAAAATAGACTCTGCCCAAAATGTCTAAAAATATAAGTCCATCTATTTTTCGAACTTGACCAACCATCCACAAATAACATCCTGCAACTCATAGAATATGATCGACATGTCTAAAAATAGACTTTGCGCCAAAAATAGCCTGCGGGCCCACTTAGTGAAGACGACTCTTTTCACTAAGCTCATCATCTGAATTGCAACCCACCGAACAAGAAGCAGGGATTATCTCGGCCCCCCGATCCGTCTCTATGGTATTCGAATTTGCTCCTGGTGAGCGCCTTCATCAAAATATCTGCATCCTGATCTTCCGTAGGAATGTAAGAAAGCAACATGATCCTCTGCTGCACACAATCTCTGATATGATGGTACCGGATGTCAATATGTTTAGATCTATCATGAAATACTGGATTAACCGAGAGTTTAATGCAACTCTGATTATCACAATATATCGCAATAGGATCCAAGTGTGAACCGAACAACCCGACCAGGATCTTCCTCATCCATACCTTTAATGCACCAACCCTGTCGCCATGTACCTCGGGCCCCACGAATCGAGTGCCACGGGATCTTTGTTTCCCGCTAAGGGCACTGCCAGTGGGAACAGCGAGATCCGATACTGAAAATCCCTCCAGATGTGCTCTTTCTGTCCGTTGGGCTTCCTGCCCAATCTGCATCCGTGAAGCCATGCAGCTTCACCTCATCTGACTGTCTGTACCACAATCCATACCCAGATGTGCCCCTGAGATACCTCAGGACATGCTTTCCTGCCTTCCAAAAGAGCTTGGTAGGCTTCACCATCATTTGTGAAAGCTGGTTCACAGCATAGCATATGTCCGATCGTGTATTGACTAAATACATGAGCGAACCAACCAACTGTCGATAAACTGTGGCATCCACTACCTCTGCCGATGTAGCATCCTCCTTCCTCCAACCACCAGGAAGAGGAGTGTCGATAGGCTTGCAACCTTGGATGTGAAACTTCTCCAGTATCTCTCGGGCGTACTTGCCTTGAGACACAAACAGTTCACCTTTCCGCTACCAAATTTCTAATCCCAGGAAATAATGAAGGAGGCCTAAGTCCTTCATCTTGAACTCCTTTGCAAGATCTGCGTTGGATGAGTGTATCAATAGTTCATCACCCATTAGTATTAAATCATCTACATAAAGCACAATGATCAAAAGCTTACCCTCCACCACAATCTGGTATAGGTTTGGATCCACCTCACTCTTGGCGAAACCAAGTCCGGTGAAATAACTGTCTATCCGTGTGTACCAAGCACGAGGTGCTTGTTTCAGCCCATACAACGCCCTTTTGAGCCTGCACACATGCGACTCACTGCTGAAGATTTTGAATCCTTCAGGCTGCTCAATGTACACCTCCTCCTCAATGATTCCGTTGAGGAACACAGTCTTCACATCCATCTGATGAATGTGCCAACCCATCTGCGCTGAGAGAGCAAGGATGGTCCGTATGGAAGAATACCTTGCGACAGGTGCAAAGGTTTCTTCATAGTCGATCCCCTCGATTTGTGAGAAGCCTCAGGCAATAAATCTTGCCTTATACTTCTTGACGCTCCCATCAGTAGCTTGCTTCAATTTGTAGATCCATCTCGAACCTACTACTGATTTCCCTTCTGGCCTTGGGACAATCTCCCATGCACTATTTTTGACAATCAAATCATACTCTTCCACCATGGCATCTACCCATGCGGGATCCTCCACAAATTCCTCGAAAGAGAATGGCTCTGTCACAATACACTTGCTCATCAGAGCCATGTATCCAGTAAATCGGTCAGGTGACTGTCTTTGTCTGCGCTGTGATGTAGGAACTCCTACATTTTGCACTGCATCAAGATTCAGTCACTCAGCTTCTGTAGTGCTCTTCCGCCTTCTAATGTTTGGCGCTACATGAGTGGTTTCTTCCACTCCATGAACCTCCTCTTTTGGCTGATCCACATCTTGAGGCTCATATTTAGGAACAAGTAGCTCCTCCTCTGCATGCAAGTGTAGCTCCCTCTCAAGCGACAACTTCATGGCTTTCTCCTCATGAAATTTGACATCTCGTCGCACAACAGTCATTCGAATGTCTGGAAAATACACACGATAATTGTGGGGTGTTTCTGTGTACCCCACAAATATCCCAACCTCTACGGCCAGCTCCAGCTTCTTCCTGGCATCCTTCGTCACATGAATGTAAATAGGTGAGCCAAAAATCTTCAAATGAGAAATATCAGGCTTCTTACCAGAAAACGCCTCTTCAGGTTTAGTCATGCCAAGTACTCTATGAGGAAAATGGTTTTGCACATAAACCACAGTGTTGCATGCCTTAGCCCACAAGTGTATGGGAAGGCCTTGATCATGTAACATCGCCCGTGCAGCACCCACGATTGTCTTGTTCTTCCTCTTTGTGACCCCATTCTGCTGTGGGTTATGAGGCGCTATGAGTTCTCTTCGAATTCCTTCTTTGCTACAAAAGTATTTTAATTCGCCAGAGATGTATTCACCACCATTATCGCTCCAAAGAGCTTTCAATTGCTTCCCCGACTCTTTCTCAACCAACACCTTGAACTCACAGAACTTTCAGTATGTCCCGCTCTTCTTCTGCATGAAGAAGATCCAGCACTTACGAGAAAAGTCATCAACAAATATCACATAAAACTTGTGCTTTGCTGTTGAGGCAACCGAGAAAGGTCCACACACGTCTGTGTGAATTCTCTCAAGGATCGTCGAAGCACGACTATCCTTCTCATGAAAAGTGGTCTTCACAAATTTTCCTAAAGTAAATCCCTTGCACTGATCTGATTGTGCAAGTGTACCTTTGGGAAGCCCGGTAGAAATCTGCTGCAAAATTTTCAAAGCGCCATGGTGAAGATGGCCCAATCTCCTGTGCCACAATTCGCCCTCATCTCGGCTCACCACTCCTACTTTTCCTGCCATTGCAGCGCAACCATCTACCTGCAATTGATAAAGATTCTTAACTTGAATCCCTATCCTCCTAGTTTGACCAGTTGTTTTATGGCGCAAGAAAGCTTTTCCCTTGCTAAAAGCAACATCATAACCCTTGTCTTCCAGCATCTCCATGGAGATCAAATTCTTCTTCAATCCTAGAAAATGCATGACATCCTTCAAGATGAAAGGTTTACCAGACTCCCTCTCAAAGGAAATGGTCCCGATACCAGTCGCACTGTATCTACCATCATTGCCCATCTTGATGTGCACTCCAAGATCCTTTTCCTCCAGATCACTAAACAAATCTTTGTCTCCGATCATATGGAAAGACGCACCACTGTCAAGAAACCACACCAATCCCATAACACTTGAAACCAAGAATTCGATCAAAGAAAAGTTGAGCTCAAACTATGAGGCTAAGGCCTCTCCTGCTGCAGAACCAGCAACACTCTTATTCTTCTTCTTTTGTGGACAATTAGTGGCGAAATGCCCGTGCTGGTGACAGTGAAAACACTTCACCTTGGACAGATCTTGCTTCTTGCCTTTAGCTTCAGATTTGGAAGATTTCTTCCCTTTTCCTTTCTGAGCCTTGGCAGCCAAAGCGCAATTTTATTCATCTTCATTCTTCGATGAAGATCCATCCCTGGTACCCCGCCTTATCTCCTCCTGCACAAGATCCGACCAAAGTCGCTCCCACCCTGGCAGTTTCTCTCGTCCATTGACAGAGTCTTCGTAACTATGCCAAATATTCGGAAGCCCAAGGAGAACCAAGCTCACCAAGTCTTCTTCATCAACAGTAACCCCCACACTTCCTAGCTCATCATTGCAGTGGACAAACTTCGTGAGGTATTTTGGAATACTGTTGCCTTTCTCCATTTTTATTTTTCGGGGCTTGTCTTTAAGCGCCAACTTCCTCTGGTCACTTATGCTTTGCAATAAGTCTGTCAAAGGCTTCCACATTAAGAATGGAGTGGCTTTCCCGTGAAGGCTAGACACAATGTGTTCCTTCACACCTTCCAACAGAATCCTTCGTCACTTTGCTACGTTCTTTTGCCATGCGTCATGTGCGGCTGCATCGCTAGAAGCAGGCTTCAGAATTATCATCCAGCACCGCCTCCATCCTGTCCTTCCATTCTATGTAATTAAAGCTCCCATCAAGGGCATACTCCAATCACAATCCGTTGAAAGACATTTCAATGAATGCTCAACTTCGACACCAAGAAAACACTACAGCAAATTCGAATTCCACCAGCACAAAACTCAACCGCTTCAATAATTGCAATCTTCTCCAATGATCAATACTGCTCCGATACCATGTAGAAATTATATAAATTATGTGTTATATGTCCAATATTCTCTTGATCTCACACTATTTTAACTTCATGCAAAATACAGAATCTATTCCACCATTGATCATTTTCGGAAATTAAATCAAGATTGCAATGCACACATGAAACAATAAAAATTCACACACATTAACACAATTGTTTAACGGGAAAGCCTGAAGCTGAAAACCACAAATATATGTATATAATATATGTCATAGAGATCATGTAACAATCCTCATACAAATCTGATCATATCAAGCTCTCAGTACAATACAATCGCTACACACTAATCAAGAACAATTAGCAAAAATCTGCACTGATTTTTGCCCTCCTGATAGCCTGCCTCTACTGCGCAATCCCTGCTGAAGAATGGCTTTGAATGAGTTTTAATTGCTCTAGCCTTGCTCATGCAATCCTCATTGGCATCTCCAATGAATATGTGGTTCATACAATGCAACACTATAGTCACAACTGATAGTCACACTTGCTCTTTCACCAATCTCTCCACTGAGTCTCCACTGATCTGTTACGCACTGTAGTTAACTGTTGTCTCTGTCTAGTTAAATAATGAGCTATTATTTAGTGAACTAATTTAACTAATTAATTCAGTCAACTCCACTAAAAGTACCAATCAGTTAGAAATAGACACAATCAGTTCAACTGTGTTTAACTCCACAAGTGTAGTTAAACTAGAAATCAACTCCACCAACTACTTCTCCAACTCCACCAAACTCTGCCACTTGAGTTATAATTGAAGTCCTCCATGCATGAACCACCAGTAGCTCTAGGAAATGCGTAATTCCTTTAGCTAGCTGATCTGAACATTTTTTTAACTGAATGTCAGTGCTCCAAGAGAATAAGATAATGTTTAGAGTCCAAATATTATTAAGAGCTAATAATATCCGACATATCTATTTTTAGACTGGCAGTCTAAAAATAGACTCTGCCCAAAATGTCTAAAAATAGAAGTCCACATATTTTTCCAACTTGACCAACCATCCACAAATAGCATTCTGCAACTCATAGAATATGATTGACATGTCTAAAAATAGACTTTGCGCCAAAAATAGCCTGCGGGCCCACTTAGTGAAGGCGACTCTTTTCACTAAGCTCATCATCTTGTTGAATCTCAACAAAATATTTCAAGAATATTTTAGAAGACTTGAATCAACATTGAATTTACCTTGAAATATTGAAGCAAGCAGAGAGGGTTAGAGCCCTAGAAAATTGGAGTCATCATACAAGGTTGGAGCGTAGATTTTATTTTAGTCTTGGAGTACTCATAATAGGTTGGTGCCTAATTGAGACCAAGTTGGAGCGTGGGATGTCAAGGTTGGATCCTTGAAGGAGTTAAAGTTTTTGTTGTATAAGTTAAATCTTGAGTTTTGTATAAGAGAATTGGAGTCGTCATTGTTTTTCATTAATAAATTCAATTTTCTTGTTCTACATCATGTGTTATGTAACTAAGTGATATTAATTGGTATAATATAAAAATTGTAAAAGAAATATCGATTCACCCCCCCAGTATTTCCAACATTATCCTCTAGCCAGCCAAAGAATCAATGAACATCACTTATTGGAATATCAAAGGCCTCAATTATAAATGGTAAACAAAGGCTTCTTAAAGAAAGGATCCACGAGAAACTTCGTACTATAGTGATGTTATAGGAAACCAAATGTTCCAGTGAGAAGATAAGTGAGCTTACCTCTTGTCATTGGAAAATAATGTTAATCAAATACATTAAATGCTTCATACCAAGCCAAAGGGTTGGAGATGTTGTGGAATCACTATCCCATTCTGAAGGTGATGGAAATTTGTATTATGTAGATGATAAGGATTTGTCTCATGAGGTATTCCAAGATGAAATTGCAACTACACATCTCTTGCAATTTTCGTTCTTTATCGGGTCAATCTTCATGACTCAGTTAACTAATACACGTTGTCATGTGATGGAATTAAAAATTTTCTTCCAATTTAATTAAGGGAAAACTAAATTAGACGCCCCTTATCGTGCCATTTTTGGTTTCCATTTTCAATGTTTCTTGCCAATTTCAACATCCCTCTCAACAAGAAAGGAAGTCAATCTATCCCGATCTGGTACCTTTGGAATGTTCTACATGCAACACTTCTCTACTATGGTTTTCTCCCACAACTTCTGAAACTAAAAAGCCTCCAAAGCTAAATCATTATGATGCATCTACCATTAGAGTCTCTGACTGCTACCGGTTACTGCACTATCTACTAAAATTTCTGCGTTGCTGCTGACATTGCATCTGTGCCCTTTGCACTGCTTCCAACCCTGATCTGTGCTCTAGTATCTGACATATGTAACTATGATTTCTATATTTTTGATATCTGACTACATCAATCACTACTGATCCTTCTTGCTACTGTGTATTGGCGGCTCCTCATAGTGAGGCCTGATCCATGAGACAAGCCATCTCAATGGATCCTGCCCAAATTCTTCTCTTGAGATTATATCTTCACATTGCCTTGCCTCTCACCTATAGGTTTGGATGCATGTGCTCCCTCTACCCATCTGGCTCGAAATTTCCCCCTACTGGAGGTATCTTCTTGAGTGGACGCTTCCAATCGGTCTCCTCTCTGCTTCTCTACTTGTGGCTTCTCCACAACCTTCTGAGAGTGATTCTAAGGCTGCAAGTTGAGAGGTAATTTCTACTCCCTCTCAACCACCAAGTCACTAACCTCTGCTTTGCTCCTCAAATATTTGCATGCATCTTTGACCTTGAGAGCATATAGGTTCTTGACTATTACACCGATATATTTCACCCGTCCCGTGGTGATGTGTATAGGGAACACCTTTCCTTTTCTAAATATGACATCATAACCACGGTCTTCCAATACCGCTACAGAGACAAGATTATTCTTTAGTATTTGAACATACAAAATATATTTTAGTCTGAGAGGGGAGCCAGACTCCCTCTGAAAGGTAACTGTACCTATTTCGGTCGCACTATACCTCCTGTCATCTCCAAACTCTATGTTCTGTCAGAGCTCCTTCTCCTCCAAGTCACTGAAGAGATCTATATTCCCCGTCACATGGAACAAGGAACCACTATCGAGATACCACATGCATCCCATTACAGTGCTAGCCATGCATGCAGTGAGAGTAAAATCCAGCTTGAATTGTGAAACTAGAGCTTCACCCATTGCTGCACCTGCAGGCTCCTTCTTGCTTGCCTTATAAGGACATTTCGAGGCATAGTGCCCATGCTTGTGACACTGAAAACACTTGACCTTGGACAAGTCTCTCTTGCCCTCTTCGCCTTGGGAATTCTTTCCCTTGGCTTTCTTTCATTTTTATACTAATGCAAAATATTATTTTTTGTCATTGTAAGAGGTCCCGTCTCTGGTGCTCCGCCTGATTTCTTATTGTACCAAGTCAGACCACAATAGTTCCCAGTTTGGTAGCTTCTCCCTCCCATTCACAGAGTCCTGGTAAGTATGCCAACTCTTGGGAAGGCCTATAAGATCTAGGCTCACCAAATAATCATTGGCTACTTTCACACCAACACTTCCAAGCTCATATCGACATTGAATGAACTTCATCAAGTATTTTGGTATCGTCTCGCCCTCCTCCATCTTGATCTTTCGAAGCTTGTCTTTCAACGCTAAATTCTTGTGGTCGCTGCTATTCTGAAACAAATTTGTAAAGGACTTACACATAGCATATGGAGTTGCCTTCCCATGGATACTCGGGACAATATGATCTTGAACTCCTTCTAAGAAGATCCTTCTCGCCTTTGTTACCTTATTCTTACATGCATCAAGATGTTGAGGATCTGTTGTTGCAAGTTGGGGAATATCACTATCTATGAATTCCTTTAGTCAGTTGTCCTCGAGCACTTCCTCCATCATGTCCTTACATGCCATGTAATTCGAATTTCCATCAAGGGCATATTTGAGTCTCAATCCATTAAAAGACATCTTGATCTGATGCGAGATCCTGAAGAATAAATTTGCAAATTGGAACTTGTTCAAAACAAACTCAATTTATTCTCTTCTATTATGATTCCTGGTGCTCTGATACCATGTATAAAATCTAACCAAGGGATTCAATCTGATCTTGTAATTTACTAAAAAAAAATATTGAATCCTTCTACAATTTGCGGAAACAAAATTCGATCGCACTGTAACACCCTCTTCCTACATCTACCCAAGTGATTGGCCAACTGGGGTAAAAATGTGACGAGAGGATACTAATATGATATTCAAACTCCTAGATGACCTTAAGGAAGTGGAACCTACAAAAACACGACAAACACCTCTTACACAACACCAACAACACCTCCAAGAGGTAAATCAACGTCCCAGACCCCTGAAACTTGAATGGGGACTGAATTTTGACCCTCTTGAGCCTTAGCTATGGGAATATAATGGAAAGAGAGTGGCTATAGATCCTTAGTTATGGGCTTGCCTTATAAAGGTAGCATCTAGGGCCCCAAAAAATCAATTTTGTGCCTGTAGCTCCAGGATTTGCGCCACATTTTTAGCGCATGAGCCCAGGTCATTCCCCATAAATTCCTGTAACTTTAGGGGAGGATAAATAACATTAAAACAAATACATGGAAGAAATCACATCATCAGGAACTCATCTGACCCCACCTAGCCATGGCAGGAATTTCGTCATACATGTCACAAACATTGCATCTACATGTGTAAATAATAAAATTAAACATAGGGGTCTCATAATTATTTGAGAATCGCTAAGAAGCATTGCTCCCTTACATCATTAGTTGCAATACAATCTATTTGACCATAGATACATTGTGCATTCATTTACAAGCAAAAACATAGATTGAGCCATACATCATAACTAATAAAATACATGCTTATAACCAACATAATAACAACAAAAATACCATGGATATAATATCAATGAAATCCATATAATAACCAGTACATTTTCATACCAAATACCAAAGGAATGAGATTCTAATTAATGAGTGTAAAACCAAACCGGAGATGGGAATTCCACGTTCCACCCGACCATAGATTGGCTAAGCCAAATATTAGTTTAGCTAATCATCCCCATGCCATATTCCAAGCATGAATGTGGGACTCAAACCGAAAAACCAACCAGGGCATCTCGAGGCTAAACCACCTCACCTTCATCAATCATAAACCAGGCTTTACTGTGATATACACCGGATAACTAGGCCAACACAAGCATGGATATCATTAGATTCTCTCTGCCTAAACCGTGAGGAATTTTCATGTCTCCTAGTCTCTCAGGATTTACTACAACCCATAGCTTGAATCATGGTTCACTAGGCCCTAAACTGAGACATACTCTCCAGGATTTACTGCAATCCCAAACCCAAGATTCTTAGGCCTGGATGGAGAGCAAACCACCTCTAGGATTTACCGTATATCCCACCATTCATTGGTCAAGGATTCCTAGGCCCACTGAGGCAACACAATCATAGCTTTACCGCAACCCACAGTCTGGCTCAGGGGTTACTACGCTAGTGGCTTTACTGTGATCCACAGTTTGGTTCAGGGACCACTAGGCCATATGTTATATCAATTCAGAGATCCACCCCACTTAGCTTCGAATCCATCTGACAATCCAACTAAACCAAAACATGAGAACTCCACAATACCATGGCTATCCAGAAATGGTAAGGCTAGGCTGAATACACTGTCACACCTGGAAAAACCCATGCTAAGACAAAAAAACACATGCAATACCATTCATGCCAAATATAGCAAGGAAAATACACATGCAAATCGATACCTTTTAAGAATCTTGTTGTAGTTGCTTGATTCTCGCTCCTCCTTGCTTTCTTCCTCCTTTTTCTCGCTTTCTTGCTTTTCTTGCTCGAAGCCAAAATGCTCCAAAAACTCTAAGTGTCCAAGAGTGTGTGAAAGCGAGAAAGCGAGAATCAAAATGTGAGCAAAAACTTGCCAATTTATCCTCATAAGCCTTTTTATACAAGAGGCCTCTATCTTCTTTATTTTCCATTATTTTCCTTCGTTTTCCTCCTTACATGCAACCTATGACCTTTCATCTCCCTTTTGTCCTATTTTCGATTATTTTCAAAAATAAATATGCCATTTTCCTTTCCAAATGCCCTTGCCTTTGCCTTTTCCAATTATCTTCACCATAATAAACCAAATTAACACCCACTAGGATGTTTTCCCAACCATTTAACTTGGAATAAGTGTCCCATCAACTGTGGTTATTATTTTTAACATTTGTTACATGAAATTTTTACTAGGGCTATTATAGAACCCTCCCCCTTGGGGGAATGCTGTCCTCGACGTTAAATGACACCTACAAACCAAAAAACTGCTGAAAATAAAATATACTGCCTATGGAGCTTTATAACACAACTTGTTGCAGTATTTACAATGACATCCTACTGAAAACATGACAATCATACCGTTTAATAGAGCTTTATAACATAGCTCATTATGATATTTACAATAACAAACACATATACTCATGCACATTTGCTTCAATTAGCAAATAACCATAATGTCTATGGAGCTTTATAAACCAACTCGATACAGTATTTATAATAATATGCACATATACACATATACACATTTTCTCAACCAACAAATAAAAGGATACGATGCCTGTATCAATCAACAAGGGAATCCATAGGTTCACACCTCCACCCTCAACGTAGTACTAGGATTCACCTCCTTCTTAGGAAATACAAAATCCACTACCAAATTCAAAGCCACATCCAATTTCCAGTGCTACAATCCTTCGCCACTTGTCCTCTCAGTGAAAAATTACCGACTCATTGTTCCAGGAAACACTCCCAATGTGCATTTGATTCCATATGGCAATGCTAATGACCAAAACAAATCCATCCCTAACCTTCCATTCTCTGCTACACAGTCCCTCGAGTAATACAATCACCACCTTTCATGCAGTCACTCGCCTTCGAAGTTTCGATGGCATCCCCATCCTAAGCAGTCCATCCCTTGGCAAGGATTCCTTGCATCAGAAGATACAAAACCAAGGCACATCCCAGCCTCAAAACCATCACACCGGTCATAGAATGCTCATGGAAATCAATGGACACTATTGGGTACCAGTGTCCCACAATGGCCCTGATCTTGAAGTGCTTAACCAACATACTGCTGTGTGTTCCAATCCATTTTGTTGTTGTTGCTAATGCTTGCAATCAGTTTCAACCACCCAACCGAGAATTTCCATGCTTTCATGTACCAAGCACATAAGTTTCATTAGATTCAAGATAAACTGAAATAAATTCACATCATATCTCATTGGTAGCTCGTCAATAAGGTACACTTGCACTTCTGTTCACTTCCTGTCACAACAAGTCAAACTAGTTTTTTGATCAAATCATCATGTATAAACATATCACATATGGTCAGCTCAAAACACAAAGATCATAAATTAAAATCATGAATCACATGCAATCATAAGAAACCATAATCATAAATCACATGTAACCATCATAAGTTAGAATCGTAGATCATATGCATAATATAATTGAAATAAAATACAGATACTTATCCTTTATCGGTCCTTACTTCTGCCTTTGTTCTTTCTGTACAGATACCAGATCGGTTTCCACACCCGACAAACACTAGTGCCTTTGCTTCAACCATGTACACAAACACACAATGTGCATCACACACACACAACCATACACAACATACAACACGATGCCATACATGCACCTGCACCCAATGTACAACACAACACAATACATACACCTACATACGATGTACAATATGACACAATACATATGCATACACATACATCCAGTGTACAACACAACGCAACTCATACACCTATACCTAGTGTACAACACAACAAAATGCATATACATATACATAGTACAACATAACGAATACACATGTCACGATAGCACGATTACACCATGCACATACATAGTACCGCATGACCACAACACAACATGTACGACATGCACACAATAATACATGTATATGAGTACGATATGCACAACATGTACACAGTACCACCTGTACCCAATACTACCTGCACAACGTGTGCACAAAATCACATGTACATGACACCACCTGGACAACGTGTACATAATGCCAAATGTACACTGCACGACATGTACAACGTGTACACAATACCACATGCACACAACACCACATGCATGACATGTATACGACACCACATGCACATAACACCACATGCATGACATGTACATGACACCACATGCACACAACACCATATGTACAACATGTACACAATACCACATGCACGCATCACCACATGTACGATCATGCACACATCACCATATGTACATAGCACTGCATATAAAACATGTACAAGGCACCATACATACATAGCACTACATATCCAACATGCGCATAACACCATATGCACACAACACTGCATATCCAACATGTGCACAGTATGATAAGTACACAACACTGCATACCCAACATGTACATAACACCATCTATATACAACACTGTATATGCAATATACACACAACACCATATGTACAACATGCATACAACATCATATGTACACAAAACTACATATACAACATTTTTACATCACCATAGGTACATTCAATAAATATACAACATGCACAACATATACACAACAACAACACTACACATCCATAGACCACACACTGACCCCACAAGCAACCTTTCTTCTAGTGTCTTATCCATGCTTGTCCCAACATGCCGCAAAGCATACTGCTTTCACTCCATTGATGTATCCCTCAACATTACCTATCCATAGAAAACATAGGCATAGTACAAGCATATAATATCAATTCATGTCCACAAGATATTGACCTCATATATTTGTCAGGGTTACTCTTCCCACTTGATTCCTTGTAAGACCAAGAACATATTAATGTCATTCACATGCATAAGCAATAATTCCTCCACAAGAATGATCCTTGGAAACCCTGTCAGACATTGACATAGATATATACATACATATATAATCATTATCATAAAACAATCATCATCTTGTGAGACAATGACATACATACACACATGTATACATATAAACATTAGCATTAACAGTCATGATCTCATCAGATAGTGGCATACATACATGCATATACACATATATAGACATCATCATAATTATGATCACAACATGATTACCATATATCATAAGGTATAGGCTAATAGAATTCCCTTTATTCATGCACAACATTGAGAACAACAATTCCCAACATGGCTAAGACATCTAGCACCTCAGATCCACTCACTTTACCTTTTTTGTTACTTTTCTTGCGATTGTTCTGCCATTGTCCATTTACCTCAATGGACCCAACCAATCCAGCTGGTTGTCGTATTCTTACCTTCTATTGTGCTTACTCATGCATCGAGCTTCATTTGTGTCTCATATTACTGTTGGGTATCACATGGCTTTCCCCGAGTCCCATTGACTTTCCTCCTTCCCAACCAATTACCAAGACACTCAAAACATAAAAGGAAAGAATAAGAGAAAAAAAGAGGAATACCATGAAAAACCAATAACAATACAATGCAACAAAGTGGAATGATCATGCACTAGACACAACCAAGACCACAAATCAAGCACAAACAAATCAAAAAGACCGAAAGCGCAAGATTGGAAACAAACACCATGACTCAAACCCCGTGGATTCCCAGTGCTTCCAAAGAAAAGCTTAGCTCGAGCCTCCTTCAATATTTCATGGCATTCTCTTTCCATGAAATCCCCTGAATCATACTTCCATAACCACATAACTGTTAGTTCATAAATAAACATAACAATAAGCTAGTTACATTGCTTTGTTGGGCCAATCACGCTTCCTTGTAACTGAACACACACATATCAGTCACATATTCCAAATATCAAGACAACATATCTATTAATTTGGAATCAACATTTACCAAGTCTAAAACCATGTCATAATAAACAATAAACTCATAGTCATCAATCATAGTACATGATGCTACAACTATCACCTACTTACACTCAAGTACATATCAACTGTCTTAATGCATACATGTTATTACAACTGTCTTAAAACAAGATCATTACTTCATGAAATATTATAGGCACATGCTCATATCATTCAATTAATCAATCATTGAAGGAACAAATAGATGACATAATAGACATCAAACACTCAAACACCAAATAGACGACATAATCAAACATTCAAGTACAAAGTAAACAACATAAGCAAGCTCATACCTTATTGTATTTCAGGGGAGGCTATCTTTTCTGCACACTCATTTTAGGTAGCACGATATCATATCAACTCAAACATTAATAAGGACATAATATCCATAACAATAAATCACTGGCATGTTCACATCATAAGCTCATAAACATTTGTGGTTCATGCATAATAACCACAATTGCATAGTCAATCACAACCTATTAAATCATACTGGAATGTCATAACCTTAACCATTTGCACAGGACAATCCAAATTAGCATGATAAATCAAACATCAAGATATTAACACAATAACCCTAATCATCAAGCTAACTAACATATAACAACAACGAGTTACTCATGTAACATAATCATCAACAACATATAGCATAGTCATCAAGTTAATTAACATAAAACATCAACAAGTTAATCATATAACATAATGATCAAGTTAACTAACATAACACAACAACAACAATGCATATGACCACAGGTTACTATCGTTCATGACTATCTGACACATGTGCATATGACTACACCAATTAACTAGCATGTATCACACATGTAACGACAATAACAATAGAATGGAAAACATATAAGTAACTCTAATGTTTACAACAATCATGAATCACATACCTTCATGCTTGTATGACGATCTTATCTTACCCCTAAGTCCATTGTTGCAACTTCACTTTACTAATCTGCATCTCTTGCTCTATCTCAACCAACACATTAGCATCGTAACGTACCAATATCATCATGATGACTTAATTGCATACAATGACCTTATGCACAACAACCTCAATCAAACCAATGCAAACTTGACCATATGCACCCACTTGACATGTATAACCAATCATGAAAGACCAACACATGTTCACATATGACATCACACAAGCAAGCATACACGGATAACACCGAAGCATGACCAATATGAAACCTTAGCATAATCAAGTAATGCATGTAAAATATGTAACAATATGCAAGCAAGTGTGCACGAACAATACACAAGCATGATCAACACATAACCAGTCATACACTCATGACAAAATTTTGAAAACGACACCATCAACACTTCCATGGAGACACCACTGCCACCATGGGAAACACAACACGGATGCAACAAGCACATATAGACCACAAGCACA
The DNA here is from genome assembly GCA_034641835.2 of Pinus albicaulis. Lineage (NCBI taxonomy): Eukaryota > Viridiplantae > Streptophyta > Pinopsida > Pinales > Pinaceae > Pinus > Pinus albicaulis. The sequence goes on from CM076570.1 coordinate 977,316,453, forward strand.
CTACACATGCATGAAACCAACATAAATGCATGATCAACACACTGTCCATACAGTACAAGGGTTGAACCATGCTCTAATACCACTCTATAACACCCTCTTCCCACATCTACCCAAGTAACCGACCAACTAGGGTAAACATGTGACAAGAGGCAACTAATATGAGATTCAACCTCCTATATGACATTAAGGAAGCAAAATTGACATAGACATGACAAACACCTCTTACACAACATTAATAACACCTTTAGGAGGTAAACCTCCCTCCTAGACCCCTGAAACTTGAAGGGGGACAGAATTTTGACCCTATTGAGCCTTAGTCACAGGCATATAAGGGCAAGGGACCAGCTAGCCCAAAAAATCAATTTTGTGCCTGCAGCTCTGGGATTTGTGCCACATTTTTAGCCCATGAGCCTAGGTCACTGCCCACAACTTCCTGTGACTTTAGGAGAGGACCAATAACATTAAAACAAATACATGGAAGCAATCACATCATCAGGAACTCATCCGACTCCACCCAGCCATGATAGGAATTTCGTCAAGCATGTCACAAATATTGAAGCTACATGTAAACAACATAATTAAACATAAGGGTATCATACTTTCGCTAAGAAGCATTACTCCCTTACATCATTAACTATAATACAATTTATTTTATTATATATACCTTGTGCATTCATTTACAAGAAAAAACATAGATTGAGCCTTACATCATAACTGATAAAATACATGCTTATAACCAGCATAATAACAACAAAAATACCATGGATATAACATCAATGAAATCCACATTATAACCAATACATTTTCATACCAAATACCAAAGGAATGAGTTCTCATTAATAAGTGTAAAACCCAACTAGAGATGGGACTTCCACATTCCACTCGACCATAGATTAGCTGAGCCAAATCTTACTTAAGCCAATCACCCCTGTGCCATATTCCAAGCATGAATGTGGGACTCAAACTGAAAAACCAACCAGGGCATCGCAAGGCTAAAACACCTCATCCTAATCAATCATAAACCAGGCTTTGCCGTGATCTACACCCGATCACTAGGCCAACACAAACATGGATATCATCGATTTCTCTCTGCCTAAATCATGAGGAATTTTACTGTCTTGTAGTCTCTTAGGCTTTACCGCAACCCACAGTCTGAATCAGCGGTCACTAGGCCCTAAACCGATACATACTCTCCATGATTTACTGCAATCCCAAATCTGAGTTTTTTAGGCCTCAATGGAGAGCAAACCACCTCTAGGCTTTACTGTATATCCCGCCATTCACCGGTCGAGGATTCTTAGGCCCACCGAGGCATCACAATCCTATATTTATCACAACCCACAACCTAGCTCAGGGGTTACTAGGCCAATGGCTTTACCATGATCAAAAATCCGGTGCAGGGACCACTTGGCCATGTGCTATATCAATTTGGAGATCCACCCCACTGAGCTTCGAATCCATCCGAAAATCCAGCTAAACCAAAACATGAGAATTCCACAACACCATGGCTACACAGAAATGGTAAGGCTAGGTTGAAAACATAGTCATAACAGGAAAAATCCATGCCAAGATAGAAAAAAACCACATGCAATACCATGCACGCCAATTCTAGCAAGGAAAATACACATACAAATCAATACCTGCCAAGCATCTTGTTGTAGTTGCTTGATTCCTACTCCTCCTTGCTTGCTTCCTCCTTTTTCCTACTTTCTTTCCTTTCTTGCTCCAAGCCAAAATGCTCCAAACACTCTAAGTGTCCAATATTTTGAGAGAGAGAGAGAGAGAGAGAGAGAGAGAGAGAGAGAGAGAGAATAATGAGAGAGATCCAAAATGTCAGCAAAAGCTTTCCAACTAATCCTCATAAGATTTTTTTATAGAAGAGGCCTCTATTTTCTTTATTTTCCATTATTTTCCTTCATTTTTCTCCTCACATACAACCTGTGACCTTTTATCTCCCTTTTCTCCTATTTTCCATTATTTTCATAAATAAATGTGCCAAATATGCCATTTGCCTTTCCTAATGCCCTTGCCTTTGCCTTTTCTAATTTTCTTAGCCATAATAAACCAAATTAACACCCACTAGGATGTTTTTCCCAACATTCAGCTTAGAATAAGTGTCCCATCAATCATGGTTATTATTTTTAACATTTATTACATGGAATTTTCACCACGACTATTACACGCACAATCACATAACAAGTAAGAGAAATAAATTATCAATCGCACAACACAAGATGTATATGGGGAAAGAAACTGCTCAAAACCCCACTATCTTTATATTCCATATGGTCAAGATCATGAAACAATAAAATGATATTCCTCCATTGAGAAACCTTTGCACTTTCTTGACTGTCTCATTCCGATCTTGCTCAGATATGGCTTGCGATCTAAGCAAGTTTGGTCCAATATTTAACCTCTTGCTTGCCTCTGCCTGCACAACCTTCCTTGCGCATTCTTGGGTTAACTGAGCCATATTAATTAGGAAAATTCCAATTAATGATTGCGCAATACATATAAGGCTTCCCGATGACCTCATGCATGACCTGTACAATTTTCTAATAGTACAACTGATAGTTATCTTCCCTTTAACCAGTGTAACAACTGGGCCTTCCTTAGAACTGATATGCAACAACTATTTATAGTTAATTATGAGTTAACTGATTGATCACTACTTGTGAATTAAATCAGATTTAATTCACTGGACCTATCACTAGCTCATCTCCCAGTTAGAACTAGTTAAACTAATTTTAAATCAAATAATTGAGTTAACTAATTATAACTCACAAATAACTGTAACTGGACCCCCTAAAATCATGGGAGAACTCTACACGCCTCCTCTCTCACCCTCAAGTCAAATTTCCTAAGATAACTAAGTCTTCCTGACTCAGTTAAATATACAAGTTGTCATGTGATGGAATTGCAATCTTTATTCAAATTTAATTAAGGGAAAATTAAATCAGAAGCCCCCTATGGTGCCATTTCTCGGTGCCATTTTTGGTTACCATTTTCAATGTTTCCCGTTGCCAATTTCAATAGTCAAAACATCCTAGTGGGTTTTCACTTCAGCTTGTTATGCCTAAGGAAATTGGCAAAGACAATGGAAAAGGCTTTGGAAAGGCAAAGTGACATTTATTGACATTTTATTTATGAAAATAATGGAAATTAGGAGAAAAGGAAGGTGAAAGATCACAGGTTGCATGTGAGGAGGAAAATAAAGGAAAATAATGGAAAATTGAAGAAATTAGAGGCCTCATTAATAAAAAGGCTTCCAAGGATCAGTTGGCAATATTTTTTCTCAACCTTTTGTCAGTTATATCGTGGAGCTCTCTTCTACTCTCTCTCTCTCATACTCGTGGAAACTTAGAGTTTCTTGGAGCACTCTTGGGGAAGTATGGCATACTTGGGATTATATTGGAGCAAGAGGGAAACGGAAAATCAGGAAAGAATAAGAGAACATGGGGATCAACGGCTACAAATGGATTGATTTGCAGGTTTCGAGTTGCATGTATGGTTTCCTTGCTAGTTTTGGCATGCATGGTACATGCAGGTGGTTTCTTGGTTATGATGTGTCATTGGCATGGAGGATTGCCTTGATTGACAATGGTTCTGCCTAGTCTTTCCATTTTCTGGATAGCCATGGTGTTGTGAGTTTTGCTTTGGTTTTTTGGTTGGTTTTCATGTGCCTTTGGCTGTGGGTTTAGTTATTAGTTCTTGGAAGCCCTGGTTGGACAAACACTTTGGAAGCCCTGTAACAACTTGGGTTTAGTTACTAGTTCTGGAAGCCTTGGTTGGACAAAATCTCTGGAAGCCCTTGATGTGTTGAGTTACTAGTATTGGAATCCCTAGTTAGAAAAACACTCTAGAAGATTGACGATTGTTGTGGGTTGAGTTTCTAGTCTTGGAAGCCTTGGTTGGAACAAACACTTTAGAGCCCTGGAAAACTTGGGTATAGACTGATCCAATGGTGGTTAGTGATGTCCGACCGTGAGGTGGAATCACTGGTTGAGGGTTGAGGTGGTTTAACCTATCAAAGCCCTAGTTTGGTTTATGATGGTTTATTCCATGATATCCCACATTCATGTTTGGAATATGGCATGGGGGTGACTGGATGAAATAAATATTTGGTTCAACCTAGTCTATGGTTGGGTGTTACGTGGAAGTCCCATAATTGGATACATTTTTCTTATGGAAATAAGAGCTCTTTTCCTCATGTATTTATGGGTAAATATGCTTATTATCATGTGGCTTATTTGGTTGTTTTATGCTTTTAATTTATGTTGTTTATCTGCTTGCTATGAATGTGTTTTATAACAGTGACGATGTATGGATCTCATCATGTTTTATTTTGTAAATGAATGAACAATGAATCTATGACCTACTATATGATAATTCATCTAATGTGACGAGGAAACAATGCTTCTTAGTGACTCTCAAATAAGTATAAGACCCCTATACTCAGATCTATTGTTTAAAACTATAGATTACATATGTGTGACATGTTTGACGAAATTCCTGTCATGGCTAGTAGGGTTCCAGTCAAGTCCTTATTTAAGTGATCGAATTTACATCATTATTCACTGTTATCTTTTATTTCTGGAAGTTTCATGGAGTTCTGGGCAGTGACCTGAGGCCTGGGCCTGAAAAAGTGGCACAAAAATCGGAGTCACAGGCACATAACTACCTGGAAAAGTCCCCAGTTACATGTATGCCCATGTTGTGTGAGCGACTGGAGGTTTATAGTCGCACTTTTTCCCATGTCAAGGGAGTGACTGGGGAATTAATGCACTAAAAGGTCAGTTTGTCTTAGGGGCTAGCCACCTAGAAGGTTTGGATGTCTCCTGGGTGTCCTGTAGCATGGGAAGAAGGTTCGTGTGATGTGTTTTGTCAGTTCCACTTCCTTAACTGACACATAGGGAGTTGAATCATATCATATTAACTCTTTGTCACATGTTTACTTTGGTTGGTCGATTACTTGGGTATATATGGAGGAGGGTGTTACATAGTGGTATCAAAGCATGGTTAAACACTTGGAATGAATGGGAAAAATGTGGTTTGTCATGCAAAGATGTCAGTTACATATGTGTTCTTCATGTTTGCCGACTATGTGCTTGTTGTGTATGCATCGTGGTGGTCATTATTGTTGTTGTGTCACCATGTAGGAGTTGATGATGTTGTTGTTGGGATGCATTATTCATGAATGAATGTCATATGTATATGCATTTGTTATGCATGTTAGTGTCTATATGTTGTTATGCATGCATTTTCACGGTTAAGGTTGTTGTCCATGAGGTCATTGTAGGCATTTTAGGTCATCATGATGTTGTTAGTATGTCGTGATGTTGACGTGTTGGTTGAGATAGATCAAGAGATGCATATCATCAAAGTGAAGTTGCGGCACTAGACTTTGGGGTAAGAGAAGATCATCATATAGGTTTGTATATATTGACATGCAAGTATGTGGTTAATGGATTTTTATATGAATTAGGGTTATATACATGTTTTTCATATTATTTTTGTTGTGGTTGAATGGTAGATGCTAGTGAATCAGTGTGGTCATATGCACATGTGTTGAATGGTCATGAATGACAGTAACTTGTTATTTTATGTTAGTTAAATTGATGAATATGTTATATGTTGTTGAAGAGTATGTTATATGTTAACTTGTTGTTATTATATGTTAGTTAACTTAGATTAGGGTTATTGCAGTTAAGACCTTGATGTTATATGTATCATGCTTAACTAGGATCGACCTATTCAGATGATTATGACTATAACATTTAGGTATGAGTTAATATATTGTGATATTATGTCATACTAATCTAGATTGATGTGCATATGTGATTTTTATGCATGAATGACAATTGTTTATGAGTTTATGACGTGAACATGTTAGCTAGTTACTATTATGGATATCATGACCTTATGTATGTATGAGTTGATGCATTGGTGAAGTTATATTGTGCTAATCTAGATTGATCGTGCAAACAATATATCTGCCCTTGAGATACATTAAGGTATGAGTTTGATTATGTCGTCTATTTGGTTTATCTAGCATGTTATGTTTACAAGTCATATGAATGTCTGATTAATTGCATGATATGAATATGTGTATGAAAGATTGCACGAATGAATGGTCTTATTTTAAGATGGTTGTACTAAAACATTATGTGCTGAGATAGTTGATATGTACTTGAGTTTAAGTGTGTGCTAGTTATAGTATTATGATTTTGACTATTATTTGATTATGGCATGGTTGTTAATCTTGGAAAAGGTTGGTTTCAAATTAATAAATATTATGTCTTGATATTTGGAACATGTGATCGACATGTGTGAGTAGTTGCACGGAAACATGCTTGGCATTAGCGTGACAAGGTAATAATTGATTTTTTTATACAACTAACAACTGGGTGATGTGAGAATGTATAGTCAAATTCATGTGCAGTAAGGTAAGGGTAAAATAAAGGATTTGGGTAATAACTTCTCTGGCTATGTTTGGAAACTACAACTCCAAATGAATGAGTGATCCGCATACAAGAAGTCTTCTTAACCATGACTTTGTCTGACATTATGTGAATATATGCTATATTCGTGAACATGTATTTGACAGGTATAACAACTGGTTTCCATCTATGGAAAAATTCATCAAGATATTGGAGTTCCTTAAGAGGTGTACATGTTCAGTTACAAGGAAACATGCTTGGCACAACAAGGTAAGATAACTCGTATATTGCTATGTTTACTTATGCACTCACAATTATGTGTTTATGGAAGTATGATGCAGAGGATTGCATGGAAAAAGAGACTTCCATGAAATATTGAAGAAGGCTCAGGTTGAATTTCCCTTGGAGGCATTGGGAACCCATGGGGTTGTGTCATGGTGTTTGTTGGGAGTCTTGTGCTTTTGGTATTTTGTGATTTGATGTGCTTGATTGTGGCTTTGTGTATGTCTAGTGTATGGCCATACCACTTTGTTTTTGTTGTTGTATTGTTATTGGTTTTCATGGTTTTCTTCTTGATTGGTTCCTGTTCTTTCCTTTTATTCCTTGAGGGTCTTTGGAATTGGTTGGGAAAGAGGAAAGTTAATGGATTTCGGGAAGAGCTGAATGAAGCCCATCAGGTAATGAAAGACTTGAATGAATCCCGATGCATGAGTAAATGGAAGTTGAAGGCAAGAGTATGAAAACTGATTGAGTTGGTTGGGTCCATTAAGATAAATGTACAATGGTGGGACAATCATGAGAAAGGTAATGGAAAGGTAGAGTAAATGTATTTGAGGCGTTAGATGCCTTGGCTAAGGTGGGAACTATTGTTATAAATGTTGTGTATGGATAAAGTGAGTTCTCTTAACCTTGACCTTATCTCATCTGACAATTATGTTGTGAACATAATTATGTTGATGTCTCTATATGTATACATGTGTGTATGTATGTCATTGTCTGAAGAGGTCATCAAAGATCATGTTTGTTTTATGCTAATGTTTATATATATGTATGTATGTATGTATGTATCTATGTCATTGTCTGACAGGGTTGTCTGGGATCATTCTTGTGGAGAAATGATTTCTTATGCAAGTGAATAGCATGAAATAGGTTCCTGGTCTTACGAGGAATCAATTGGGAAGAGCAGTCGCGACAAATTTACGAGGTAAGTATCATGTGGACATGATTTGATATCATGTGTTTGTACTATGCCTATGTTTACGTTATGGACAGGTAGTGCTGAGAGATACATCAACGGAATGAAAACAACGTGATATACATGCTAGGATATACATGGATGACAGAGAGACACTAGAAACAATGTTGCTTGGTAGAGACAATGTGGTCTCTAGCTGTGCGGTACTATTGTTGTGTATATGTTGTACATGTTGCCCCTGTGCTGTTGTGTGCATGCAGTGTTGTGTGTATACAATGTGTGTACATGTTGTTCATGCAATGTTATGTACAATATGGTATGAATGATGTTGTGTACGTGTTGTTTATCCAGTGCCATATACAGATGGTGTTGTGTACATGTTGGATATGCGGTGATGTGTACATATAGTGTTGTATGCATGTTGTATGTGTGGTGCTATGTACATATGGTGTTGTGTGCATGTTGGATATGCGGTGCTGTGTACATATGGTTCTATGTACATGTTGTATATGCAATGCTATGTACATATGGTGTTGTGTGCATGTTGTACATGTGGTGTTATGTACATATGGTGTTGTGTGCATGATTATACATGTGATTTTGTGTGCATGTGGTATTGTGTAAATGTTGTACAAGTGGTGCGGTGTGCAAGTGGTGTTGTGTACATGTCGTGCATTTGGCGCTATGTACATGTGGTGTCATGTACATGTTGTGCATGTGGTGATGTGTACATGTGATATTATTTACACGTTGTACAAGTGGTGTAGTGTACACGGGGTATTGTGTACACGTTGTGCAGGTGGTGTCGTGTATGTGTGATGTTGTACACACGTTGTGCAGGTGGTGTTGTGTACATGTGGTACTGTTTACATGTTGTACATATGGTACTAGTGTACATGTGGTATTGTGGGCATGTAGTACTATGTATCTGCATTGTGTAGTTGTGGTATCGTGGCATGTGAAATTGTTGTGTTGTATTTTGTGTAGTACACGTATTGTATTGTGTTGTACATCGGATGTAGGAGTATGTATTATGTTGTGTCATACACTAGATACAAGTGTATGTGATGTGTTGAATATCGGGTGTAGGTGCATGTATTTTATGGTGTTGTATGTCATATGTGGTTGTATATGTGTGATGCACACTATGTGTATGTGTACGTGGTTGAAGAGAAGGCACTAGGTGTTTGTCGGTTGTGGAAACCGATCCAGTATGCATACAGAAAGGACAAAGGATAAAGGTAGAAGCTAGGGATTGATTAGAGGACAAGTATCAATATTTTATTTTAGTTTTGATTATGCATGTGATCTATGATTACGATTTATGATGATTATATGTGATCCATGATTCTGGTTTATGATGATTTCATCTGATTCATGATTCTTGATTTATGATGGTTGTGTTTGAGCTAACCAGATGTGATATGTTTATACATGATGACTTGGTCAAGACACTAGTTTGAGTTGTTGTGACAGGAAGTAAATAGGATTGCAGGTGTACCTTGTTGATGGGCCATCTATGAAGTATGATGTGAATTTATTTCAATCTAAGTTGAATATGATGGAAATTATGTGCTTGGTACAGGAATGCATGGACATGCCTGGTTGGGTGGTTGAAATCGATTGCAAGAATTAGCAGCAACAACAGAAAGGAATTGAAATAGGCAATAGTATGTTGGTAAATCACTTCAGGAGAAGGGCTATTGTGGGACACTGGTACCCAGTAGTGTCCAATGATTTCCATGAACATGCTATGATTCGAATGATGGTTTTGAGGTAGGGATATGCCTTGGTTTTCAGATCTTCTGACGTGAGGAAAACCTTTCCAAGGGAGGGGTCGCCCGAGGGACTGTGTAGTAGAGAAGGGGATGCCTGCAAAACTTGGAAGGTGTGTGACTACCCTAAAGGGGGTTATCGGATTTCCCGAGGGACTGTGTAGCAGAGAAGGGAAAGCCAGGGATGGATTTGTTTTGGTCATTAGGATTTCTAGATGGAATCAAATGCACATTGGGAGTGTGCCTTGGAACAATGAGCTGATAACTGTTCACTGAGAGGACAACAACATGAGATTGTAGCACTAGACATTGGATTTATACTTTGATTTTGGTAGTGTATTCTGGACTTCCTAGGAAGGAGGTGAATCATGGTACTACTTTTGAGGGTGGAGGTGTGAGCCTCTGGATTCCTTGTTGTGGATGTAGGCATCCTATCCTTTTATTTTTTGGTTGAGAAAATGTGCATATGGATATATGTGTATATTATTGTAAATACTGTATCGAGCTGGATTTATAAAGCTCCATAAATAGTATGGTTATTTATTTTTGAAGCAAATGTGCATGAGTATATGTGGTTGTAATTGTAAATACTATAATGAGTTGTGTTATAAAGCTCCAATAAATGATATATTTGTCATGTTTCAGCAGTGGTCATTATAAATACTGCAATGAGTTGTGTTATAAAGCTCCATAAGTGGTATGTTTTGTTTACAACAGTCTTGTTGGTTGTAGGTGTCATTGAACACTGAGGACAATGTTCCCCCAACGGGGACGGTTCTATAATATCCATGGTAAAAAATCATGTAAAAAATATATAAGACCATGGTCATGGGACACGTATTCCAAGATTAGTGGTGGGAAAAACATCCTACTGTGGTGTCACTTCAATTTATTATGGCTAAGAAAATTGGAAAAGGAAATAACAAAGGATTTGGAAATGCAAAGTGACATTTATTGGCATTTTATTTATGAAAATAATGGAAATTAGGAGAAAAGGAAGGTGAAATGTCACAAGTTTCATGTGAGGAGTAAAATGAAAGAAAATAATGGAAAATTGAATAAATTAGAGGCCTCGTTAATAAAAGGGCTTCTGAGGATCAATTGGCAATACTTTTGCTCAACCTTTTGTTAATTATATGGTGGAGCTCTCTTCTATTCTCTCTCTCATACTCTTGGACACTTAGAGTTTCTTAGAGCACTCTTGGGGAAGTATGGAATACTTGGGATTTGTAGCAAGAAGGAAAATGAAAAACAGGAAAGTGCAAGAGAACGTCGAGATCAATGAATATAACTAGATTGCTTTGCAGGTATCTAGTTGCACGTATGGTTTCCTTGCTAGTTTTGGCATGCAAGATACATGCATGTGGTTTCTTGGTTATGATCTATCATTGGCATGGAGGATTGCCTGGATTGACAATGGTTTTGCATACCCTTTCTATTTCCTGGATAGACATGGAGTTGTCAGTTTTACTTTATTTTTCTGGTTGGTTTTCATGTGCCTTTGGTTGTGGGTTGAGTTATTAGTTCTTGGAAGCCTTGGTTGGACAAATGCTCTGGAAACCATGTAACAACTGGGGTGGAGTTACTAGTCCTGGAAGCCTTGGTTGGATAAATTCTCTAGAAGCCTTTGGTGTGTTGAGTTACTAGTCCTGGAAGCCCTAGTTGGAACAAATGCTCTGGATAGCTTGGGTAGAGACTGATCTAGTGATGGTTAGTGAAGTCTGACCTTGAGGTGGAATCATTGGTTGATGGTTGAGGTGGTTTGGCCTCTCGAAGCCCTGGTTTGGTTTATGTTGGTTTATTCCATGAGATACCACATTCATGCTTTCAATATGGCATGGGGGTGATTGGCTGAAAGAAGGTTTTGGTTAAGCCTATTCTATGGTTGGTTGGTACGTGGAAGTCCCAGAATTGATTGAATTTTGATTATGGAAATAATATATTTTTTCCTCATATATTGATGGGTAAATATGCTTATTATTACGTGTCTTATATGGTTGTTATATGCTTGTCATTTCTGTTGTTTATATGATGGTTATGAATGTGTTTTATAATAGTGATGATGTATGGCTCTCATCATGTTTTAGTTAAGAAATGAATGAACAATGAATCTAGGACCTAATAGATGATAATGTAGCAAATGTGGTGAGGCAACAATGCTTCTTAGCGATTATCAGATAAATATGATACCCCTAGTCTCAGACATGTTGTTTAAACTTATAGATTACATATTTGTGACATGTTCAATGAAATGCTTGTCATGGATAGTAGGGGTCAAGTCAAGTACTTATTCATGTGATCACATTTAGATTGTTATTCTGCTGTTATATTTCATTTCTAGAAGTGTCATGGAGTTCTAGGCAATGACATGAGCCCTAGGCCTGAAAAAGTGGCATAAAAATCGAGGTCACAAGCACATAACTACTTGGAAAAGTCCCCAGTCGCATGCATTCCCATACTGGTGAGCGACTAGAGGTTTCTAGCTGGACTATTGCCCATATCAAGGGAGTGAATGGGGAATTGATGCACTAAAAGTCCAATTTGTCTCAATTTCTTGCCACCTGGAAGGTTTGGATGGCTCTTGGGTGTCCTGTAGCAGGTGTAGAAGGTCTGTGTTATGTGTTCCATCAATTCCACTTCCTTAACTGACACATAGTGAGTTGAATCACATCATAGAAACTCTTCGTTACATGCTTACCCTGGTTGGCCGATTACTTGGGTATATGTGGGAGAAGGGTGTTACATTCACCTCTTCGAGGAGGACATCCTTATTTCACATCAATAATTCATTAACAACACCATGCTCATGCGTTATCCCGTGTTTAGAGAAACATGAGACTTCAAACAAGTGTTAGACGATTCATGGCTACCACTAGGAACTTTATTAATTTGACAAAGTCTCATATTCTCTTTTTTAATACCCACCCAGTAGTGTAGGACTACATCTAATGTCTCTTGGGTTATCAAAGACGTTCATTGCCCACTAAATATTTGGGTGCCCCCATGGTTAATAAATTTTTTAAATCCAAATATTTGAGATATATATTATAAAAGAATCTTATAAGGTTATACTGTTGGACCTTCCATTCTCTTAACATCATTAGTCATTTGGTTCTCTTAAAATTGGTGCTACATAGGCTCCCTATCTACCTCTTCTCTATTCTAGTGGCTTCTAAGGGGATTGTCATAACCATTAGAGGTCTTCAACATTACCTTTTATGGGGAGGATCCTCTCTGGAAAAAAATGGTCCTTAGTAGCCTGGGACAACCTCTGTCTACCCAAGTTACGAGGAGGCCTTGGTTTATTAAATCTAAAAATTACTAGTGAGTCATGGATGCTAAAACTTGGTGGTGATTTATTCAAGGAGAATTTGAACTTTGGTGTCAAATATGGAACATAAATCACAACAACAACTCCTCTCTCGAATAAAGGGTAAGATACCAATATTAAGTTCAGGTTTCATCCATTTGGAATCTTGAAAGCAGTAGTAAGCATCTCATCCAACAACATTGTTTTTGGGATTTTAGAAATGGGAAAAGTACCCTATTTTGGGATGAATCCTTGCACCACTTTTTAGAACAAAATGAACACAACGCATTGAAATATCTAAATACCCTAGTAATCTCTCAAATTTACCAAACTGTGGCATATTATTGTTATAACTTGACCCAAAATTTACAATGGTAGAAAGTGAAAAGTAAGTAGGACAATCCTCCAATTCTAGACCATTTGAACAATCTTCCTTTTGGACATTTATTATTCAATGAAAAATCCCTATTTTAGAATACCAGGACAATCTATGGTGGCGATACTAACCTAAAGGGACTTTCATAGTTCAATATGCATATTCTCTGGTTATAGGCTACAATCACCTCCATATAACAAAAAAAATTCAAAAAATATGGACCTATAACTTATGGTTGAAAGTGGCATACTTTCTTTGGATTTTATCTAGATAAAAAACACTAACATAAGACAAGCTTCTTGTATGGGGTTTCGAGGAGCCCTCATTCTATAACTTGTTCTGCTCTAGCCCTCAAGATGCAAAAAATATCTTTAATTCCTACTCCTTATCTTAGCATATTCATATCCAAATGTTACTTCTTTTCATACAATCAAACTATCTTAGACCAATATCTGGGACACTATCGCAAAATTGAGATCAATTACATTCCATAGTCCTATAGTAAATAGAGTTTGGATCCTCCTCCATGTTTTCCTTCTTTGGCACATCCATAAATAACAAAATCAATGAATCTTCCACAATCTAAGTTCATCTATGGATTCCACCTGGAACAAAGTTATCTAGGGAGTCTAAGAAGTGGTTCTATTTACATATTGGACATCAAAGCATTGGAAATCCTCTCCTGTTGATTAGATCATTCTTTAATATCTCTAGATTTCCCCAGGCCCTCTATTGCCTTTACATTAGGCCAAGAAACTTACTTTCATCCTCCTAAATCTTGGTTTCCCCTCACTCGATGGATTTCTCAAACTTAATCTCAACAGGGAGTACAAGGGGAAGCTAGGGGCTATTGGATATGGGTCATTTTTGAAAATATTCATGGTTAGGTAGTTTTCATTTATGCTCGAGTAATAAGTCACATTAACTATAATGCATCTAAGTTGCATGAACTTGAGGTTAGGTTCCAACAAGCCATCCAAAGGACATTTGGGAACAATATTATTTGTTTAAAAGTAGTATTTTGGATGTTGGGGGCTATTTATTCATTCTCAAGGAAAGACTCATGGCCTTCCTCACCAACATCCTATTCCCCAATAATGGTTCTTTCGTGTAGGAACCCAACCACATCTGGTTTTGGTTCTTTCTCATTTGTGAGGATGACGATGCAAAGGGTCTAATGTTATCGTGGTGGTAGTGGGAGGGGCTCTTAGGGTGGCTCACAACATTGTGTTCTTGCCGAATATTCATATCGAATATTCCACCTACAAACTCTACCAAAGACACAATAAGAGCTACAAGAGACAGAGGAGGGAAATAGTTGCATAGAGGGATTGTCACTCATATTCAAATATTATTGCCATAATTGTAGATTAGGTGCATGATACAAGTCATTCGAAGGGACTATTGAACCAATAATTTCACATTATGGATCTTTAATTGCAACCTAAATCACTCTTGGGGAAGGTCCTTCTAGAAAGAAGTGGTGTGAAGGAAAAAATCCTATTGATGTTAGATGGAATCTAATTACAATTCAAAGGTATGGGAAATCACTTGTCTTGGGTGGAGGCTACTACCACACATGGAAACACACATAAAAACAAACCTTCTCTAGATAGTCCAATATATCTAACACCCATTGAGGTGGATGCTTCCACCTCTTATTAATCCCTATAATGTTTGGAGTTTCTATATCTATTTGTTCTTTTATTTTTTTAGGGCTTATAAGGGCTATTAATTTATGTTTAGTTATCACCATGGATACTTTGATTGGTAGATCTTAGCATTACTTTCTTATAGTTAATTTATGATATTTATATCTTAATTGGACAAAGGATATACTATTATGCCAATGTTCTAGCATCTCCAATAGTAGATCAAAGACATTTAGAGATCTAGACACTATGCAATCTTTTATATTTGGATTATTGAGGACTTTGATTTAAAAAAGAAAATGTGTCCCTTCCACCCTAATGTTTCTGGAATATACATTGATAAGCTATCAAAGTGTTTGGAAGATGCAAAATGTGTTGGCCTTGCGCTCACTGGAGTAGTCATAATTCTTCTGCTTCATGTTAATGATATTTTTATTTTGGCAAGGAGTCATTACAATCTTGGAAAGCAACTAATAATCCTCCAAGATTTTTGTTCCAATATGGGTATGGTTATTGATATTGACAAAATAAAAGTCATGATAATTAAATCTAGAAAGATCACATATGATACTTCATATATGATAAAAAAAACTTGGAGGAAGTTCCTTCATTCAAATATATTGGAATCAATTTTCTTCACAAACTCAACTGGAATTATAACATTGAGAAATTGATAAATAGAGGGCAAAAAACTTTTTATGAGCTTGAAAAAAATTGCGATTCAACAAATCTTTGGATACATGGAAGAAGAAAAAAATATCTCCCCTTTGAGACTCTCATCACTCCTATTGTTTATTATGGATGTGAAGTTTGAAGTTACAACATCTATAGATATTCATGGAGGAAGATAAAACGGATCCAAAAGCAATTTATATCCCACAATCTAAAGATTAAAGGAAATGCCACTTATTTTATCCTCTTGATTGACGCAAGCCTTCCCCCATTGAAATCATGGGAATGACAGGGCATATTTTGTATAAGAAGAAGTTAGACAACACAGAAGACAAGAGGTTTCCTAAAATTGTTTTTATCTCTAATCCAAAACCACCATCTTCGGCTCAAGAGAGGATGACATAAGGCTGTTGTAACAACCCTGTTGAAAATTTCATGTAGTAAAAGTTAAAAATATTAACCACGGTTGATGGGACACTTATTGTAAGATGAATGTTGGGAAAAACATCCTAGTGAGTGTTCATTTCAGTTAATATGGCTAAGGAAATTGGCAAAGGCAAGGGCAAAGGATTTGGAGAGGAAAAATGGCATTTTGGCACATTTATTTATGAAAATAATGGAAATTAGGAGAAAAGGGAGATGAAATATCACATGTTGCATGGGAAGAGGAAAATGAAGCAAAATAATGGAAAATGAGGAAAATAGAGGCCTTATCAACAAAAATGCTTATGAGGATCAATTGGTACCTTTTGTCAGTTTAGTTTGGAGCTCTCTCATTATTCTCTCTCTCTTACTCTTAGACACTTATATTTTCTTGGAGCAATTTAGCATTGGAGCCAGAAAGGAAAATAAAGCAAGACTAAGGAAGGAGCAAGCAAGGAAGAGCAGGAATCAAGCAAGGAAGAGCAGGAATCAAGCAGGTATTGAATTGCATGTGTGATTTACTTTCTAGATCTGGAATGCATGGTATTGCATGTGGTTCTTTTCTGTCTTGGCATGGGTTTTTCCAGTTGTAACAGTGTTTTCAGCCTAGCCTTACCATTGCGGATGATCCGAATGGGAAATTTAGTGTTTTCTATGCCAAATTCCAATTCGGAATATGAACAAAGTGCTTGAGGATTATGAGGTAAATTGCAAGTTAACCATGAGTTTTTATGTGTTTTTATCTGAATTTATTGAGAAAATTAACATTAAAAAAAACACTGAACAAAAGCATCTAACAGACATGAACATCACCATGAATAGTAACAAAAAAACACATTATTAAGGAGTTCACCCCTCTTGGGCTATGTCTCCTTGGTCCAACTTCCAATGGCTTGGCCCTCTTCTCTTAGGCTCAAACATGTGATTACATGCATTTGCAATGCTCAAACAACTCTAAAACCTGTTCCAATGGCTCTAGAATGCCCAAAAATTCCCGTTAGCCTTTTTTTGCTTCGAATTTTGTTAAAAACTAAGTAATTTATGACTTCCCCAAGTTTTGGCTGTAACTGCACCCCAAACTCCACCAAATCCAGCACCATCCTACAATTTCGCCCCGAAATTTGCTAACTGAGTGCCAAATTGCCCAATATCTGGGCAAATTTGTCGGCACATATATTTGACCATTAAGGCCCTGTTTCCAAAAAATGTGGCCATATGGGGGGCCACGTGCCTTGGGGCTAAGGCTAACGACCCTCCCCTGCCCAACAAACATTTAACTGTTTAACATAATCACAGTCTATGCAGTGGTTCCGATCATATCCATCGTTGGAGTTTAATGTTATGGTTAGTATAGTGGGGGGGCACGAGGATAGCTCACCCTTGGTCCGCCGCTAGCCCTGCTAGGGTGCAGTGACCAGGGCTGGGGCTAGATCTCGGACCCCACCCCCAAACACAAAACTCTTGAACTTTAAATATATTCCGAAACGTTATATGTTAAGAAACAAATGCTTGGCGCAGTGGTAAAGGATCTGTGCTAGTTGCTTGGAGGTCGCGGGTTCGACCCCTGCTTACTCGTGTCAGACCTTGACCAAAATTTTGGTGGCCCTCGGGCTTCCATGTGGCGGCCCCTAGCTGGGCCACGTGGTAGCCTATGATTGGCCACCCAAAACATGCCATTTCAAGCCAACGGTAATGTGCCACTTGGCACAATATCATTCACTGGAGAATATACTGTTGACCAGTCAACTTGCCAACTTGGCATGCCCAGTCAACAGTACGGATTGCTGACTGGACTGTCCCTGCACTTTGTTTTCAAAAAAATTGCATGATTGAAAAAGTGGAAAAAATGCGTTTATGGGAGCATACGGTGTCGATTTTCCACGAAACGAGTTGCGCCAGATTCAGAATGATGAGTTCTACACAGTCGTTCAGGTTCTATACCATTCTGACAAATTTATTTTTTAAGCATAATTATGACCACCTGAACACTCCTCCCCACTAGAAGTTTTTGGATCCCAAAAAATCACTTTCAGTTGTTCAACAGATTAGGGTACAATTCCATCACCTTTCAAATCTCGATCCATTTGGCCTTAGAAGGATTTGTTCCTTTGAGCCCCATACAAAGGTAGTATACACTCCCTCCCTTTTATGTCCTTGTTCTTCTGTCAAGAATGGTGTCTTGCTGAAGCTCATCAAGGTATTCAAGAGAAAAATCCTCAATGGAAGGAATTTGAACATTTTCTCCTTGATATTCATTCAATTGAGGCTCATACAACCTTAAGTTCTCAACATTAACAACATGGTAAATTTGCATGTATGAAGGCAAATCTAACTTGAAGGCATTGTCACCAATCTTTTCCAAAATTCTGAAAGGACCATAATGGATTGGTTTTAGTTTTTTATATTCCCCTTGAAGCCTCTCTTTTCTAATGTGAAGCCAAAATTTGTCACCAACTTGGAACTTGTGATCTACATGATGCTTGTCGTGCCTTGTGTTGAGATTCAACAAGACGATGAGCTAGCAGTGCGGCTACTCCTCATAAATGCCCACAAAGCTATTTTTAGGTGTATGTCTATTTTTAGACATGGTGAGCATATTCTATAAGTTGCAGGATGCTATTTTTAGATGGTTGGTCAAATGTGAAAAATAGATGAAATTATATTTTTAGAATATTGGGCGAAGTCTATTTATAGATCGTTGATCTAAAAATAGATGCATGTCGATTATTATTAGCTCTTAATAATAATCTGACAATAAACATCAACTTATTCTCTCGGAGCACTTTATTTCAGTGAACAGATTTGGAAAATCAGTGGGCTAAAGGAATTACACAATTGCTAGGGTTTATTGGTGGCTCATGCATGGAGGACTCAGTTAGAACTGAAGTGGCAAAGTTATGACAGAGTTGGAAGAGTAGTTTATGGAGTTGTTATTCAATTTAACTCAGTTGAGCTAGTTGTATCTAGTCTAACTGAAAGATACACTAGTGAGAGTTAAGTGAATTAATTAGTTAATTAATTCACAACTAATAACTCACTGACAAATTAACAGAAACAACAGTTAACTACAGTGCATGTCAGTTCCAGTGGAGACCTAGTGGAGATATAGGTGAAAGGGTAAGATGGACTATCCGTTGTGACTATAGTGATGCATTCAATGCATATGACACACATTGGAGTTGCCAATGAGGATTGTGCAGTCAAGACAAGGTAGATTTGAATTCATTCAATGGTCTTCTTCAACAGGGATTGCGCAGTGGAGGTAAGCTGTCAGGAGGCAAGAAATTGGTGCATGGAGATGCAAATTTCTGCATGACACTGTGTAATGAATCTACATTGTGATGAGAGCTTGATGTACTAATCTTTGTATGAGATTATTACATGATTCCATTGATATACATAATATATGATAGTTGGGGTTTTTAGCTTTAAGCTTTCCCGTTAAACAACTGTGCTATGTGCGACTGAATTTATTCACATGTGTTTGCAATTGAGTTTTAAATTTCCGCAAGTTTAATAGTGGAAGGATTCTATATTTTGCAAGAAGATAAATATTGTGAGATCAAGAGGATCCGGTAATACATCAATATTAATAAATTTCTACACCTTGCTTTGTACTTGCCTTGGCTCTTTTCAAGCTGATCTTGAATTGTTTGATGTATCAATTGGATTTGTTTTATGAAATTATTAGCTTTGTCTATGTTGCTATGGCTATCAATAGCAACATCCTTCCCAAAAATTAAATCCAATGGTGATCTAGGAAAGTATCCAAGACATGCCTCAAATGGAAATGTTTGTGCAGAAGAGTGTTTTTCATAGTTGAAAGCATGCTGAATGTAATGAAACTGTTCACCCCACAACTTAGGATGCTTGCTACAGTATCCTCGAAGAATATGTATGACTGTTTGATTGACCACTTCGGTTTGACCATCTGTTTGTGGATGAAATATTGTACTCTTTTTCAACTTGGTATCCATAAAGTCCCACAAACTTGACCAAACATTCCCAACAAATCGATAATATCCATCGCTAACAATGGATGTGGGCAGTTTTTTCGAGTGCTGCTGCCTCCTGCTGCGACCTGCTCTGCGTAGCCTGAGACTGGGCTCTGCCCTCTCGGTTGTTTCCGCCTCTGACCCTGGTCCTCCTGACCTATGGGTCTCTCGGATCTACTAAGATCCTTCTTTTTTTCTCCTGATCTTCTTCAAGATCTCGCTGAGCCTCTTGATCTCTTGTCAAATCTGCTTGGATCTGCGCCCTTGGAGATTCTTCCTGCAGGATCTGATCGGATCCTCTTGTTCTTCATCCCGGTATTGAGATGCCTCGCTTCCTGTATTTGCTTGGTGCAGATCGGTTTTTCTGATTTGACCTTCTTTTCCATGGAGTCCCAAGGCTCACCCATCGGTCCCTCGCAAGCTCCATCCCCGGAAGATGAAGCAACCTTCTCCTCTCTTCTTGCTTCGCTACCCAAAAAGAAGAAGTCCGAATTCGCTAAGTTCGTCAAAAGGATCGACGATGTTCCGGAGGTAAACCTCCCTCCTGAGGGTCCGATCCAGGTCACTTTGTCCCTGACAGATCATGCCCTGGTGGGTCAATTCACGGGCCTTTGGCCCTCGCCAAAATCAACAAAAAACTGGGTCGTTAAGAACTGGGTTCCACTGATCAAGAACAAAGTCACCTCATATTTTCTGGGTAGAGGCTTCTTCCTGTTCGAGTTCAACACAAAGGAGGACAAAGACATGATCTTCAGGAATGGGCCCTATTTCATGGGACCTCAGGGCCTCTACCTCAACAAATGGACGCCTGACTTCGATCCGGCCGTGGATGTCCCATCGGCAGTCCCTGTCTGGGTTCGGCTCCCTAATCTTCCAGTGCATTTTTGGAACTGGGAGTCCCTCAAGCATATAGGAAATACTTTGGGAAAATTCATTGATAGAGAAAACAATAACGATCAATACGATTGCACCCGAATCTGTGTCGAGGTGGACTTAGAGGTGGGGCTTCCGGAGGCCATCAAATTAAAGGTTGGCAGTTGGACGCATGTGCAAGTGTTGGACTATGAGAAACTCCCTTTCAAATGCCGTAAATGTCACATCTATGGCCATTTTGCAAGAGGGTGCCCGAACAAAGGGGAAGCAGAGAAAGGAAAGGAAGATGGTTGGAACCAGGTCAAGAGGCCAAATACATCTCACAAGAAATATGGGATTCATGGCCCCCAGCCTGCCTCCACCCAGAATGTTCCCCCACCAAAAAGTCAAGAAAATAGGTATGAGGTCTTAAGCTCTGTTGAAGAGACTCCTCAGGAAGAAGATAGGCAAGATAAACCATTAGAAAAAATGACTTCAGCAGAAGCAAGACCTGAAGAAAGCGCCACGACAAGAAACAAGGATAAGCAAACAGAAGCCTCCGAGGAGGAACATGACTCGGAGGAGTCTGAGGAGGATGGAGAAATAGGAGATATGCAGACATCGGTCAGAAGATCTGCAAGGGGCCGCAAATCTGCTAGAGAAAAGAGAGAGCAGGAAACTTACAAAGACAAGCTTCAGGGTAGTCAGCCCACTCTGGAGAAACTCCTTGGCAAAAATACAAAGATGATCAAAAACCAAGCGCAGGGCTCCAAGGGAGCCCATCATCATAAAAATAAATGATGAAGATTGTCTCCTGGAACTGCAGAGGAATGGGGAGAAAAGTGAAAGAAGAAGCAACAAGAAGCCTTATAAGAAGAGAAGCCCCAAACATTATTCTGATTCAGGAGACCAAAATGGAGGACAAGGAGTTTCTCCAAATCAGTAAATTTTTTTGGAAAGGAAGCAGCGGTCATGCAGTTTCAGCACGGGGAGCCTCTGGGGGACTGGGCTCTCTCTGGAACCCTCTCAAGTATAGGCTGGTCACCGAGCTGCACAACACACACTGGCTATTTTTGAAGCTCCATCCTTTGGACTCGAGGGAGGCTGTCAGTCTTTTCAATGTCTATGTTCCAACAAATATAGGGGAGAAAAGGGAGTGCTGGGACTCCATCAGACATCTGTCAGAGTCAGAAAACTTGGAAAACATCATTGTTGCAGGTGATCTAAACCTTACCTTACTCATGGAGGAAAAGAGAGGAGGCACAATCATAAGGGACCCTGCAAGGGAATGGGTGGATAACCTCATGCAGGACTGGGATCTGCTTGACATCCCCCCAGAAAATGTTAAGTACACCTGGTCTAACAAAAGAATAGGTCTTGGTCACATTGATGCTAGACTTGATAGATGTTTGGTGCAGAGTTCCTTCCTTTTGCTGGGCTTAGAATTCAGATTGCATATCCTCCCATGCAGTGTTTCAGATCATAAGCCCATTTTTCTTGAGATGTTGGGCCACAAAGATCTTGGCCCCATCCCCTTCAGATTCAACCCTCTTTGGGTCAAGGAACCAGAGTTTCTGAATTTGGTTCAGGACTGCTAGAATCCGCCAGTGAAAGGTTCTTCTTTCTTCATTTGGGAAGAAAAACTTAGAAGACTGAAAGCGGTTCTTAAAACTTGGGCCAAATCTCTTCCCTCCCCTGCAAAAGAGAGAAAGCAGGCCTAATACAATCTTGCCCAGCACCATGCCCAAAGTGAAGATGTAGAAATCACTAAAGAAGTATTAGACAAGGAAGCTGAGCTCCAGCAAATATTCCATAAAGCTTGCCTTTCGGAGGAAGAGAATTGGAGACAAAATTCTAGGAGTTTATGGCTTAAAGCAGGAGACATAAATTCTGCCTTCTTCCACAAACAAGCTCAAGCTAGAAAGAGCTTCAATTCTATCGTAGAAATAAAATATGGCAACTCGAGACACAAAGACTTTGATAGCATAAAGAGAGCAGCTTTCAATCACTTTCAAAACCTGTATAGAGAAGAGGGCGTGACGGACCCAAACTCTAAATTTTTGGAGGCGGTTCCCCCTAGGATCTCACCTTCAATGAATCAACAGCTTGAAGCGAAGATCTCTATACAAGAAATAAAAGATGCTCTCTCCGACATGGAGCCTGACAAAGCCCCAGGCTCGGATGGCTTCACTGCAAGATTTCTTCAAACCTGCTGGCAGATTGTGGAGAAAGACCTCTACAAAATGATTTTGAAATCTCAAAATTGCCAGAAAATTGGGGGCAGCACCAATTCAGCTTTTCTTGCCCTCATTGCCAAGGAAAAGGGTGCTAAGGAATTTAATCGGTTCTGCCCCATCTCTCTTTGTAATATTGGATACAAATTAATCACAAAGGTTATTGCCAACAGACTAAAAGGTATCCTTCCAGCCATCATCCCGGAGAACCAAGGCAGATTTGTTCAGGGGAGACAGCTTGCTGACAACTTCATCCTCGTGCAAGAGGTGATTCACTCGAGCCAGCTTCGCAAAGAGAAAGGTATGGTAATTAAATTAGATTTGGCTAATGCTTTTGATCGGGTCAGACTTAGCTTTCTTTGGGAAGTCTTGAAAAAAAATGGCTTTGGAATGGGATTTTTAAAATGGATCCGTGCTTGTATTGCTGATCCTTGGATCGCCCCACTGGTGAATGGGAGAGCAGCTGGTTTTTTTAAAGCTTCAAGAGGGCTTAGGCAGGATTGCCCCCTCTCTCCGCTCCTCTTCGTCCTTCATGTTTCTGTCCTGAGTTTCTACCTGGATCAGAAACTGGTTGACCAAGAGATCTTGGGGCTCAATATAGCCAGAGGGGTTAAAAATGTTAACCACACCCTGTTTGCAGATGATACCATCTTGTTAGGGGCTGCCTCTGCCAGATCTGCTTTAATATTCAAGGAGGTCTTGGACGACTACAGTGAAGCTATAGGCAACAGTTTAAACAAAGGTAAGTGCAAAGCTTTTTGCTGGAATATCTCTGCTTCCACCCTTTCTACCATTTCAGGAATTCTGGGCTTTACTGCCTCCCTCAACTGGTCCTCCTTTACTTATTTGGGCCTCCTCATCTTCTGCAAATCGACATACAGCAGAGATTGGATTCCTCTGTTGGACAAATTTAAGGCCAAAGTCCAAGCTTGGGGATTCTCATGGTTAAATCTTGCCGGCAAAACTGTCCTCATCAAATCCGTTCTCAGTAGCCTCCCCATTTTTCAATTCTCTGTACTTCTAGCCCCTTCAGGCATCATCAAAAAAATGGAAGCCTTCATTCGCAAGTTCTTTTGGAAAGGGGGCAATCACAATGACAGGAAAATCCATTTGGTAAGTTGGGAGAAAATCTGCAAGCCCCAGAGCGAAGGAGGCCTTAACTTCAAAGATCTCAGCCTCCAAAACATAGCCATGGGAGCCAAGATATTTTGGAGAATCATTGGACCACATCCAGGTTGGGCGCAAAGAGCTCTATGGAGGAAATATTTCATGGGAAAGAGGAAGAGATGTCTGGACGCCTTACCCACCACAGGCTCGCAGCTGATCAAACTCTGTCACAAAGCAACCCCTTTAATCAGAGATGGAGCATTATTGGATTCCAGGAAACGACAAATAAATTAAGATATGGGATGACAGCATTATGATGCACCCTCCTTTATCGTCCCATTTCTCTCTGCATGCGTTGCATTTGTGGTTGGACATCGCAGGTTGCATTACTCTTTGGGACATTTCACAATGGGAAGGCAAAAATTGGCTGCGTTGGAGACTCCCTCCCGTCCCTCCTGAGCTGTCTCAAGCACGTGATCTTCTCCTTTCTTTGTTAAACGATATGGCGCATTTGCGCGTGGGTAAGAAGGATGCCCATGGTTGGGGAGCCGCCCCAGGGCTTTACACGGTTGCGCAGGGATATAAATGCCTTCATGATCGCCCTAACGTCCCTCCTAATCCTGCTGTGTGGAACGAGATCTGGAATTTCAAATCCATGCCTAAGGTTGATTCATTTTGTTGGCTGTTATGCCACAGAGGGATTTTAACAGTAGATAGAATGAAGAAGAAAGGATTTCATGGTCCCTCTCAATGCCACTTATGCTGTGACAGTGAGGAGAACGCCCAGCATATCATATTGGACTGCAAATTTTCAAGAGAAATCTGGCATGGCCTTTTGAGCTACTGGAAATCTGATTTCATTTTACCCATGGCTATATCAAATATTTTTGCAAACTGGCGGAATTACTACCCAGAAAAGCTCCCAAAAAATGAAAATTTCAAAGCTGCATGGCTATCCTTGCCGAAATTTGTTTGCTGGAAAATCTGGCTCGAGCGTAATAGAAGAGTTTTCAGAGATGAAAGTCTAAATTCACAGTTTATCATCACCAAAACAAAATGTCTTTGGAAAGAAAGTCTGGGGGAACATTTTCTGGATTTGAATCTGAGCCAGCAAGACTTAGAATGGGGTGCCTCGATGGACCTCCAATTCTCTGGCGAAACAAGGCATCACAAGGTCATAAAAGAGTGGCAATTCAGAGGAAAGGAGAATGATCTATCGGATTTGCTCCCAGGCAATCCAGATTCTCTTTGTTCTTCGATGGAGCAGTGAAAGGAAATCCTGGATTGGCTGGGGCAGGATGAATTATAAAAAATAAAGAGGGCATAATGTGGCAAAGTTCGCTTGGGGATTAGGGCAGTCTACCAGCATGCAAGCTGAAGCCTTGGCACTTCTGCAAGGTCTTAAGCAAGCAAAGGCTATTGGTCTCTCAGATGTCAGTATTATAGGAGATTTTCAATCCATTATCAAAGTCTTAGTGGTAGATTCCTCTCCTGCAGACATTAGACTGGCGAGAGTGATTTCAAGAATCAGAACCCTGGTGAAATATTTCCGGACTACAACCTCCCTCCACGTTTTGAGGGAAAATAATAAAGCTGCTGATTTGGAAGCCAACAGGGCAGTTCCACTTCCCGCTGACTGTCTCTTGGCAGATGGAATTGAGAACTGGGACTCCATTCCATAAATATTGTCATGTTTTTCTGCATTTTACTGAATCAGTTTGTTTGTCTATTTAAGATAGGGAAAATAACAGAGATAGACTCGATAGTCTCGAGTAAATCTTGCGGTTTCCCAAGTTTTGGGGCCTTTGATCAGTTAGTGGAAGAAAGTTTAAGGGCTATGCCCGATCAAATGTAATTGGTGAAAGGAATTTTGGCCAAATTCTAATATAAACCCATACCCGTTCTTGTAAAAAAAAAAACAATGGATGTGGGAAATCGAAAATGAACCCAAACATGTTGAAAGAATAATTGAGCTGTCTATTCAGATGTGATTTTCTTTTTACATGAAATTAATATACACATCTTGCTAAACCTATCCACAACTATATACAAATAATCATGACCTCTTTTTTGAAATGGAAGATCTCCTACAAAATCCATAGAAATCTCCAATGGGAGTGAAGGTACAAGAAGTGGTGTGTACAATCCTAACTTCCTATTGCTAGGCTTACTGACTACACAAAATTAACAATATTTAATGAAACATGACACATTTTCATGCATACGAGGCCAATAACATGACACATGTGCTTCTCTTATTACATTCACTCTCTCCCCTTGTGGAATACAAAGCTTGCCCAGATGATACAACAATTTATTATGTACATGGTAATCCAATTCCTCTAATTGGTTTCCTTGAGTCAAGTTTGCATAAACATCCTGAAAGTCATTATCAAATGCATATTTCTCAACATAAATTTCATGCAAAACAAAATTATGCTTGAGTTAAGTAGCTGCACTAACAATAGGCCTAGAAAGCATATCAACAACCCTATTGTATATACCTTTCTTACACCTGATGACCAAGTGGAATTGTTGTAGGAAACCCATCCATTGAAAGTGCCTTGATTGCTGCAACTTACTTTACGATTGCAAGTATTGCAATGGTTGGTGGTCGGTGTGTATGATGGTTTCCTTTCCCATCAAGTAGTGTTTCCACTTTTTCACACTTTGAACAAACACATAAATATCCTTTTCATAAGTAGGATAGTTAATCACTGCACCATTTAAAGTTTCTGAATGAAATGAAATGGGATGACCATGTTGCATAAGGACTGCACCCAAGGCATAGTCGCTTGCATCAATTTGAATCTCCAAGGGTTGTCTCAAGTCCGGTAGTGAAAGTATTGGGTTTGAACTGATATTCTCTTTCAAAGCATCGAATTTTTTTTTCTACTTGCCTCCCCACTGGAAGAACTTTTTCACACTAGTCAATGCATGCAATGGAGTTGCGATAGAAGAGAAGTTAGCAATAAACTTCCCCCAATATTGGGTTGCACCCAAAAAGCTTCTTACCTCAGTGACTGTATTGGGCGTTGTCTAATTAAAAATTACCTCAACCTTAGAGGGGTATATCTTCAACTCACCTCCTCCAACAATATGCCCCAAGTACACCAAAGAAGTTTTTCCAAATTCACATTTTGACATCTTCAAAAAAAAATGTTCTTTCCTTAAGACATCAAGTAATTTTCTTACATGCATGACATGTTCATCACGTGATTTAATGAAAATCAAGATATCATCTAAGTAGACTATGAAAAAATCATCAAGAAATGGCCTCAACACATCATTAATCACACACATGAAGGTAGTAGGAGCATTACATAAACCAAAAGGCATAACTAGCCATTAAAATAAACCTTGTTTTGTCTTGAATGCTGTCTTCCAAATGTCACCTTTAGAAATTCTAATTCGATGGTAGCCACTCCTTAAGTCCAACTTAGTAAAATACTTTTCATCTTTCAATTGGTCAAGTAAATAATCTATTCTAAGAAGTGGATAACGGTTCTTTACCGTAATTTTTTTCAATGCATGGAAATCTACACACATGTGCCATGTTCCATCATTCTTTGGCACCAACACAATAGGTGACCCCCATGGCGAAGTACTTGGTAATATGATACATTTTTCCAACAACTATTGAATTTTATTTTTGATTTCAACACTCTTCATCACCGACATCCTATACATGTCAATGTTAGGAAGAAGACAATCTTGTTGCAACTGTATTTCATGTTGAATTCCCCTCTTGGCAGGTAATCCCTTTGGTTCCTGAAACATCTCATTATTTTGATTAACCACTTCAATCAAATAAGATTTCAACTTTGGATCACAACCTTGAAATGCTTCATAATGAACATTATTCTTTGGCTTAATCATAAGAAGAACAAAGTTTTTTCTTGAATTCACTAGTCTTTTCATTTGTCCTGCATTAACTAATGAAAGATTTAGTTTCTTGCGATGAGCTCTCACAATATAATCCACACCATCTTTGAACAAGTGGTACTTGTTTTCATGGCGATAGAAGATGGATTTTCTATCATAGAGGTAAGGACTACCCAAAAAAATTCCTGAAATCAAGCAGTACAACATCTAGTTCAACTTCGTCAATGAAGTTTGTTGTGATTGAAAATCGAAGAATACACTTTCTTGTAACCTGTAAATTGTGTTCTTGCATATCCAACCAATGGATATGGTTTGGGATGTGGAATGGTTTCAAGATTAAGTTTCTTGACTAAATCTTCAGATATCAAATTGGCTTGAGACCCACTATCAAATAGTGTGTTGATTTTTGTATGTTTTGAAATAACCCTCACATGCAATAATTCAATGCTTGTTTATTCATTTGGATTACTATTGTGACAATTTGATGAACTAGTGCTAGTAATGGATTCTTTTCCTTTCATACCCATGGATATAATTTTAGTTTCATCACCCAAATCAGATCCCAAATCCTGTTGAGTGGTTGCAGTTGTTTTTGTTTTCCCTTGTTGCTGAATTTCTTCGGCCTCATCTTTGGATGAAGCTTCCAACGATGGTCTTCATTGTGACCCTCTTTGAAATAATGTTTGCATGTTATTTTATCTCCTTCCTTTTTAACAGATGGATTTTTCTTTCCTTTTCCTTTGAAACCCTTTCCTTTCTCTCCACCCTTAAATGGCTTCTTTTTACCCTCTTCCCTCAAGGTGAGTGGCTTGCACACAAACCTCATCTAGACTAGTGGGATTGAAAATAAGTATAGTATGCCTTAGGTGGCTATGTAAAACCCCTATATAATTCAACAACATGTCTTATGATTGAAAATAAACACCTAACATAAGATCTCTTCTTCTAAATTCTTGGGTGTAATCTTGCACATTTTTACCTTTAAGTTCTCTAAAGTTCTTCCAATTCATGATGGATTTCTGCATATATGTTAGAGGGTAAAATTTTATTTTAATTGCAAAAATGAAATTAGACCAAGAGATTGAGATCTTACCATGTTTCTTTATCTCATCTTGTGTCTTGGCTTCCCACAAGACTAGTGATCCACCCTCAAGTCTCAAGGAAGCTAGCTGAATCTTTGTATCACCATCTTGAAGGTTTTGAATCTTGCAGTAGACCTCCAATTGATGAACCTAATTTTCAAGCTTCTCTACATTCACTTCACCATTATACATAGGCAGGTCAAATTTAATATCAAGTTTTAACAGGGGTTGTTTACCAATTCCTTTTGAGGTATGTTGATGAATATGAGTAAGGGTTGTAGTAGTGGAAGAGGATGAAGGTGAAGGTGAAGATGGTGGTGAGGATGATGGTTTACCACCATTTCCATTACCTCCTCCTCTTGGAGAACCCTCTCCTCTTGGAGGCCTGGAGCTTTCACCTTGCAACCTTGTATTCCTCTCTTCATAGAGGAATTTCACCATCTCTGTCATGTCAAAGAAAGCCTTCCTAAAAGCCTTATCATCCTCTGTCATTTTATCATTTCATCCTTCATGAGACATGCTTACTGAAGCATCAAGTACAACTAGAGGTGAATCTTGTGGTGGCGATTTCGACAACTGTGCCCTCCTTCTCCTTGCTCTAACTTGATAACCTGTACCCACAAGCTTGCCTTCTCCTCTCTTGAGCTTCAACCTTGTAAGCATTTAAACACTTGAAAAATAATTAAATCCTCCTTGTACAAGTAAACCTAGTTCTTTGATACCAACTTGATCTGAATGGGAAAGTTAGTGTTCGTTGTGCTAAATTCCAATTCAGAATATGAACAAAGTGCTTGAGGATTATGAGGTAAATTGCAAGTTAACCATGAGTTTTTATGTGAATTTCTTGAGCAAATTAACATTAAAAAAACACTTAACAACAACATCTAGCATATATGAACATAACCATAAATAGTAACACAACAACACATGATGAAGGAGCTCACCCCTTTTGGGCTACATCTCCTTGGTCTAGCTTCCAATGGCTTGGCCCTCTTACATTATGCTCAAAAGTGTGATTACATACATTTGCAAAGTTCAAACAGCTCTAAAACATGTTCCAATGGCTCCATAATGCCCAAAAATTCCTGTGTAGCCTCTTTTTTTCTTCGAATTTGGTAAAAAACTGAGTAAGTTATGACTTCCCCAAGTTTTGGCACTAACTGCACCCTAAACACCACCAAATTCGGCACCATCCTACAATTTCGCCTCGAAATTTGTTAGCGAAGCGCCAGATTGCCCAATATCCGGGTGAAT
Organism: Pinus albicaulis; assembly: GCA_034641835.2. Classification (NCBI taxonomy): domain Eukaryota; kingdom Viridiplantae; phylum Streptophyta; class Pinopsida; order Pinales; family Pinaceae; genus Pinus; species Pinus albicaulis. The sequence continues at coordinate 977,346,705 of CM076570.1, forward strand.
TTTACAGTGCGCAAATTTGACCATTAAGGCCTTATTTCTGAAAAATGTGGCCATATGGGGGGCCACGTGCCCCGAGGATAAGGCCAACGATCTGCCCCTGCCCAACAAACATTTAACGATTTGACATAACTGCGGTCTATGCAGTGGTTCCGATCACATCCGCTGGCGTGGTTTGATGTTGTTATTAGTATAATGGGGGGGGGGGGAATGGGGACGAGGCTAGCTTGCCCTTGGTCCCGCCCTTAGCCCCGCTAGGGTGAAGTGACCGGGGTTGGGGGTAGACCCCCACCCCTACCCCCAAACACAAAACTCTTGAACTTTAAATATATGCCAAAACGTTATATGTTAAGAAACAAATGCTTGGCGCGGTGGTAAAGGCGTTGTGCTAGTTACTTGGAGGTTGCGGGTTCGACCCCCATCCACTCTGCTCGGACCTTGACCAAAATATTGGTGGCCCTCGCTGCCACGTGGCGGCCCTTGGCTGGGCCACGTGGGAGCCTGTGATTGGCCATCCAAAGCCCAATCATAAACTGCCATTTAAAACCAATGGAAATGTGCCACTTGACACAAAATCCTTCACCAGAGAATATACCGTTGACCAGTCAACTTGCCAACTAGGCATGACTGGTCAATGATATATTCTCTGGCGAATGATGTTGTGCCAAGTGGCACGTTACCATTGGATTAAAATGGAAAGTTTTGATTGGGTTTTGGGTGGCCAATCATAGGCTGCCACGTGGCCCAGCCAGGGGCTGCCATGTGGCAGCCCAAGGGCCACCAAAATTTTGGTCAACGTCCGAGCAGAGTGGGTGGGGGTTAAACCTGCAACCTCAAAGAAACTAGCACAAAGCCTTTACCACCGCGCCATCTAATTTTTTTCTTAACATATAACATTTCAACATATATTTAAAGTTCAATAGTTTTGTGTTTGGGGGTGGGGGCCGAGGTCTAGCCCCAAACCTGTTCACAACACTATAGTGGGGATAGGGGCAGGACCAAGGGAGGGATAGCCCCGTGCCCCCCCCCCACAAGTATACTAACCATAACATCAAACCCTGTCAACGGATGTGATCAGAACCACCACATAGACCATAGTTATGTTAAATTGTTAAATGTTTGTTAAACGTAGCCTTGTAAGGCACATAACTTCAACCATGTATTTAAAAGCTATAATGATAAGAATAATTATGAATAAATTCCTTCGGATATTAATCATAGCCAACCTTGTGCTCTAAAGGAAAAATTGTAGAATGGTGCCGGATTTGGTGGAGTTTGGGGTGCGGTAGGTGCCAAAAGTTTGGGAAGTCATAACTAGGTTTTTGACCAAACTTGAAGCAAAAAGAGGCTAGACAGGAATTTTTGAGAATTCTGGAGCCATTGGAGCAGGTTTCAGAGTGGTTTGAGCATTGAAAATGTTTGTAATCACACTTTTGAGCATAATAGAAGAGGGCCAAGCCTTTAGAAAATAGACCAAGGAATCAAGCAACTACAACAGGATTCTTTGCAGGTATTGATTTGCATGTGTGATTTCCTTGCTAGATTTGGAATGCATGGTATTTCATGTGGTTATTTTATGTCTTAGCATGGGTTTTCCAGGTGTGACAGTGTTTCCAGCCTAGCATTTCCATTTGCGGTTAACCATGGCATTGTGGAGTTCTCATGTTTTGGTTTAGCTGGATTTCCAGATGGATTCAAAGCTGAGTGAGGTGGATCTCCAAATGATATAACACAGAGTCGGTTAGTGTGTTGTCTCAGTTTTAGGGCCTAATGATCTGGCATGGATTGCGGTAAAGCCTGAGAGGTGGGTGCTCTCCATCAGGCTTATGAATCCTGGGTTGGGATATACTGTGAAGACTGGAAAGTGGGTCTCGGTTTAGGGCCTAGTGATCCAGTGTGGGTTGCGGTAAAGCCTGAGAGACTAGGATATAGGAAAATTCCTCATGGTGTAGGCAGAGAGAATCTGAGGGTAACCATGCTTGTGTTTTGGCATAGTGATCGGGTGGAGATCACGATAAAGCCTTTTATGAAATGTTTATTGTGTTGGCCTAGTGATTTGGGATGGATTACAGTAAAGCATGGTTTATATTGATGAGGGTGAGGTGGTTTAGCCTTGGTATGCCCTGGTTGGTTCTTTTGGTTTGAGTTGCATATTCATGCTTGGAATATGGAATGGGGGTGATTGGATGAAGAGATATTTGGCTAAGCCAACCTATGGTTGGGTGGAACGTGGTAGTCCCATCTCTGGTTGGTTTTTACATTCAACAATGAGAAGCTAATTCCCCTAGTAATTGATATGTAAATGTACTGGCTTATATGTGGATTCTATGGTTGTTGTATCCTTGATATTTCTTTTGTTATTATGTTGGTTATAAGCATGTATTTTGACAATGATGATGTATGGCTCTTTCCATCTTTTTACTTGTAAATGAATGCACAATGTATCGATGGCCAAATATATGGTAATGTAGGTAATGATGTAAGGGAGAAATGCTTCTCAGTGATTCTCAGATAAGTATGAGACCCCTATGCTCCATTATGTTGTTTATACCTGTAGCTTTCATGTTTGACGAAATGACTGTCATGGCTAGTAGGGGTCCAATTTAGTCCTCATGGATTTTTTTGCAAATGTATCATTGTTTGGTTGTTATAATTCATCTCTGAACTTGTCATGAAGTTTTGGGCAGTGAACTGGGTTATGGGCCTGAAAAAGTGGCTCAAATCTCGGGGACATTGGTACAACACTAGGTAGTTTAGTCCCTATACACTCACATGTAGGCTTATAAATGCATCCATAGCCTCCTAGAAGCAGGCTTGGAGGCATGTTCATGCATCTATAGGTCCAAGAACTCAAAAGCTCAGTGGGACCCAGGGGTAGGATGCCTGAATGGTTGGGTTGGCTCCTAGGAGTGTTATTGTTGATGTGCAATGTCTGTGTGATATGTTTTCATCGGTTCCATTTCCTTAAGGTCACCTAGAAGGTTAAATATGATCATAGTATCCTCTCGTCACATGTTTACCCCGGTTGGCTGGTTACTTGGGTAGATGTGGGAAGAGGGTGTTATAGAGTGGTATCAAAGCATTGTTCAACCCTCATATTGGATGGGAAGTGTGCTAATCATGCATTTATGTTTGTTGCATATGTGTTTAGTGTGCATGTGGTCTATGTGTGTTGTTGCATATGCATGGTGTTGGTCATGGTTATAGTGATGTCACCATGTGAAAGTTGTTGGTGTCGTGCGACATGTGTCGTTATGAGTGTATGGCTAGTTATGTCTTTTTCATTCTTATGTATTATCTATGTATGCTTGCTTACATGATGCTACATGTTGTACATGCATTGCTTGTTTATTCTTGGTTACATATTGGTCATGCTTCAGTGTTGGTCGTGTATGCTTCCTTACATGGTGCTATATGTCGAAGATGCATTGGTTGTTCATGCTTTGTTACATGTTGGTTATGCTTGTGTATTGTCCATGTAACTCGACATGGTTGATGTTGTTGTGCAAAGATTTCATGGTATGTGTAGTGATATGGTTATCATGTAGTAATGAATGGAATCCACCTATAATTATGCTTATTTTATTGGTACATTAATTTGTTATATGTTTACATGCTATTATGATTATGGTTATACATGTATTACATTGATTGGTTGTGTTAGGGTCCCGTGATTTGGCTGATTAGCAAGCCAAGTGGCAGGGTGACATCAAACCAACTTTGGAGCCCAAGGACCTAGCCTTCCTGGACTCAGAGAGGGCTCTCTCTATTTGTGTAAGGGATATCTATGTGTTTGCTTCTTATGTTTCTGATTTAGGCTAGTTGTGAAGTAGGTTTTTTGGTTTTACTTTTAGGTTTGTGAGGGAATAACTAATCAAAGACTAAGATAGATAAAAAGTTTGTTAGATCAACTGGGCTATGGGGTCGAAAAGGTCAAGAAAGCTTCAGATGGTGATACAAGGTATGTTGAAGGGCTGGTTTGATTAAGGTAAAATGGATCTTAAGGTAAAATGAAGTGGGATGGACACTAAGTTTGTGAAGAACAAAGGCTTTCAAACATAAATAGTTCAATAGCTGACATAAACATGGTAGGGCTAACCATTAACCATGATAAATGTAACTATAAACTGATAAATGCATAGAAATAAACATTCAAGCAATACATAGAGATATATGACTCTCTAACTTTAGGAAATTGCTATCAGACTTTGGGGAAAGACAATTAAGATAAACAAATAACTCAAATCACTATGAGGAAACGCCTAGACATAGTATTTCAAGCTATCGGGCACTTTGAAGTAAGATTACATAGTTTTAGGCAAAGGGCAAGGTCAGTACAAGACCTCCTTGGTTCAACTAAGACAATCAAACAATCAAAGAAAGGTTTCAGAGGTGGAGCTATGACTAGCCATGAGTAAGCAGGGCATACCGTGAATCATACTTAGCATGCATAAAACCATAAATGAAACAAGCAAACAATTTCTTCAGTGATCAAAGAGCAATCAAGGATTCTTTGATATGACTAAGAAGGAAGAAAACATAGAAGCTATAAAGAAACAGGAAATCTGAGGTGCCTCCAAGAGCATGTCTCAAATCTATTCTCTACTATTTTATAGCAAGCAAGCACATGAAATATATATGAAAAATAAGAAACATAACGGAGAGGGACACTATACCATTTTACCAAGTCAAGGAATCCAACAAAAATCCTCTTTCATCATCCAAAAACATTCAAGAAACTATTCAATGCATGAGACAAGTATTTCTTCCAAGCTTGTATAACCATATATTGCTCTATATCATCAATTTCAGCCTTAATTTACAATTAAGTCTCTTGGAATATATAGGCCAAGATGAGGAAAAACCTCCTAGTGCAACTTGCAAGCTCATTGGCCCATCAAAAATATCTGATTTTATCCTTGAGGCTTTGCAAAGCCCAAGGCACAAAATATCTATAAAAATATCCTAAAAATGCTAAAAAAAGAAATTATATTGACTTTTCCTAACTAACCATGGCCAAAAAAGGCTAAACTCACATTAGGAAAAGCCACTTCAGAAAAGTGCATTTTTCACAAAAATACTTAAGAAATATATCAGCAGAAAATCCCCTGTCTTGTGGGCAACTTTTGGAGGCCTTCCCGATGTCTAAACGAGGCTAGTGACAGCTCATTGGAAATCTCTGGATGTCTATTTTATGAAAATGCTTTGTTTTCTCCAAACTGATCACTAAAATCTTGTGAAAATCTAACCTGTGTGAAAAAACCCAGAAAATAGACTTTGCTGAGATGCGGGGCAAAGTGTGGAAAAAGTGACTGCATCTTCAATTGATCTGAAAATCGCTGAGTAGATGCCCTTGAAATTATGGCATCCAATGATACCATTTTCATCCTTTTAGGATGTCTCAAACAGAAATGGCAATGCCCACCATTTTTAACAAAAAGCCCAAAAATGTCAAAAAACCAAAACTTATTGAATTTTGCCCAATTTTGGCGAGCATGACCCTCATGGGTTTTCAGAAGCATGCTGAGAAGCAGAGGCAAAAATTTGAAGCCTTGATATGTCTTTCTTCATTTTTTGTGCCGGGCGCCTCTTTTGAGCCTCCTTGAGCTTTTCTTGTGTGGCCTTCAATTTCCGTCGGGCGAACTGATTGAGCTTCTTATAGTGCCCAGTCATTCTTCTTTGAAAGTCCAAATCTCTATTGGCCTTTTCCAACTTCTTCTCCAAGTGGTCATTCACCCTTTCAAGCCACGCTTCTCTATTGTTTTCTATCTCTTGGGTGAATAAAGTAGTGAGAGGAAAATATTGGAAAAGGGTAGCCTCTTCCTCTTTTTGTTTCTCTAAGGTTCTTCTGAGTCCCATGGTCCTTGGCCTCTTTATTCATGGCTGATCTTCATCTTCGCTATCATTGAACTCGCCCATGAGTTATTCCAACTTAATTTGCACCTTGGAGGCCTCTTTTTTATATTTGATCGCCCGTGTCTCATATACCGCCATGTGGACACTCATCTGCTTGTTTTGTGTTTGCAGAAAGTGAATGAGGTTTTTAGACCTCTCGAGATTTTCCCTTAGATCATGAATTTGTTCTTCTCTATTAATCAAGAGAGACTCTAGGATTCTGGCCTCATTGTCGCTATCATCACTGTTTATCTGAATTATGTCAAATTACCTCTCTTTCTCATGGCTGCTTTCTTCCTTCTCCTTTCCCTTGCTTTGGGTGGCCTTCTTGGTCTTCCTCCTCTTGGTTAATTCAACAATGGATTGCTTGGGCAACTTCCCTTTGCTTCGGAGGGCTCTAGTAACATTTGGAGTTATAGTTTGAGGCACTCTCTTCCTTGATGTTCGGGGCCTTATCACCTTTGGAGAAGAAAGCATGGCCCCTTGCCTAGGAGAGGTAGCTAGCACATGCTCTATTTTCTCTTTGCCCTTGCTACTCCCCTCATCATCCTTGCCACTATTTTGACCTTCTTTATGAATGCTTTGACTGTCACCTTGCATGTCCTTTTGAAGGCTGCCGTCTTCACTCTCGTCCCTACTTTATTTAGGACTTTTAGGCTTTGTATCCTCAAGGTTTTGTGCTCCAACTTCATCATGTTTGCTGCTGTGAGGGCTACCAATATCCTCATCAAACTATTCCATTTCCTCATCATTTCCCTCTTCACTGTTTTGCTCTTTTTCATGGCGCTCTTCGTCATTACTGTGCTGCCTTTCATCACTGTGTTTTTCTTCACTTTGCTCCCTTTCCTCACTATGTTCTTCTTCCTCATTATGCTGCTTTTCCTCACTATTCTCCTCTTCATCATTATGTTGTTCTTCCTCACTGTGTTGCCCTTCTTCATTATGCTATTCTTCCTCACTATGCTGCTCTTCCTCACTATGCTCTTCTTCTTGTTCAATCATGGAAGATTTTAGCTTCTTAGGAATTAGCTTACTAGAAGAACGAGAAATATGCTTAGTGGAAGGTGAAGGAGATGCATGGGATGAAGAAACAGTGGCGAAATCGGGATGTGCAATGAAAGTGTCCCAAGAGATTCCCTTCTTCTCAAGTTGATGAAGAATGACAATCTTGATAAGGGAATGATGGAAAAGGCAAGCTGGCTGCTGAGAGGGAGGTTTCTTTTGAACAGTGGAAGGCATATTTTCAATACTTCTATGGAGGAAAAAGGGGAGGTTTAACAATTGGGCTCTTGTGAAGTGCATGAGCAACCGGACATGGTAAGCATAGACCCGAGAAAACCTTCCCTCGCATGTGAAATATTTCATAATTATCTTCATGAGGGGAGCATAGCTGGTCAAAAAATATGAAAAAGGAAATATGGATGGGCATGCATACCGATGCTCTAGCTTCAAAAAGGGTTTGTATTGATCTGAGTCTAGGTAGCTCTGCTTAAACCATTTTTCTCCGACATATGTGATTTTGGTAACTCTAGAAATGGATCTAGGAGAAAACTTGAAATCTAAGCCTACCAGCTGAAAATGTTTCCCTTGCAGTCTTAAAGCACATATATGTGTCAACGGAAGGTAAATTTTCACCTCCTGAACCTTTTGACAAAACTCTAAGCATCCAACTTCATGAAAGTTAAACAGAATTGAAGGATGGGCATTTACTTCCTCAGTTGAAAAAGGTTCATACCTCTTGTGAGGGCCACTTCTGCTGTCTTGCCTGGGAGGCATTTTGCTTTGGATACTCTTTACTGTTTGACCAAGACAAGCTGTTTCAAATGGTCTTTGAAATGGTTTCCCAACACCACACCTTGTCCTCCTTGTAAGTCATTATGCTTCTTTGATGCTGGCAAACAAATATTTGTCAAATGATAACTAAAAAAACTTTATCACTGTGCTTGGGCAAAGATCTTGAAAAGATGTGTTTGTGGTTCTTTGTTAAAAAAGGGTTTCTTGTGTTTTGGCACACAAAATCTTCCCCTCAAGCACTGCCCTTTGCAAAGTAAACAAGACACCTTTCAACTGACTTGAAAACCTTGAAAACAGACTCTGCCTTTTTTGAATTCTGGGGGCTGCACAAATTTCACTATCTCACAAGACAAAAAGGAACTCTTTATACTGACCAGGCCTTCATCCCTTTTACCACTGTCTAGATGATCAAAAATGTTTTGAGACCTCTACAACCATCTGTTTATTTTTCTAGCAACCGTGTATAGTTTTAGCTTTTTAATAACACAAGAAGAGCTTTCAAATTGGCCTAACAAACCTCCCTTTTTATTCACTGTTTTATCTTTCACTATCCATGACAAAGAGAGAGACCTTCTCAATTTTTGCAAACCACCTATCTCTTTTAATTACTGTGTTTGAGCAAAAGACTTAAACAAGGTATGTTTGTGGTTTTTTTTTGAAGAGGAATCTCCCTTTGTTTTGGCACAAACCCCTTTCCCTTCAAAACCTGCTCCTTTGTTATCACTGTTTTTGAAAGGAAATTAGGGCTCTTTAAGACTGATAAAACACCTCCCTCTCTTATTGTATTGATCTTTGACACCCACAGCAAAAAAAAACTTCTTTGATTTGGCAGACAAGGTTTGTTCTTTGTTAACACTTTTAGGACACCCCTTCACATTGATTTGAGAACCTCTTTAAACTAACTCTGTATTCCTTATTGCAACTATGGGTGTTTTAGTTATTTTATGGCAAAAGAACACCCTTCAAGATGGTATATAGTCTTCTCTTTCACAGCAAAGAAAACACCCCCTTTAACCTCAAAAATTATCAAGGAGCTGAGAAATACCTTGAACATAGCTTCGTGGACTTGGTTAATCGTTGAGGCAGCCTTTAAAAATGTTTTTGGAAGCCTGGAGGATGAGCGGCACGTTTGCAACCGAGAGCGCCGTGCAGAAAGAAGCTTTCGGGTGTTTTTCGAGCACCGGTGAATGAACACACAGGCACGCTGCGCAGTAGTTAAATTGCTTTTTCTGGGCGCTCACAGGCGCGCCGCACAGGCCTTGAGCTCAAAAAACTTGAAGTAATGCTTGAAATCGCTTTGTTTCTTTAGTGAGCAGGCAAGTTAGTGTTTTGAAAATGCTCGTGGGGCCTTTTAAACAGTCTCCTCCCTCCTTTAAATTGAAAAAAAACTTTAATGCTTTGGCAGTCAGCTTTGGAGGGTTTAGATGTTTTTTGAAAAGGTTTATGTCATGTCAAAACATAAATCACTGTTTTTATTTTTTCATCACCTTTAAAACATCATAAAAGACCCATACTCGATCAAGACTTATAACAACAATGTTGTGGCCAAATTCTTTCGAAGACACCATAGACATGACCTTTTCCGAAGTAAAGAAACCTCCTTAAAAGCAAGATATTTTTCATTGTTTCTTCATTAAGGAAATAACCCTGTCACTGTCTGTCCATTTCTGTCCTTTAACAGGAACATTGCTCAAGATCCATATCAAAGACTGCTGATGCATCCTCTTCCTATCTCTTGGAAGGAGATGATTTACAATTCTAGAACTTACTTTGACAATTTCAACTCTCTTGGTGTTTGATGACTTGTTATGCCCATTGTTGAAATTGGTCAAACACTGTTAGACACCTTTTAACATTTTCCTTTTACTGTGGATGAACCTTTAATTGTACTTGCAAAGGCTTGACTTATATCTGTTTATCAAAGAGAAGGCCTTTTAAAGACCTTCAATGCAATCATATACAACAACAGAGTTTGTTCATATGAACATAAAGAGGTCTTGTTTATGACTGTGGTATGCCTCATTTCTTTGAATGTTGTCTTGAATTTGAGACATTTTTTCATACCCTTCCTGTCATTTTGATGAGCTTGTTCCAAGTTTAGGACATTTTAACCTCAGATTGCCTTTGGAGAAGACCTTTATGGATATGAAAAACAAAGCTTCTTGAACATCATAGTATCACTGCTTGTCCTATGTTTAACACCAGTTTTCTACTCATAAACCTTCAATTGATTCCCACTGAATTTCAATTCTGTCTTTTAAATAGTGAACCCCTCTAAACACCCCTTGAAACACTACTGCTGTATCAATGGTTTCATTATTTGTAGGAATTGATGTAAACAAGTTTTTTAGGCCATTTGATACACTGTTAGTCTTGTGCTCTTTGAATGAGGCTATACCTCTGTTCCTGACCCTCTGCTTTTTAAATGAAGGAGGCCCTTAATATTTCCAAACCATCTGCTCTTTATACTGGAGGAGGTTTAACACAGTCACCCAACCATCTGCTCATGTTTGGAGGAGGTTAACACAGTCACCCAACCATTTCATCCCTTTTTGAAGCTGTGTCATCTTTCCTTGTAATGCATATCTCTGCTTGGTATATCAAAATAAGTAATAAAGTGAAAATTTGACAATATGCCATGAGAGGCATGTTCTGAGATATGTATCATGTTGTTAGAAAACCCTTGTGAATCTTTTGAAACCAGGAGCAACATGACTTGTATCTGTAGAGTATTTGATTGCTAGTCATTATTTACTAACCTTTCTTGACTGTGTGTGTAGAGGTTTATTGAATTTCCTCTCTGACTAGCATTCTTATCCCAGGCTCAAGACAACATGAGAAGCAGCTGTATTCTCATGTTTAGTTTGATAATGTCTTCTGGAATATTTGTACATCTCTGCTTCTGAAAGAGACACTGAAACACTGTAGATCAACATTATATCAGCTTGGCTTTTGAAACATATACTGCTGAGACATCAAGACCTTTTAGTGGCGCGACCTATGGGTGTATCAAGCTTTGTTTTTTGCAGATTAAGCACCAATTTAGGGTTGGCTGGTATTGAACAAAATATTTTGGCTCAGGATGTTTTGCCAAGGAAGGGATTTCCTAAAGCGCCACTACCTAACTTAGGGGAGATTTTTGACAGATTTTGAGTATTCTCTTTAGTATGACTAGATCTTAAGATGACATATGATCAGAGGTAGGGTGGCTGAATTTTTATCAACAGTTGGTTAATGAATGACCTGGGGATGAGGGTAAATGACAACATATGACTTTAGCTTATGACAGCTGATGGACAGGATTATATGACTGAAACTAGATAGGACTTGACAACTAGGTTTTTTCTCATCATAGGCTGACTGAAAAAAGGTAGGAGGACAAAAAATTTTAGGGGTGTTTTCCAGATGATAGATTTGACAAATTGGAGATCAGCTTCTAGAAAACTTGGCTTTAAAAACTAGTCATCATCAACAGGTGAAAAATAATGATGACTAATAGTGGCTCCATTTGGGGAGGGCAGCTCCTTTTCAGGAGGTGTCCAGAATTTCAGATCTCTGTCCTTTGAAGACCAGTGCCTTTATCCATTGGCGCAAATTTCTTTCTTCCTTGATGCTATTTCTGAAAATTGACAGCATGATTAGCATCAAAGTCATTTCTACCTACCCCGCTACATTTCCTAACATTTTTTCTTCTTTCGGGTGCATTTGGACTAGCAAACCTTTGACATAATATTTTTGAAAAATGACACTATCTAATTCTACACTTATATCCGCTGGGAGTTCAGATTAAGCTGATGAACTCCTTTGTTTCGCTACCTATGCTGCATCGACTGTCAAGGTTAAGCTGTTTGACAGGATTTTATTCTCTAATCTAAAACATGAAATTGAAAAATGACCAAATCAGGATTAGACAATCTGATTTGTCATGTACTTGTGGCATGAAAGACAAGCTACACACAAATATTATTTTGCATAAAATGAAATCTAGAAAATCGGGGCTAGGATACATAGTTTGTTTTTCATCCCTGCTTTCCTCTTTGGTTCTGTTTTGAGCATGTGGAACCAGTATCTTTTCCTAATCTATTTTCTTTGACAAGTCAAGCTTACACAATATTGACTATCTCTCCTCTCACTAACTTATCAGCAAATAAATTTAAAACATGTTCAGTTATGATTAGGCTAGATAACTGAACAAGACATTTTAAGCACTAGTAGTGGCATTTAGACTTGCGCGCTTTCAGAATGACTATTTTTTGAACATGGGGCTTTCTTTCTATTTTTAAAACTGCCATCTTTTTCTACTTTTCTATTGTTTTTGAATTTTATATTTTATATTTATTTTTCAAGCAATGATATATACAATGATTGAAAAAGTTTAAAAGTGGAGCTCTTGACAAAAATAATGCTTTAATGTCCTACCATTCACAGGACCCCCAAAAGTTTCAGTCCCATCGAGTTCTTGCAGAAAAAAGGCATTGTTTCCGCTAACTGAGCTGATGATGAAAGGCCCCTTCCATAAGTTTTCAAACTTGCCATGTTTACCTTTGTCTTCTCTTCTGGAATCCCATTTTAACACTTTGTCCCCAATCTGAAAATCATTTTCCTTGGTCCTTCTGTCAAAAATCTGTTTTATCTTGTCTTGCGCTAACTGAGCCTTTTGGTAAACTTCTTCTCTTGTTTGCTGTAAATGGATAGTCTGATTTACCCTCCTTTGCATGTCATTTTATTCTATTTGAAATTCTTGCAATAGCTTCATTACTGGAACCCCTAAAGATGTTGGGAAAATGGCATCCATGCCATACACTAGTTGGTAGGGAGACATATCGATTGATTTTTTGGTGGTTAGTCTATCAGCCCATAGTGCATGTACTAGTTTTCCATGCCATGCTTTTTGATTTTGTTCCAGAAGTTTCTTGATGATGTTGACTAGGCTTTTGTTAGAGGACTCGGCTAAACCATTACCTTGAGGGTAATAAGCTATGGAATGTCCTAATGAAATGTGATATTTGTAACAGAAGTCAACCATTCTTTTGGAGGAAAAGGCAATAGCGTTATCCATGATAATCTTCCTAGGACAGCCGAATCTAGATAGAATGTTGGTTTCTAGGAACTTAATGATGACTGAATCGGTGGCATTCCTGGAGGGTATGGCTTCTATCCATTTGGTAAAGTAATCAGTGGCTGTAAGAATCCATTTATGTTTAGCGGATGAAGAAGGGTGAATTTCCCCAATAAAATCTAGACCCCATTGCTGGAAAGGTTCTTCAACTATGATGGGATGTAAGGGCAGAGGTAAAGGCTTTTTCTTGCCATAAAAAATTTGGCACTTATGGCATGTCATAACTAGTTTGTGAGTGTCAGGAAATAAGGTAGGCCAATAATAACTGGCTCTAAGGATTTTGTTAGCTGTGGTTTTCCAGTAGAGATGACCTCCACATTTTCCTTCATGCATTTCGTGCATAATTTTCTCTACATCATACTCAAGCAAACATTTAAGCAGCATACCAGTGGGATTTTTCTAATACAGAACTCCATCTATAATGCAAAACTTTAGGGATTTTTGTTTAAGGAATCTTGCTTTTGTTTTTGATAAAGTTGGAGGAGCATTTAGATAAAATAGTACATAAAGAATATCTGCATACCAAGGTGAATTTAAAAACACTTCTTCAACATGAGGGGCTGTGCATTCTTCCTGTTCTTCTAAGGTGTCAACAAAATTTATATCTAATGCTTGGAGGTTAGTTTCGTCCATTAGTCTTGCAAGTCCTTGTCCTTTAACCAGTTTGGTGGGTCGGATTTCTAAGTCATATTCTAAGATGATAGTGATCCATTTTCCCCTTTTACCATTAGGATCTTGATTTAATATGTCTTTGACGATGGCATTAGGAACGCAAGCAATGATATGAGAATGCAAGATGTAAACTCAGAAATCTTTCAGTGCTTTTACCAATGCGAATGCCTGTTTTTCCATGATGTTATATTTTAAGGGAGCATCTCTTAGGGATTTGCTAAAAAAGGAAATGGGCTATTCTTGCCCTACTGCATTCTTTTGTAACAACACGGAAGCTATCGTGTGTTCTGATGCAAATGAGAAAATGTAAAAATCTTTGGTGAAATCAGGACTTATCAGTACTGGTGTTTCAGTTAGGGATTTTTTAACTAATTCAAAATATTTTTTGGCTTTTGTAATTCATTTAACCCCAACCTCTTTTTTCAACATGTTTGTGATATCTCTCAGAAGTTCGGCAAGATTTGGGATGAATCTTCTTAAGAAATTGATTTTTCCGATAAAGGATTGCAACTCCTTTATGTTTCTGGGGTGACTTATTTGTAATATGCCTTCAATTATCTGGGGGTCTATTTTTATTCCATCTTCCGAAATGATGTGACCTAGGAGTTTTCCTTCTTCGAGACCGAAAAGTGTTTTCTTGGGGTTTATGGATAAACCATATTTTCTACATTTGTTAAAAACCTTTCTCAAGTGAACCAGGTGCTCTTCATCTGATTTGGAATATACTGTGATACCGTCAAGATATATGACTATGAAATAACCTATGTCTTATGAGAAGGCTATGTCCATGGCTCTTTGGAATGTGGCGCCAGCATTCATCAATCCAAAAGGCATTTTAACGTACATGAAAGTGCCCCAAGGTGTGGTGAAAGCCGTTTTGTGTTGATCAGTGGGGTAAACCAGTACTTGGTTGTAACCATAAAAACCATCAAGTAATGAGATCCTTTTAGCACCTACTACCTTTTGAAGTATGTGGTCCATTTTAGGCAACAGATAGTTGTCTTTTAAACAAGCTCTATTCAGATTTTGGAAATCGATACAAAGTCTGATCTCACCAGTTTTTTTCCTAACTGATACTAGATTTGAAACCCATTCAGAGTACCTGAGGGACACTATTATCCCAGAATCATACATCTTTTTGGTTTCCTTTTCAACCAAAGGTAGTAAGACTGGGTTTATTCTTCTCAACTTCTGTTTGAAAGGCTTCTGTTTTTCTTTGAGGGGAATCTTATGTTGAATGATGCTTGTGTCGTATGATTTCAAATCTTGGTATCCCCATGCAAACACATCTTTAAATTCTTTAAACAACTTGATGTACTTCTGTTTTATGTGAGGAGGGAGGGTTTTGGACAGTTTGATCTTTCTTGGTTCTTCTGTGCTTCCTATGTTATATTCTTCTATGTCAACCTTGGTAGATTCCATTTTTGGCTTTTTCGCCACATCGTTAAAAGCAAACAATTCCTCTAAAGGTGCAAGCCCTCTGGGTATGGTGTCATTTTCACAGTGTAAGACTTCAAGTTCTCTTTGGTCTATGTCCTCTCCTATCTCAGTTTCATATGGATGTTTTACCAAGTTTACATCTGTCCAAGAAGGTAAATTTGGCTCTTGATCTTGATTTTTCCCAGGATTCTTTTCTTCATTTTCTAAGTCTATTTTGGTTACTTCAAATTCATTCCTAGATTGTAAAAAATCATCAATTTAATCGTCATCTTTGAATATTTTCCAATGGTCAATATTGTCTGGTACTATAGGGCGATGTTTGACCTGAATACTGTATTGCTCGTTTAGACATGGTATTTGGCCATTGCTTGTGGCAAAGGCGAGCTCATTGGCTAGGCTATTTTGAACCCTAGGAATATAAGTGAGTTCATATTTCTCGAAGGTTTTGAGGATGTCTAAAGCTTCATTCCTGTATTCTCTTAGTCTTGGGTTTTTTGTCAAATATTCACCTTTGATTTGTCTAATTACAAGTTCCGAATCTCCCTGGGCTGATATTTTCTTAGCGCCTAAGTCCTTAAGTATGTGCAGACCAAGGAGAAGGGCCTCATATTCCGCAATGTTATTAGTACATTGGAATTCTAATCTGAAAGAATGACCTTCATTAGTATCGTGTATCCAGATGCCGGCCCTCAAACCAGTTTTGCCACAAGAACCGTCAAAGCTACACTCCAAAGAGTCTCTTTTTCATACATGATACTAAGTTGTTTTTCAGATTTCTTGGAGCTTTGGTCATCAGTTTCTTCATTTGGGGATGGGAAATGTTGTTTCAATGGTTTGAAATCCTCTTCATTTTCTTTTATCTGCTCCTTTATATCACTTTCATTGTATAAGATAAAATAATCTAAATTGGAATGAATGGAATAAATGGGAGCGTTGTTTGGCCTATCCCAGTTGCTAACCATGTATTTCATGTGAGTTTCTCAGTACAGTCTCCTAGTTTGGTTGAAAACTGGGATGGTAGCGAATGACATATCCATTTGAAGGTTACCTTGTATTTTGGCAGCCCATGATCTTGATAATAACATTCCATACTTAGGAGGAATATCGGCCACTACTACGTCCATGACTAGGTTTTTTGCCGGTAATTGTGTTAAAGAAAAACCCAGGTTCTTTATTAGGCCTAAGCATTTGACCCGACTTGAATCAAATGAGTATAGGTCTTTGTAAGGTTTAGTTACCTCTAGACCCAGATTCTCCATGACTGCTTTAGGCATGAGGTTATGGGAGGCACCAGAATCTAACATGGCGTTATGTAATATCTTGTCTTAGATGTTCAAACTTACATAGAAAGGGGAAACAATTCCTTCTTGGTATTCACCTTCTATTTCGGGA
The DNA here is from genome assembly GCA_034641835.2 of Pinus albicaulis. Taxonomy (NCBI): domain Eukaryota; kingdom Viridiplantae; phylum Streptophyta; class Pinopsida; order Pinales; family Pinaceae; genus Pinus; species Pinus albicaulis. The sequence goes on from CM076570.1 coordinate 977,363,014, forward strand.
CCGAATAAAAGCTTGGGTTTGTTATCAGTCAGATTTAAAGTATCTGCCTCATCTCCTATGTTAAAAACTTTGAAGATTTGAGATATATACCTATCTATAGTTATTAGCTCAGTAAGGGGTATGGTTATTTTTATTTTGGAAATTTCCCCTTCAAAACTAAATGGCACTTGTAGTTTGGATAGATTTGTTTCAGTTTTTTCAGCCATGATTTTCTCTATGTTCTTAATTTGCTGACTTTGGTTCGGGATTTTGTTCAACACAGCCATCTCAGGAATCTTGGTAGAGGTACTAGGAAAATCTGAGCCAAGGTTTGTCTGAATAGCTTTATCTTTGTTTTGGTCAGTTTTCTTGACCACGATTTTGTTGCTATCCACTGCTATTTTAAGGATGTTATCATGGGTTTTGGTAACAACAGTGTCTGAGCTACCTTTCTTGGAGTTGTCTTGGTGTTTCCTACTCCTAAGATCATACTGCCTGTGAGCTTCTATTATGGCATTCTGAAATCTTACAGTAGAATCTTCAGGGTCCTCATAGTTGGTTTCATTTTGATTCGGAGAGAATAAAGTTTGTTCTTCTTCTGTGAGGTAAACCTCACCCTCGTTATTAGAACCTATTAGGTTTAAATGACTTTCATCAATGGGTTCTGTATCCCTCTCTTCCTCATCAACATAGTTTTCATTAAAGGGTGGTCTGATTTGTTGGTTAGTTTCCCTTGGTTTGTTTTGAGGCTGTTCTCTCCTAAAGTTTTGGTTTCGGTTCCTGTTTTGAGGGTTTGGCTGGTTGTCCCTAAGAGGTTCTTTTTCACTCTTTTCCCAAATTTTGGCCATGGTTTTAACCAAGCCATCTATTATAGGATCTGAGGAAGATATTGAAGGGGCAACTTCATCACGGTATGTGACTTTCTTCTCTGATCTCATCCTAGCTCTCTTTTCAGCTAAGTTGGCTTCTGCATTTATGGCCACTTTTTGCATTTCCTCTAAGGTTGGGGGGTCCTTGTCTCTTAGTTGATAAGTCATGTCTGGGTCGAAGCCTTCGGGAAACTTTTCTAAGGCTGAGCCAAGTGGAGGTTTGAAGTGAGGCGGGAGGGCGTTATAAACATTGTTGAACCTAGTGCAGTAGTCCGGGACACTTTCCCCATTTTCCCTTTTTAGATTGTTATACTCAGGCAGGATTTGAATGGGGTTTTTTCTGATTTCCCACTTATTTATGAAGGTTTGGTAGAGTTCTAGGAGATCGTGTATGCTATTTGGAGTTAAGCACTTAAACCATTTTTTGGGTTCTCCGCCCAAGCTTTGGGTGAACATCCTCATTCTTATGGTCTCGTCTTCTATTTCCATGTATTCAAAGGCATCGCTAATTCTATCTACATGTTGTTGGTCAGTAGTAGCCTCAACTCCGATAAAGTGCGATATTTTGGATTGGTAGTCATTTTTTAAAGGAGCCAAAGGGTGTGGCAACACCAAGGGTGCATACCAAGCTGCCATGGCGAGAGCTAATGGATGATTTACAATATGAGGGCTTGTAGGATGAGCTGAGGTGATTTGAACAGTGGTGGTTTGGATGGGTGTGGTGGATGTACTTGGGCTAGTGAACTGATTTTGAGCAGATCTGGGGTGGTAGGAGCCAAAGTGGTGGAGAAGCTAAAAGTCGGGAGGTGTAGTAGGTGAGGCTTCTCTACTAGGACTCTGTGGCAAATCTAGGGGCTCAAGATCGTCAAAGTTTATTTTACTTTGCGACTTGCTTCTAAAAAAGGTTTTTGCTGATTTCAAGTCAAATGGGGAATCTTGCAAGGATGTGAGATGTTCAGGTACTGATCTTGCTTTACGGATGGACCTATCGGTAGCTAAGTTGCCAGTTTCGAAAGTCTGCCACAGAATATTCTCTGGGTTATCAACTATGATAGGGGGATTTGGGTCTGGATGAGATCTAGTATTGATTCTTTGTGAAGCCAGATTTCGAATTCAGAGTTTAGAGAGGATGGTATTTGTGATTGTTTTGGATGGGTGGCCTCTCTAGGGGTTTTTCTAATGTGAAGGATGGTCAAAAAAAAAATGAAGGTTAGTGGAGTCGCTAAGTGGATTTCTCTGAGATCTATGGTCCACCACCAATACTATCAAAGATGCTTTTGGGAAAAAAAATTCTAGCGAACTTTGAGGTGAAGACTTGCAAGGAAGAGTGATCACTTAGTTTCAACAGTTTGCTAGACTGTTTGGACAAGCTAATGGTTCTATTTGCAAGTTTATTTCTGTTTATCTCCTATGTTTAGGTGAATTTTTTTGAATTGCTAAGTTATACTTAGTTTGTCACTAATTACATGAGTTTGCACCATGAATTTTAAGTTTTTGGAAAGGATGAGTCAACAAAAAGGTATGGTTTATGAATTTTTTGGTTTTAATGGAGTTTTAGGCCTACTGGAGGTTAATGGAGTCACCAGGTGGATTTTGGTTGTTTTTATAGAGATGTACCTATGGTCCACCACCAATAACTAGGAAAAGCCAATCTGGGGATGTTTTTGGGGTTTTCTGAGTTTTTATGTGTAACCTATGAGGTTTGGAAGAGTTTCCTATAACTGAATCATCATTTTGCTAAGATGGTGAAAGAGCTAGCTTCTACTCTTGAGACAACACTTAAGTTTTTCTAAGTTTGATAGAGACTTTGAGAGTTACTAAGGAGTACTTAGATTGTCACTAACTCGGAAGGTCCCACCGTGATCGCCATTATGTTAGTGTCTCGTGATTTGGCTGATTAGCAAGCCAAGTGATAGGGTAACATCAAACCAACTTTGGAGCCCAAGGACCTAGCCTTCCTGGACACAGAGAGGGCTCTCTCTATTTGTGTAAGGGATATTTATGTGTTTGCTTCTTATGTTTCTAATTTAGGCTAGTTGTGAAGTAGGTTTTTTGGTTTTGCTTTTAGGTTTGTGAGGGAGGAACTGATCAAAGACTAAGATAGATAAAAATATTGTCAGATCAACTGGGCTATGGGGTCGAAAAGGTCAAGAAAGCTTCATATGGTGATACAAGGTATGTTGAAGGGCTGATTTGATCAAGGTAAAATGAAGTGGGATGGACACTAAGTTTGTGAAGAACAAAGGTTTTCAAACATAAATAGTTCAATAGTTGACATAAACATGGTAGGGCTAACAATTAATCATGATAAATGTAACTATAAACTGATAAATGCATAGAAATAAACATTCAAGCAATACATAGAGATATATGACTCTCTAACTTTAGGAAATTGCTATCAGACTTTGGGAAATACAATTAAGATAAACAGATAACTCAAATCACTATGACAAAACGCCTAGACATAGTATTTCAAGCTATCATGCACTTTGAAGTAAGATTGCATAGTTTTAGGCAAAGGGTAAGATCAGTACAAGACCTCTTTGGTTCAACTAAGACAATCAAACAATCAAAGAAAGGTTTCAGAGGTGGAGCTATGACTAGCCATGAGTAAGCAGGGCATACCATGAATCATACTTAGCATGCATAAAACCATAAATGAAACAAGCAAACAATTTCTTCAGTGATCAAAGAGCAATCAAGGATTATTTGATATGACTAAGAAGGAAGAAAACATAGAAGCTATAAAGAAACAGGAAATCTGAGGTGCCTCCAAGGGCATGTCTCAAATATATTCTCTACTGTATTATAGCAAGCAAGCACATGAAATATGTATGAAAACTAAGAAACATAACAGAGAGGGACACTATACCATTTTACCAAGTCAAGGAATCCAACAACAGTCCTCTTTCATCATCCAAAAACATTCAAGAAACTATCCAATGCATGAGACAAGTATTTCTTCCAAGCTTGTATAACCATATATTTCTCTATATCGTCAAGTTCAGCCTTATTTACAATGAAATCTCTTGGAATATATAGGCCAAGATGAGGGAAAACCTCCTAGTGCAACTTGCAAGCTCATTGGCCCATCAAAAATATCTGATTTTGTCCTTGAGGCTTTGCAAAGCCCAAGACACAAAATATCTATAAAACATATCCTAAAAATGCTAAAAAAGGAAATTATATTGACTTTTCCTAACTAACCATGGCCAAAAAATGCTAAATGCACATTAGGAAAAGCCACTTCAGAAAAATGCATTTTTCACAAAAATACTTAAGAAATATATCAGCAGAAAATCCCCTGTCTTGTGGGCAACTTTTGGAGGCCTTCCTGATGTCGAAACAAGGCCTGTGATGGCTCGTTGGAAATCTCCGGATGTCTATTTTCTGAAAATTCTATGTTTTCTCGGAACTGATCAATGGAAGCCTGTGAAAATCTAACCTGTGTGAAAAAACCCAGAAAATAGACTTTGCTGATATGCGAGGCATAGTGTGGAAAAAGTGACTATTTTTCGCCATTTCGGGGGACCAAATCATCTTCAATTGATTTGAAAATCGCTGACTAGATGCCCCTAAAATTATGGCATCCAATGATACCATTTTAATCTTTGTAGGATGTCTCAAACAGAAATGGCGATGCCCATGATTTTTAACAAAAAGCCCAAAAATGTCAAAAAACCAAAACTTATTGAATTTTGCCCAATTTTGGCGAGCATGACCCTCATGGGTTTTCAGAATCATGCTGAGAAGCAGAGGCCAAAATTTGAAGCCTTGATATGTCTTTCTTCATTTTTGGTGCTAGGCGCCTCTTTTGAGCCTCCTTGAGCTTTTCTTGTGTGGCCTTCAATTTCCGTCGGGCGAACTGATTGAGCTTCTTATAGTGCTCGGTCATTCTTCTTTGAAGGTACAAATCTCTATTGGCCTTTTCCAACTTCTTCTCCAAGTGGTCATTCACCCTTTCAAGCCATGCTTCTCTATTTTTTTCTATCTCTTGGGTGAATAAAGTAGTGAGAGGAAAAGATTGGAAAAGGGCAACCTCTTCCTCTTTTTGTTTCTCTAAGGTTCTTCTAGGTCCCATGGTCCTTGGCCTCTTTCTTCTTGGCTGATCTTCATCTTCGCTATCATTGAACTCGCCCATGAGTTCTTCCAACTTAATTTGCACCTTGGAGGCCTCTTTTTGATATTTTATCACCCGTGTCTCATATACCGCCATGTGGACACTCATCTGCTTGTTTTGTGTTTGCAGAAAGTGAATGAGGTTTTTAGACCTCTCTAGATCTACCCTTAGATTATGAATTTGTTCTTCTCTATTAATCAAGAGAGACTCTAGGATTCTGGCGTCATTGTCGCTATCATCACTGTTTATCTGAATTATGTCAAAGTCCCTCTCTTTCTCATGGCTGCTTCATTCCTTCTCCTTTCCCTTGCTTTGGGTGGCCTTCTTGGTCTTCCTCCTCTTGGGTAATTCAACAATGGATTGCTTGGGCAACTTCCCTTTGCTTCGGAGGGTTCTAGTAAAATTTGGAGTTATAGTTTGAGGCACTCTCTTCCTTGATGTTCGGGGCCTTGTCACCTTTGGAGAAGAAAGCATGGCCCCTTGCCTAGGAAAGGCAGCTAGCACATGCTCTATTTGCTCTTTGCCCTTGCTACTCCCCTCATCATCCTTGCCACTATTTTGACCTTCTTTATGAATGCTTTGACTGTCACCTTGCATGTCCTTTTGAAGGCTGCCCTCTTCACTCTTGTCCCTACTTTCTTCAGGACTTTTAGGCTCTGTATCCTCAAGGTTTTGTGCTTCATATCCATCATGCTTGCTGCTATGAAGGCTACCAATATCCTCATCAAATTGTTCCATTTCCTCATCATTTCCCTCTTCACTATTTTTCTCTTTTTCATGGCGCTCTTCTTCATTACTGTGCTGCCTTTCATCACTGTGTTTTTCTTCACTTTGCTCCATTTCCTCACTGTGTTCTTCTTCCTCATTATGCTGCTTTTCCTCACTATGCTCATCTTCATCATTATGCTGTTCTTCCTCACTGTGTTTCCCTTCTTCATTATGTTGTTCTTCCTCACTGTGTTTCCCTTCTTCATTATGCTCTTCTTCCTCACTATGTAGAAATTTGCTGAATAATGAAGATTTATCCACCGAGATTATCCTGATCACATATCAATTCGAATTCATATGCAACACATAATCTCTTCCACTCAGATCATCACACATGCGGAAATAAAACAAGCGGTATGTGATCAAAAGATCATCAAAACATCACACGCATTACACAGTATGTATGGGGAAAGATTATAGATGAAAACCCCTCAGCTATTGTGTATATTATAATGGAGAGAACATGTAACAGTACATAGTACAATACTCCTCACAAGTACTCATTACTATCTCATAAAGTTACACACAAACTAGCTTGGTTTTGAACAAGTCACAGGTTCAAAACTCATCCACTAATTGCCTGCCTCTATTGCGCAATCAAGGCTAGTCTAATGAGAGATCCAAGGTTCGAATCTCCTTGGCTTGACAGCGCAATCCTCATGGGAAATTCCTCCAAGTGTGGTGCAAATCTCATGCACAACTGATGTCACAACTGATAGCTATCTCAACCCTTTCATCTACCTCTTTCACTGGTCTCCACTGAACTGTCCATGCACTGTAGTGAACTGATGTGTTCTCGAGTTGAATAATGAGTTAATAATTAGTGAATTAAATAATATTTAATTCACTCCACTCATTACTAGTTGATTAGCTAGTTAAACTAATCACAACTAGTTCAACTAAGTTAAACCGAACACAACTCCACCAACTGTCTCATCAACTCCACCAAACTTCTGCCACTGAAGTCCTAACTGAAGTCAATCATGCATGAGCTCACCAAACCCCTAGGAATAGTGTAATTCCTCTGTCAGATGCATGAGCCACTTCTGTAGCTCGAACTGAAGTGCTCCAAGAGAGTAAACTAAAGTTTAGAGTCCAAATATTATTAAGGGTAAATAATATTTGACTTTTCTATTTTTAGGATAGGCAGTCTAAAAATAGACTTCGACCTAAATGTCTAAAAATAGAGGTCCATCTATTTTACCAACATGACCAATACTCCAAGAATAACATACTACAACCCCTGGACCATGCTCCATATGTCTAAAAATAGACATAGTCTAAAAATAGACTTTGCGCCAAAAATAGCCTGCGGGCCCACTTAGTGAAGGCGACTTCATTTCACTAAGCTCCATCATATTGTTGCATTTTCAACACTCCCTCTCAACAAGATATGGATTATCTGCAACCCCTATCCTGCCTCTGTGGAATTCGAACTTGCTCCTGGTGAGCGCCTTCGTCAAGATGTTAGCATCCTGATCCTCCGTGGGAACATATGAAAGTAACATGATTCTCCGCTGAACACAATCTCTGATATGATGGTACCTGATGTCGATGTGTTTGGATCTATCATGAAATACTGGATTAGCCGAGAGTTTAATGCAACTCTGTTTATCACAATAAATCACAGTAGGCTCCAAGTGCAACCCGAACAATCCGACGAGGATCTTCCTCATCCAAATAGCCTCGCATGTAGCCAAGCTTGCTGCCATGTACTCGGCCTCTGCTGAACTGAGTGCCACGGATCTCTGCTTCCTGCTGTACCAGGAAACTGCTGTCGACCCAATGCTGAAAACTCCTCCAGAAGTGCTCTTCCGGTCTGTTGGGCTCCCTGCCCAATCTGCATCAGTGAAACCAGAAAGTTTCACTCCATCCTCCTGTCTGTTCCATAGACCATATCCCGATGTGCCTCTGATATAGCGCAATACATGCTTGCCCGCCTTCCAAAAGAGCTTGGTAGGCTTAACCATAGCTTGCGAAAGTTGGTTAACTGCATAGCATATATCGGGTCATGTATTGACCAGATACATAAGCGACCCCACCAACTGTCGATAGACAGTGGCATCCACTACCTCCGCTGAAGTAGCATCCTCCTTCCTCCAACCACCAGGAAGAGGAGTATCAACAAGCTTTCATCCATGCATGCCGAACCTCTCCAGAATCTCCCATGCATACTTACCCTGAGAAACAAACAGTCCTCCACTGCGCTGCCAAATATCCAATCCCAGGAAATAATGAAGGAGGCCCAAGTCCTTCATCTCGAACTCTCTAGCAAGGTCCTCCTTGCATGAAAGTATCAACATCTCATCACCAGTCAAAATCAGATCATCTACATGTGACAATGACGCAGCCTTCCCTCCACCACAATCCGGCACAGGTTAGATCCGCCTCACTCTCGGGAAAATCCAAGCCCTATGGAAATAACTCACAATCCGTGTGTACCAAGCACGAGGCGTTTCTGCTTCTGCTCGTACAAGGTTTCCTTGAGTCGGCACACATGCGACTAATCGCCGAAGATCTCGAAACCTCAGTAGCCTATGTAAACCTCTCCTCAATGACTCCGTTGAGGAACGCAAGCCTTCACATCCATTTGATGAATGTGCCACCCCATCTGCGCTGAGAGAGAAAGGATCATCCGTATGGAAGAGTACCTTGTGACAGGTGCAAAGGTCTCCTCATAGTCAATCCCCTCGATCTATGAAAAGCCACGGGCGACAAATCTCGCCTTGTACTTCTCAACACTCCCGTCAGCTGCTTGCTTCACTTTGTAGATCCATCGCGAACCCACCATTGATTTCCCAACCGGTCTTGGGACAATCTCCCATGCACTGTTCTTGATGATCGAATCATATTCTTCGATCATGGCATCAACCCATGCGGGTTCCTCCACAGCTTCCTCAAAAGAGGATGGCTCCATCACAACACATTGACTCACAAGAGCCATGTATCCAGTGTACCGATCCGGTGACTGCTTCTGTCTGCGCTGTGCTGTAGGTGGTCCTACAACCTTCTCTGCATCTCAAGCCAGTCGCTCAGCTTCTGTAGTGCGCATGCGCCCTCTGATGGTTGGCGCTGCATGGGTGGTTTCTTCCACCTCCCGAACTTCCTCTTGTGGCTGATCCACATTCGGAAGCTCCTCCTTAGGAACTAACAGCTTCTCATCTGCATGCAAGTGTAGCTCCCTCTCAAGCGAACACTGCATGGCTTTCTCCCGAAACTTGATATCCTGCTTACCGCCTGGCGACTCGTCCGGAAAATACACCCGATAGTTGTGAGGTGTATCAGTGTACCCCACAAATATTCCAACCTCTGTGGTCGGATCCAGCTTCTTTCTGGCATCCTTCGTCACATGCATGTAGACAGGTGAGCCAAAAATTTTCAGATGAGAAATATCAGGCCTCTTGCCAGAAAATGCCTCCTCTGGTGTACTCATGCCAAGAACCTTGTGAGGACAACGGTTCTGCACATACACTGCTGTATTGCATGCCTCAGCCCACAAGTGAAGGGGTAGGCCCTGATCATGCAACATCGCCCGCGCAGCACCCACGATCGTTCTGTTCTTCCGCTCAGCCACCCCGTTCTGCTGTGGGTTATGGGGTGCGATGAGCTCTCTCCGAATCCCTTCTGCGCTACAAAAGTCTTTGAATTCAGCCGAGATGAATTCACCACCATTGTCGCTCCTAAGAGCCTTCACATGATTCCCCGATTCCTTCTCTACCAGCGCCTTGAATTCACAGAACTTAGAAAATGTCTCGCTCTTCTTCTGCATGAAGAAGATCCAGCACTTCCGAGAGAAATCATCAACAAAGATCACATAGTACTTGTGCTTTGCTATCGAAGCTACTGAGAAAGGACCACACACGTCTGTGTGAACTCTCTCAAGGATCGTCGTGGCGCGACTATCCTTCTCGTGAAAGGTGGCTTTTACATACTTCCCCAAGGTACACCCCTTGCACTGATCTGACTGCGCAAGAGTGCCCTTAGGAAGCCCAGTAGAAATCTGCTGCAGGATCTTCAAAGCTCCATGGTGAAGGTGGCCCAATATCCTGTGCCACAGTTCGCCCTCATCATCCCGGCTCACCACTTCTCCCGCCTTGCATGCCATTGCTACGCAACCATCTACTTGCAACTGATAAAGGTTCTTGACTCGAACCCCTATCTTCCGGGTCTCACCAGTAGTCTTACTGCGCAGGAAGGCTTTTCCTTCGCTGAAGACCACATCATACCCTTTGTCTTCCAACATCGCCACAGAGATCAGGTTCTTCATCAATCCTAGAACATGCAAAACTTCCTTCAATATGAAAGGTTTACCAGACTCCCTCTCAAAGGAAATGGTACCGATTCTAGTCGCACTGTATCTACCATCATCGCCCATCTCGATGTGCACTCCAAGATCTTTTTCCTCCAGATCTGAAAACAGATCTCGATCTCCGGTCATGTGAAATGACGCACCACTGTCCAAGAACCAAACTGATCCCGCCACACTTGAAACCAAGCATGCGATCAGTGAAAAATCCAGTTCGAATTGAGAAGCCAATGCCTCTCCCGCTGCAGATCCGGCAACCTTCTTATTTTTCTTCTTCTGCGGACAATTTGTGGCATAGTGTCCGTGCTGGTGACAGTGAAAACACTTCACCTTGGACATGTCTTGCTTCTTGCCTTTCGCACCAGACTGAGAAGCCTTCTTTCTCTTCCCCTTCTTTGCTTTGGCAGCCAAAGAACAATTTTCTTCATCAGATACCTTGGATGAAGATCTGTCCATGGTAGTCCTCCTTATCTCCTCCTGCATGAGATCTGTCCAAAGGCGCTCCAATCCCGGCAACTTCTCCCAACCATTGACACTATCTTGATATGAATGCCAAGCCTTCGGAAGACCAAGGAGAGCTAGGTCTACCATGTCCTCTTCTTCGACAGTCACCCCCACACTTCCCAGCTCATCTCTGCATTGAGTGAACTTCGTGAGGTATTTGGCGATACTATCGCCTTTCTCCATCTTGATGTTTCTGAGCTTATCCTTGAGCGCCAGCTTCCTTTGGTCACTCTTACTTTGGAATAGATCTGTCAACGCTTTCCACATTAAATATGGAGAAGCTTTTCCATGCAAACTGGATACAATGTGATCCTTCACGCCCTCCAACAGAATCCTTCGACATTTCGCCATCTTCTTTTGCCAAGCTTCGACTTCAGCAGGATCAGTGGGATTTTGGACATCCATATCTACGAACTCCTTCAGTCCATCATCTTCTAATACTGCCTCCATGCGATCTTTCCATGCAACATAATTCGAACTGCCTTCAAGAGCATATTCGAGTCGCAAACCGTTGAAAGACATTTTCAACTCCGGCACCAAGAAAACAAATTGCTGCAAAATTCGAATTCCAAGATCAAAGCTCAACCACTCTTGATCTATGAGAACAAATTATTTCTAGCACAGAGATCGAGTGCAGGGGCATTTACTGGATGTATCACCTTTCAAAGGAAAGGATGGATCCAGAGGCTACCTGGCCCGCATGCAGACTCTGTCTACTGAAATAAGTTTGTAATCACTATGATGATCAATCTCTGCTCTGATAGCTCCGATACCATGTAGAAATTTGCTGAATAATGAAGATTTATCCACCGATATTATCCTGATCATATATCAATTCGAATTCATATGCAACACATAATCTCTTCCACTCAGATCATCACACACGCGGAAATAAAACAAGCGGTATGCGATCAAAAGATCATCAAAACATCACACACATTACACAGTATGCATGGGGAAAGCTTATAGCTGAAAACCCCTCAGCTATTGTGTATATTATAATGGAGAGAACATGTAACAGTACATAGTACAATACTTTTCACAAGTACTCAGTACTATCTCATAAAGTTACACACAAACTAGCTTGGTTTTGAACAAGTCACAGGTTCAAAACTCATCCACTAATTGCCTGCCTCTATTGTGCAATCAAGGTTGGTCTAATGAGAGATCCAAGGTTCTAATCTCCTTGGCTTGAAAGCGCAATCCTAATGGGAAATTCCTCCAAGTGTGGTGCAAATCTCATGCACAACTGATGTCACAACTGATAGCTATCTCAACCCTTTCATCTACCTCTTTCACTAGTCTCCACTGAACTTTCCATGCACTGTAGTGAACTGATGTGTTCTTGAGTTGAATAATGAGTTAATAATTAGTGAATTAAATAATATTTAATTCATTCCACTCACTACTAGTTGATTATCTAGTTAAACTAATCACAACTAGTTCAACTAAGTTAAACCGAACACAACTCCACCAACTGTCTCATCAACTCCACCAAACTTCTGCCACTGAAGTCCTAACTGAAGTAAACCATGCATGAGCTCACCAAACCCCTAGGAATAGCGTAATTCCTTTTTCAAATGCATGAGCCACTTCTGTAGCTCGAACTGAAGTGCTCCAAGAGAGTAAACTGAAGTTTAGAGTCCAAATATTATTAAGGGTAAATAATATTTGACTTTTCTATTTTTAGGATAGGCAGTCTAAAAATAGACTTCGACCTAAATGTCTAAAAATAGAGGTCCATATATTTTTACCAACATGACCAATACTCCAATAATAGCATACTGCAACTCCCAGATCATGCTCCATATGTCTAAAAATAGACATAGTCTAAAAATAGACTTTGCGCCAAAAATAGCCTGCGGGCCCACTTAGTGAAGGTGACTTCATTTCACTAAGCTCCATCATCTTGCTACATTTTCAACACACTATGCTGCTCTTCCTCACTATGCTCTTCTTCTTGTTCAATCATGGGATATTTTAGCTTCTTAGGAATTGGCTTACTAGAAGAAGGAGAAAGATGTTGAGTGGAAGGTGAAGGATATGCATGGGATGAAGAAACAGTGGCGAAATCAGGATGTGCAATGAAAGTGTCCCAAGATATTCCATTCTTCTCAAGTTGATGAAGAATGAAAATCTTGATAAGGGAATGATGGAAAAGGCAAGTTGGCTGCTGAGAGCGAGGTCTCTTTTGAACAGTGGAAGCCATATTTTCAATACTTCTATGGAGGAAAAAGGGGAGGTTTAACAATTGGGCTCTTGTGAAGTGCATGAGCAATTGGACATGGTAAGCATAGACCCGGGAAAACCTTCCCTCGCATGTGAAATATTTCATAATTATCTTCATGAGGGGAGCATAGCTGGTCAACAAATATGAAAAAGGAAAGATGGATGGGAATGCATCCTGATGCTCTGGCTTCAAAAAGGGTTTGTATTGATCTGAGTCTAGGTAGCTCTGCTTAAACCATTTTTTCCGACATATGGGATTTTGGTAGCTCTAGAAATGGATCTAGGAGAAAACTTGAAATCTAAGCCTGCCAGCTGAAAATGTTTCCCTTGCAGTCTTAAAGCACATAGATGTGTCAAGGGAAGGTAAATTTTCACCTCCTGAACCCTTTGACAAAACTCTAAGCATCCAACTTCATGAAAGTTAAACAGAACTGAAGGATGGACATTTACTTCCTCAGTTGAAAAAGGTTCATACCTCTTGTGAGGGCCACTTCTGCTGTCTTTCCTGGGAGGCATTTTGCTTTGGATACTCTTTACTGTTTGACCAAGACAAGATGTTTCAAATGGTCTTTGAAATGGTTTCCCAACACCACACCTTGTCCTCCTTGTAAGTCACTGTGCTTCTTTGATGCTGACAAACAAATATTTGTCAAATGATAACCAAAAACACTTTATCACTGTGCTTGGGAAAAGATCTTGAAAAGATGTGTTTGTGGTTCTTTGTTAAAAAAGGGTTTCTTGTGTTTTGGCACACAAAATCTTCCCCTCAAGCACTGCCCTTTGCAAAGTAAACAAGACACCTTTCAACTGACTTGAAAACCTTGAAAACAGACTCTGCCTTTTCTGAATTCTGGGGGCTGCACAAATTTCACTATCTCACAACATAGAAAGGAACTCTTTATATTGACCAGGCCTTCATCCCTTTTTCCACTGTCTAGATGATCAAAAAATGTTTTGAGACCTCTACAACCATCTGTTTATCTGTCTAGCAACTGTGTATAGTTTTAGCTTTTTAATAACACAAGAAGAGCTTTCAAATTGGCCTAACAAACCTCCCTTTTTATTCATTGTTTTATCTTTTACTATCCATGACAAAGAGAGACCTTTCTCAATTTTGGCAAACCACCTATCTCTTTTAATTACTGTGTTTGAGCAAAAGACTTAAACAAGGTATGTTTGTGGTTTTTGTTTGAAGAGGAATCTCCCTTTGTTTTGGCACAAACCCCTTTCCCTTCAAAACCTGCTCCTTTGTTATCACTGTTTTTGAAAGGCAATTAGGGCTCTTTAAGACTGATAAAACACCTCCCTCTCTTACTGTATTGATCTTTGACACCCACAGCAACAAAAAACTTCTTTGATTTGGCAGACAAGGTTTGTTCTTTGTTAACACTTTTAGGACACCCCTTCACATTGATTTGAGAACCTCTTTAAACTAACTCTGTATTCCTTATTGCAACTATGGGTGTTTTAGTTATTTTATGGCAAAAGAACACCCTTCAAGATGGTATATAGTCTTCTCTTTCACAGCAAGGAAAACACCCCCTTTAACCTCAAAAATTATCAAGGAGCTGAGAAATACCTTGGAGATAGCTTCGTGGACTTGGTTGATCGTTGAGGCAGCCTTTAAAAATGTTTTTGGAAGCCTGGAGGATGAGCGACACGTTTGCAACCGAGAGCACCGTGCAGAAAGAAGCTTTCGAGAGTTGTTCGGGCACTGGTGAATGAACGCACAGGCGCGCCGCGCACACCTACAAGCGCGCCACGCAGGCCTTGAGCTCAAAAAACTTGAAGAAATTCTTGAAATCGCTTTGTTTCTTCAGTGAGCAGGCAAGAAGAGTATTCTTAGTGTTTTAAAAATGCTCGTGGGGCCTTTTAAACGGTCTCCTCCCTCTTTTAAATTGAAAAAAAACTTTAATGCTTTGGTAGTAAGCTTTGGAGGGTTTAGATGTTTTTTGAAAAGGTTTATGTCATGTCAAAACATAAATCACTGTTTTTATTATTTCATCACCTTTAAAACATCATAAAAGACCCATACTCGATCAAGACTTATAACAACAATGTTGTGGCCAACTTCTTTTGAAGACACCATAGACATGACCTTTTCTGAAGTAAAGAAACCTCCTTAAAAGCAAGATCTTTTTCACTGTTTCTTCATTAAGGAAATAACCCTGTCACTGTCTGTCCATTTCTGTCCTTTAACAGGAACACTGCTCAGGAGCCATATCAAAGACTGCTAATGCATCCTCTGCCTATCTCTTGGAAGGAGATGATTTACAATTCTAGAAATTACTTTGACAATTTCAACTCTCTTGGTGTTTGATGACTTGTTATGCCCATTGTTGAAATTGGTCAAACACTGTTAGACATCTTTTAACATTTCACTTTGACTATGGATGAACCTTTAATTGTACTTGCCAAGGCTTGAATTATATCTGTTTATCAAAGAGAAGGATTTTTAAAGACCTTCAATGCAATCATATACAACAGCAGAGTTTGTTCATATGAACATAAAGAGGTCTTGTTTATGACTGTGGTATGCCTTGTTTCTTTGAATGTTGTCTTGAATTTGAGACATTTTGTCATACCCTTCCTGTCATTTTGATGAGCTTGTTCCAAGTTTAGGACATTTTAACCTCAGATTGCCTTTGGAGAATACCTTTATGGATATGAAAAACAAAGCTTCTTGAACATCATAGTATCACTGCTTGTCCTATGTTTAACACCAGTTTTCTACTCATAAACCTTCAATTGCTTCCCACTGAATTTAAATTCTATCTTTTAAACATTGAACCCCTCTAAACACCCCTTGAAACACTACTGCTGTATCAGTGGTTTCATCCTTTGTAGGAATTGATGTAAACAAGTTTTTTAGGCCATTTGATACACTGTTAGTCTTGTGCTCTTTTAATGAGGCTATACCTCTGTTCCTGACCCTCTGATTTTTAAATGAAGGAGGCCCTTAATATTTCCAAACCATCTTCTCTTTAGACTGGAGGAGGTTTAACATAGTCACCCAACCATCTGCTCATGTTTGGAGGAGGTTAACATAGTCACCCAACCATTTCATCCCTTTTTCAAGCTGTGTCATCTTTCCTTGTAATGCATATCTCTGCTTGGTATATCACAATAAGTAATAAAGTGAAAATTTGACAATATGCCATGAGAGGCATGTTCTGAGATATGTATCCTGTTGTTAGAAAACCCTTGTGAATATTTTGAAACCAGGAGCAACATGACTTGTATTTGTAGAGTATTTGATTGCTAGTCATTATTTACTAACCTTTCTTGACTGTGTGTGCAGAGGTTTATTGAATTTCCTCTCTGACTAGCATTCTTATCCCAGGCTCAAGACAACATAAGAAGCAGCTATCTTCTCATGTTTAGTTTGATAATGTCTTATGGAATATTTGTACATCTCTGCTTCTGAAAGAGACACTAAAACACTGTAGATCAACATTATATCAGCTTTTCTTTTGAAACATGTACTGCTGAGACATCAAGACCTTTTAGTGGCGCGACCTATGGGTGTATCAAGCTTTGTTTTTTGTAGATTAAGCGCCAATTCAGGGTTCGCTGGTATTGAACAAAAGATTTTGGCTCAGAATGTTTTGCCAAGGAAGGGATTTCCTAAAGCACCACTACCTAACTTAGGGGAGATTTTTGACAGATTTTGAGTATTCTCTTTGGTATGACTAGATCTTAAGATGACATATGATCAGAGGTAGGGTGGCTGACTTTTTATCAACAGTTGGTTAATGAATGACCTGGGGATGAGGGTAAATGACAACAGATGACTTTAGCTTATGACAGCTGATGGACAAGATTATATGACTGAAATTAGATAGGACTTGACAACTAGGTTTTTTCTCATCATAGGCTGACTGAAAAAAGGTAGGAGGACAAAAATGTTTAGGGGTGTTTTCTAGATGACAGATTTGACAAATTGGAGATCATCTTCTAGAAAACTTGGCTTTAAAAACTAGTCATCATCAACAGGTGAAAAATACCGATGACTAACAGGTTGATCTTGCAGACGAGAGATCCTCCCCAAATTACACTAAGGTACGTTCGTTATTTATGATTTGGTTTAGCTGACATATTATGCTTTGTAAGAAAAGGATCAAAGATGAATAGCAATATGGTAGAATAGAAACACTCTCCCTATGAGTCAGATGAGCAGCGCGGTGTGCACTCTTATGATTTGGCAGACACATTAAGAAGCCTAAAGGAAGAAATAAGTAGTTGCAAGGCAAATAATGAAAGACTCATATAGGCACAAGAAAAACAAGCAAAGGTTAATGCAGTAATTCTTCAAAGTTTTTCAGATTTGCAGAAATAAGCTTGATACATATAGACATGGTTTTATATGGCAGAGGACAGAGTATGAAGAGTGATTGAAGAGAAGCAGTGAATCTATCATGAAATTTTTGATGAGATAGTTGAGTTTTTCTTTTGTATACACAGTGAGTCTGAATGCAATGTTTTGGAAATAATTTTTATATGAAATTGATGATTGAAAAAACTTGTGTATAAAAAAAAATCAATTTTTTTTTACACAGTCAAATTTATTTTACAAAACAGAGACAGAGATTGTTTTTTAAAGGAGAACAGATAATTAAATAGAGAGTAGAATGTTAGAAACATAAATTTATGTTTTCTTAAAAACCTCTCTATCAATGCTTTTGTTTATTTTCAGTAAGCTCACATTCATCAAAAGAGAAAAACAAAGGATTGATTGATTGACAAGGGAAGTAAAGCAAAAAGGTAAGCCTACCACCATGATTACATCTAGTATTTAAATTTTTGTTACAAGATGAATTTAATGACGGTAGATGGTTATATAAAATGGTTTTCAGACCAAATTTCCTCAAGAGAAGAACCTAAAGACTTCCAAATTGAACATTGGAGTAGGGAAACAGTTGAAAAACTCTTTCAGTCAGGGTTAATAGGTTTTCTCCAAAAGTTCAAGGTCACAATGAGGATGTCACAAGAGAATTTGTAAACAATTTCAAGCAGAATGAAACCATGGTGGGTAGTCTACATATCCCTTTGACTCCAAAGTATATTTCCGAAGCTTTAGACTTGCCATCTTCAGGAGAATTATACCACAAGGGATTACATTTTAAAGATAAGGGCTGGACATTTTTCTGTGACAAAAACAAGAAGGGTTCTTTTGATAGAAAAAAAGGGATCCCAAGGGAGTGGTTCAATGAACCATGGGTAGAACTAGTATTGATAATTCAGAAGTTCTTCACCTGTGACAATATATTTAGTGTAGTACACCTTTACCATGTCAGGATACTACAACACATCAAAGGAGATATAAGGATAAATCTGCCCTATTTCTTTTACAAAAACTTGATGAAAATGATTGAAAGCATAAATCAGAGACCAAACCCAAAGAGGCTCAATTTATTCCTCGGGGGATCATCAAAATCCTTGTAGATTACCAGTTGAAAGTCAAAGGGATGGTTTGGGAAGATTTCTTGGTTCAAAATAAGTTTGTAGAACAAGTTGTTGAAAAAAAACTTAAACCCATATAGGAAACAAGGAATATTGTGCATTCATCTCTTTATCCTAAAACAAGGTCAAAGAAATCGCAGGAGATAGTTGTGTTAGAGAAAGAAACATCATTTTTGACTATTTCCAGGAGGCAGAAAAAGAATCATTCAGCAGAACCAGAAATACAATTCATGGAAACATCTCCTATGAAAAAACAGACAACTGAAATCCTTGAGAGGATGCAACAAGAAGTGTATGAAAATCCTAAAGATAGAGATTCCTATTTTAATGAGATTGAAAACATTTCAGTTTCGAAAAATAAAAAGGAGGAAGATCAAAACCTTTACAGAGTTAGAGAATTGACTAATAGCTTGGAGATAAGAAAAATCATGGAGAGGCACCTGAAGGAGGAAAATGACACTTACAAAATAACTAATGAGAAATTGGTTAAGGAGAATGAGAAGAAAAGTGAGGAAATGGAAAATTTAAAAGCCAAAAACAATCTTCTCTATACACATGCATTCAGGTGGCTTCAGGAGAAAAACTCCTAGAAGAACAAATATGAGAAACAAATGATTAAAACCTCCATCTACAAGGAAGAACAAGGAAAAGACATGGATTCTCTTCTGTACACAACACAACATGAAATTTCAGGATCAGGGATGGGATCATCATCTAAACTCAGAAGGTCGAAGAGGAAGAAGCAAGCATGAGGACATGCTTGATCATCAGTTTGAGGGAGATGTTGGCCCTCGTTTTTTATCTCTTTTGTTTATGAAATACATCCTATTTTGTCATATTATTCATCCATTTACCATATTATTCACCTTATATTGACCCAAAGATGCATATACATGTATTTAAATTTTGTTTTTCAATTATTAGATGTTTTGTAGAAATTGGAATTTAAGAGCATTTTTGGATAGCATCCGAAATTCCCGTAATGGCTTTATGGTTTGCACATGTGCAGGACACTTGGGCTTGAGCTGGATATGTTTCTAGAAATCTAGGGAAATAAGAATAAGAGTACACCTGTTGGCACAATCATACTGAGCTTTAATAGGCCCGGTCAAAGGCGGTCAAACAAGACCAGTCTTTATGGAGGATCTTAGAAACTAGGTCAAAACTCTTCTTTTGTGGTATTTTATAGATTTTGTTGGATTTAATGGATGAATTCGACTTCATATGATAAGACAAGGATAGTTATGATTAATTGAACTATTTTAGATGAGTTTGTTAGATTTTTTTATCTATTTAAGCCTCAACTTTGAAGGCTTGAATATCATAGATGTTTGTAGAACTTGTATGACTTGATATTATTTCTGAGACTTGGATACATAATTGAAGACCTGTTCTATCATATTTGTTGCTTTTATATGCTGGTTGAGTGATTGAAGTTTTAATTATTTGAATCCACTTCAGTGTGCAAAGCAAGGGTGGAGGGCCCTGTTGTGGTAAAACACAACCCCACCATTTTTTACTTGTTCACTTCAAATAATGGGGACCCTTTTTATAAATTTTTTTGGCTAAACACCTTTTAGGATTTTTATTTTAGTTGATTATCCTACGCTTTTGTTAATTTTTCATTTTCTTTGGATTCTTGTTTCGATTGCTTTGTTAAAATCGATTTTTTATAAGCTTCCCATTGACGCTTGTTATGCCTCATTTGGTCAACTGGTTTGAAAATGGTACTCCTTTAAAGTCCCATCATTTATCTAGTCTGGGTTAAAAATGCTATTTTTATTCTTTTTATTTCTTTTCGGAGTAGCTGTAGTTTAGAAAATTTCATAACTAAGTTAAACATCATTAAAATAAAACCAAAATAAAAAACTGATATTTAACATTAAATTTTGAGATTAATTAAATTAATTATTATAATAAAATATAATTAATCTAATTAAAATTAAAACTTAATATATATATATATATATATATATATATATATATATATATATATATATAAATAAAAAAATATATAAAATTTACATCACATATCGCAATATTGGATCCATCGCAATTTTTATAACATGCATATCTGAAAAACCCCGATCCAAGGTTCTTGCGATATACGATGGCTAAAAGGCTTAAGGCATTAACCAAGGTTTTTTATAAGCTTTGATTTATAGCTCCTGAAATCCAGAACACGAAAAAACTTATTAAAAAAAAAACATTTCTCGCAAAAAATAAATTTCTCGCAAATTTTCTTATCGCAAATTCTTAAAAGCCTTAACATTTGACAACCCAAAATGCGATATGCGATAAGGCCAAATGCGATGTGTTAAAAGATTTTAATATAAAGTTTTTTCACCCCTTATGCTTCCTGCATCTCCACTTCACTCACTCTCACGTCACCCTCACCTCACACTCCACTCACCATATCTCTCCATAATCTCACGTGGATGAATTAATGGGTTTGGATTGATTTCAATGGTTTGTTTTAAGGTTTGGATTGATTTCAATGGTTTGTAAATTAATGTTTATATTTTTATATTATAATAATTATATTATAATTATAATATTTATTATAATTTTAATATAATTTGAATTATAATATTAATTATATTTAAATTAACTTTTTCAAATTATTTGTATATTAATTTAATTTTGTAACTTAATTAATTTCTAAATTAGATGATAATTAATTAGAATTAATTGTATATATTAGTTAGTTAATAATTAATTTAGAATTAATTATTAGATAATTAGAATCTAATTTAGGATTAAATTTCTAATTAAAAATTCTGATTTTTAGCCTATCAACAAAATTTCCAGAATTATGCTGGATTTGACTCATCAACTTTGGAAGCTCATAGATTGAGTTATACTTGGCCAAAAGAGGCCTAGGACAACTCATTGGAAAGATAAAATCAAGGATATTATTTCTGAGGAGGTTTCACTAATAGATTTGGTCATTTATTGGGTCGAAAATCAGGCAGAAGATCAAGCTCCGAATTTCTAAAACAAAATCAATTCTCTGAGTTATTTTCTGCATTTTCATTTGTCCTAAGCCTCTTCTAATTTCAGATTCGCTCATCAATAATATCCTTAGCCAATTAAACCATCCCAGGCATCGATAGAGGGCTTATATTTTATTTTCAATGATTTATTTAAATTAAATTTGATTGGATTTGTTTTAATCCTAGAAATGATATTTTTATTTTATTGTTACATTTTAATTCATTTTGATTTCTTTTTGTAGGAAAACAATAGAAGATATATGGAGAAAAAGACTTCAATCAATGAGAATTCTCTAGCAATTAAAGATGGGAATTTTGAGCAAATAAAATTGGATTGGGAAGATTTCTCTTCAAGAAACTTTCATCTCAAGAATTCCTTTGCAAATATTATAAATAGCAGATTGCAGAATGGAATAGAGGCTGCTCTCCTCTACAATTCTGAAATTCTAAAAGCACTTTTGTAATAGGGATTTAGATTTGTAGGTGGGAGGAGTGGAATCTCAGATCTGGGGATTATTGAGGTTTTTCTTTTACATCCTGAGTTATGTATAATAAACAGAGTTTGCACTATTGTAGCTTTGCTTTTGAAAGCAGAAGCTTAGGAATTGTAAAGGACTATTAGAGACCGGAGCTGGAGAAATGGATTCAATAAATTGGTATTTCGAATACTATTATTTTAAATGCTGGTTTTATTTTATGATAACAGGAATGGTGTCAATTTACTTACATATTTGTGCACTTTTGTCGGTATGGGTAATTTGCTTCTATTTTATGTTGTTATTTATCTCTGCTCTTATGGGCTGAATTCTGATTTCTGGGTAACTATTTACTCATAAATATGTCTTTTAATATTGGATGAATAAATAGTGATATGTTGTGAACTTCTTCCGCATATTATTGTTTAATAATTCAAGTTACCGATTAAATGATCAATACCATTTTGTGAACTACTTCCTGAGTGTTGTTGATTGATTATTTCAGTTAAAAGGTCTCAATAGGATGTGTTTTGCTATCCATAATGTCAGTTAATTGAACTATTTCATTAACTTGATATTCATTATAAACAAGACATATTTCAATCTCAATATTATAAATACCTGCTCTTGGTTGGGTTAGATCTATATCTGCCTAATTAAGATAGGATTAAGATAGTTTCTTTTGCTTGCATCTTAGAATAAGTTTGCATTTAGATTAATTTCTACATTCTTTTAAGTCCTCTTCCCAAAGAGGCAAAATTTAGTAGTGGATTTGCTGAGCCCTAAATCAGCTTAAGGATCACTTTCTTGCCTGATCAGCAAGAAGGTTGATCTGATGTCTCTTCTCCATTGGTGAATGAAAGTCATATTTTAAAGCCATTGGAGATCGAGAGAAGGTAACTGGACCTAGTTGAACCAGTCGGAACCACCATTCCAAACGGAAAAGGAGATGCTTTAAGGTCCAGACCGGGTTGTCATCCCCCATGTTGTTGCAGCGATTTTCGAGGCTTCAACATTTTGGCGCTAGAAGGAGGGCCTGAAACTTGTTGTCTGTTGGAGTCTTTTCAATTTTAACACTTTATTTAATCATGATGGCTCCTCTTAAACTTCCAATTTGGAGTTGTATCCATGGACGTGCATCTTCCAATACTCCACCCGAAGTGGTAAGACTCTTGTCTCAGGTAAAGTTTAATGGTGAGAGAAATTATTCTGCTTTTAATCATGTCCTTCAATTTATTCAGAATGTTTCAAATTATGATTTTCAAGGAATTGATGAATGCATTTTATGCAGAATTTTTACTCTCACATTTGCGGCAAAAGCCAAAAACTGGTGTAGAACTCTTCCGGTTGCCTCAATTCACAGCTGGGATCAATTTGTTAGAAGTTTCATTTGTAAATTTGACCACTATGATTATGATTAGGTATGTGATGAAATTGAATATCTACGAAATGAAAATGAGTCTGTTAGAGATTTTAATATTCGATTTCATTTGAATTGTTTAAAATTTAATGTCGAAGATGAACCTATGAAAAAAGAATCACTAGATTGGTTTGAACATAATTATTCTCTTCCCCCTACTCCCGATCCATATGAAATCAGTTCAAGCTTTGTTCCATTCCCTTCTAACAAAAATGAGAATTCCAATTTGAGTGTGCAAATAAATTGTGATGAAGAGGTTTCAAAAAGCTTGGAAAATATTTCTAATCAAATGCAAGAAGACAAAAACAACAATTTTGGAGAAAGACCTGCATTGGAATCTGAAATTTTCTCTGCATTAAATTCAGAAAATCAGATTGTAAATCAGCAAGTGCAAGCAACAATCAAAGTAAATAATAGCATGCAAACTGCTGTACAAATTTCTGAATCTTTTCATGATGAGCAAATGCTGAAATCAGAGCAGCAAAGCAATCTTCTTCAAAAAAGCGTGAGTACGCAAAGGAATGATTTAGAATCTAAAATTTACAATGAGCATAATGTACAATAATTCTCAAACAGAAACATTTTTAAATGCAGTATTTCAGATTCACATTTTTCCCTTTATCTTGATATTTTTAATGATGGTAATTTTTCCCCTCTTGGTGTTAATGATATTTCAGAAAATACAGAGGCTGATCTAAATGAATTACCATTAAGTTTTTATCAAGATAGAGAAACAATTAATGATCATTCTTTTGCCATTAATGAACATGAAACTCTTGTTCCTCGGTGTTTGAATATATTGGATAAGATTGAAGGGAATTCTAAAGAATCTTGTGAATTCATTTATGATAATTACTCTGACATTGAGGATGTTGATTTCTATTCTTCTAAAGAGAGTCCTCATGAGAAAATTCAAATAACATCTGAGAATGAGGAACATTTCAATTTATAAATTATTCCAACTAATCCTCACTCTAAAGCAGATAATCATCTTCATGATTTCACTATTCGAGAAAATATTCCAATTTATGATTCATATCATGATCAAACTTTCATTCTTGTTCATAATCATAAATCTCTTTCCAATTCACAAGTTGGAATTCGAAATTACTCAAATTCCATAATTCTGGCCAATCCTTGTGAAAAAAAAATTATTTCAAAACGATCCCAATTGTGTTGTAACATTAGTTGTACAAATAGTGATTTCATTTTATTTTTGTTTTCTCACTTATTTTGTATTAAATCAGATTTATTTTCAGATTTTTGATACATTACACTGGCATATTGAGCACTTTATTATTAAACATTCAATTGATACATTGCCTTGTTTGAAAATTGAAGTTTTATATTAAAATCAAAAGCATCAAAAGCTATTTCAATTTCAATTTCAATCAATGCTAATGTTTTATCAAAAGCTTCTATCTTCTCAAAGGCAATATCAACAAGAGAATGTATTTTTAGAAGTCTGCCAGCAATCCAATTTAATTAATAATTTTCCATTTCATTTAAAAGATTTCCATTCATTTTTCATTAATTCATTTGAAAAATATTTGGAAATTTTTCCTTCATGGAAGATTGTCAATAGCTTAACATTTACACACAACACTAACAATTTCTTCCAGGCCTTTGAATCTAAAAGCTCATATCCACAATCTGACCTTTAATCTCCTCTTTTGAACATTTCCCAATTATTAATAGAAATCCATCCAGATTTCTATGATCCAATTGGTATTCAATTGGAAAGAAAATTTCATGAGAAGGAGATTTTAGATAAGCTTCTAACAATAGTTGTACATTCTAATTTCAGGTTTAATTTTCTTAGTTCAATTAGATTTGTATTTTTATTACTAACATTTGAATTGTACATACATACAGGGATTAAAATGAGAAAATAGTTACACTGGAAATATGACTATACCTAGTCATTTTTCAAGTATATGGTTAGAATAAGAGTAGAGTTAATATAGTTAATTTATTTTCAAGAGTTCTGTAGATTAAAAATAAAACAAAGCAATCAGCCATTTTTATATATGTTCAGTGAAAACATTTTCTCCCAATCAGAAAATTTTAATTCTTACTTTCCTTTTTAAAATTTCTTACATCAATATCTCTACTCTGTCTATTTTGAATAATGTCTTGATTAAATTCAATTAAGGTTGCACTTGGCATCAATCGCCTCAAAGCCACTTTTCTTAATTTCAGGATTTCCTTCTAATATTTTCTTTTGAAATTTATATGATAAAGGTTTTGAGGATATAAAAGCTTCATGATCTCATTATCCCATGAAATGTATGATTGTCTATGATAAGCTTAATTCTGACTCAATCATTATTATTCAGTCTAACCTTTCGTGGTAATCATATGAAGTTCATATTATCTTCCTCGAAATTTGCTAAGCTGACCTTTAGGATGTCCATTTTGCTGTGTGCACACATTCACATCTGTTTTGATATTTTTCCACAATTAGTGACTTTATCCCATTCGGACCTTTAGTTTATTATCTGATGTTGTAATACACATCATATTTATTTAATAAAGACATTATTGAACAGTCACTATAACAATACATATTTTTCTCAAGTTAATTCGGAATGAGCAGAGGTAATAAATTGTTGTTTCAATTCAAAAGGGAAGACTATTTTCATATTTATTTCTGGTAAATTTTATATTTCCTGAACATGAACAAGCAGATTTTATTCAGGCTGATTGCTCACTCCGATTTAGAATAAATGATGAGATGATTTTGAACAAAGGCAAAATTTTGATAAATTGAAGGAAAATTTTGAAGATTTATGAGGTAAAAAACTACAAAGAATTTCCTTCCAGGTACGCATTCACAAGTTCATTCTCATCTATTATTAGTTTCTCTTTTTCTTAGTTCATTTTTTTATTTTTGTTTTGTTTTATTTGCAGGTTTTCATTTGCTTTCAAAACTTGAAGTAAGCAGCAAACCCATTTCAAATTTGCAACAGGTTCAGGGAAATTTTATTTTGAGATTCATTAGAATTTGAACATTTTTAACTTTGCTTTTAACCATCAAAAAACCCAATTGAAATTTCAAGCAATATCATAGGATTCAACTTGATTTTCATATTGCTAATACTTCAGTGAAAATGTTTGCAATACTACCATCCCACTTGTCTTCGTCAATAATTTCATTCTGATATCACATCATCCACTTCACAACCATTTGTAGCAAAATATTTCATTGGAAGTAGCTTTTAGCATTTTTGATAACAAATTGTTCATAAAAGATCTCCGATGTATTATATCGCTCATATGTCATATCGCATTTCGCATATCAAAGGTTTGCAATTGAATATACTTCCATTATGATGAATCGCCGATCTCCGATAAACGACTTTACCGATATTGCGATGACCACATAATGTTGGACCCAATATGAAATTCAAATCAAGTTTATAAAATATCGCGTCCAATCAATTGCAATAAAAGTAGGAGCATAATTTTAATGGGTCGATGTCTCGAATCCGATATGTTACTAAAATTTCATCATAAAATTATCGGGTCCACTCTTCATCGCATATCGGCATATCGAGAATTGTTACATCATGTGCTTAAAATTGCCGATCGCGATCGCCGATTAGTCACGTCATTCATCGCATATCGGCATTCATCGCATTTCGGCATCGCAAGAATAAAATTGTGTTACATCGGGTACCAAAAATTTCCCCAATTGCCGATTAGCTACGTCATCCATCGCATCGCCGATATTGGAATTTCCAACATGATTATTCTCCGATATTCCAGTACGCCGATATCGCAATCGCTTCATCACATTTTTATTCATGGCCATACCACTATTCCAAATTTGCGATGTGCAATGTGCAATGTGCAAAGTACAAATCGCGAGATGTGGTGTACGATCTGCAAATTGCAGCATGACTGTCTCCGATTCGCAATATAAAATTTCTTCAATAGTGTGATCGCTACAGCTCATCGCACATTTTTTTTCGCATGATCTCATATCGACAATTTGCTATTTCAATCGCCGATGCGATAAACTCCAATGCATGTCTCTACATGCAATGCGAATCATTCGATAAGGCGATGGGTTATTTTAAAAGCAAGTGTGGGCAACCACTATGGTAAGAAAGCAAATAATGACCAATTTGCAGTATATTTAAATCATTTTGATTTCTCATATATTTCAGTTTTAAATATATAATTCCATAATTAAATATGGAATTCAAGACATCTCTATTTTCATATTTAAATTTTATTATTTTGGATTTGGTCTTGATTCTGGACAATTTATAAAATCATGGAGTTTATATGAAACTTATAATATTTTGAGAAACATTCGTTACTGCAAATTCACATTCTCATTTCTAATGCATTTCTTTTAATTTCAATTCCCTTAAGCACTAAGCATTCCATTTTTACATTTTACTGCTTGCTTTAGTGTAAATAAAACAAATAATGATTTTGGGTTAGAGAATTTTGGTTAGTTTGACTTCTTCATGTTTTTAATGTTAATTAAAATAAGAAGTTAGCTAGTTTGGAGAAACTGATACCTTTTAGGTAAGATCAAAAGCAATCATCCAATGGTAAGATTCATGTACCCACTTTCATTTATTTCCATTTCATTACTTTAGTTTCAGTTTTGTTTTTCTGATATATAAATCTCTTTTGCAGCTCTTCATAAGAGCTTCCAATCCTCCGCCAGATCATATTTTCGAAGTCCATACTCTTCTCCTGGCTTAATTTCAAGAAGCAACAATAATCTTTATCGAAATAGCTACACCAGGAAGTTTCTGAACCTTTAGTTTGTTTCTTTCAGCATTTTTTTTTAGAAAATGATTAAGATGATGCTTTGAAGCAAAAAGATTGTTATCAGGCAGAAAATTTTTGTTGTGGTTGAAATGATCATCACTGCTATCCAAAAAGCCTAAAAACACTTACAACCCTACAAGATATGATTTTTCTAAATCTCGACATAAGAAGGACGGGTTACACGATTATTTTCTTTTTCTTCATATTGTTGAGACAATGGTATAAACATTCTTGTTTGAGTTTATTTTGCGAAGCTTGGATTTTCCTTTCTATTTTTAAAAATTTCTTCATTTTTATTTTTTCTGATTTCTTTCTCATTTTAGCATAATAATTCTTTTTCCTTTGGTTTTCAGTTTTGATTTTGGTGAATTTGCCATGATTTATATGGAAGGCCTTCTTGTTACCTAACTATGGTTGGCATACACGGAGAAAAAAATTGTTAATAGTCATCTATTAACTTTTTCTTAAATCTCTTAGTAAAGTTTGATTTTCTTATTATAAAGGTAGACATACTTAAGGAAGAGATTACCAATTTAGAGAAGTTGACAAAGTATCATAAAATCTGGAGAAATTTCTTTTTCATCAAAATTGTAATCAATTTGAGATTTTAATATTTTATTAAGATCTTTCAAAGTTCTATTATCAGTCAAGAAAAGTTATTTTTAACCAAGTAAAGACACTTTACAGCAAAACACCTTTTAACTCTAAAATTGTCATTCTTAACTCTTAAGGAGTCAATGATTCTCCCTGTCCCAAAGAGCTTTATTTTTCTAGAGTATAATCCAGAGATATATTTAAACTTAAAAGATAAGAGGTCTCATCATGAGCCTGCTTACCATGAACATAGGGGAAAAATAGGCTGACATTACCAACACTGCTAAACAAACCACGGTAATGGCTTATGATTGCAAACAATTATAAGACAAGGGGTCTCATCATGAGCTAGCTTGTTCAGTTCAATTATAACCAGTGAATGGCATTGTCAACTATCTGGCTACCAAACCAAGACAATGGCTTTTAAGATTCATAAAGTAAAATAAAAATAAAAAGAAACATATATAAATGGATTTATCTCTAGGTCAATAATTCTTAAAGAGATGGGATTCTGAATCATTGGTGATTAAAAGGTAACCCTGTCGAGACTATATATGTTTGCTGGCAACAGTGGCTCTACCTGTGACAAATGAGTATATTTTAAAAGCTAAGCTGTAAAGTGACCCCTGCTTTATCTCTACAACTAATCAAAGATTGATATAGAGTTTTGAAATATTTTAATTTATGAAGAATTTTAAGAAAAATTACAGTTAGATAATTCTTGCTTTTATTCAGACTAATGAACCTGGTCAAACATTTCAAGCATAATTTTCTCTTCTTTAATTAGTTTTACTTTGATTTTAGGAAAATCTTATTCATATCGAGCAGAGATAACTGGTTCTTCTCTTGTGTGTCGCCATTGTTGTGGTAAAACACAACCCCCCCATTTTTTACTTGTTCACTTCAAATAATGGGGACCCTTTTTATAAAAATTTTTGGCTAAACACCTTTTAGGATTTTTATTTTAGTTGATTATCCTACGCTTTTGTTAATTTTTCATTTTCTTTGGATTCTTGTTTCGATTGCTTTGTTAAAATCGATTTTTTATAAGCTTCCCATTGACGCTTGTTATGCCTCATTTGGTCAACTGGTTTGAAAATGGTACTCCTTTAAAGTCCCATCATTTATCTAGTCTAGGTTAAAAATGTTATTTTTATTCCTTTTATTTATTTTCAGAGTGGCTGTAGTTTAGAAAATTTCATAACTAAACTAAACTAAACATCATTAAAATAAAACCAAAATAAAAAACTGATATTTAACATTAAATTTTGAGATTAATTAAATTAATTATTATAATAAAATATAATTAATCTAATTAAAATTAAAACTTAATATTAAAAAATATATATAAAAATAAAAAATATATATAAAATTTACATCGCATATCGCAATATTGGATCCATCGCAATTTTTATAACATGCATATCTGAAAAACCCCAATCCAAGGTTCTTGCGATATGCGATGGTTAAAAGGCTTAAGGCATTAACCAAGGTTTTTTATAAGTTTTGATTTATAGCCCCCGAGATCCAGAACACGAAAAAACTTATTAAAAAAAAACATTTCTCGCAAAAAATAAATTTCTCGCAAATTTTCTTATCGCAAAGTCTTATCGCAAATTCTTAAAAGCCTTAACATTTGACAACCCAAAATGCGATATGCGATAATGCCAAATGCGATGTGTTAAAAGATTTTAATATAAAGTTTTTTCACCCCTTATGCTTCCCGCATCTCCACCTCACTCACTCTCACGTCACCCTCACCTCACACTCCACTCACCACATCTCTCCATAATCTCACGTGAATGAATTAGTGGGTTTGGATTGATTTCAATGGTTTGTAAATTAATGTTTATATTTTTATATTATAATTATAATATTTATTATAATTTTAATATAATTTGAATTATAATATTAATTATATTTAAATTAAAATTTTCAAATCATTTGTATATTAATTTAATTTTGTAACTTAATTAATTTCTAAATTAGATGATAATTAATTAGAATTAATAGTATATATTAGTTAGTTAATAATTAATTTAGAATTAATTATTAGTTAATTATAATTCTAATTTAGGATTAATTTTTTAATTTAAATTCTGATTTTTAGCCCAGCAACAGAATTTCCAGAATTGTGCCAGTTTTGACTCATTAACTTTGGAAGCTCATAGATTGAGTTATACTTGGCCAAAAAAGGCCCGGGACAGCTCATTGGAAAGATAAAATCAAGGAGAATATTTCTGAGGAGGTTTCACTAACAGATTTGGTCATTTATTGGGTCGAAAATCAGGCAGAAGATCAAGCTCCGAATTTCTAAAACAAAATCAATTCTCTGAGTTATTTTCTGCATTTTCATTTGTCCTAAGCCTCTTCTAATTTTAGATTCGCTCATCAATAATATCCTTGGCCAATTAAACCATCCCATGCATCGATGGAGGGCTTATATTTTATTTTCAATGATTTATTTAAATTAAATTTGATTGGATTTGTTTTAATGCCAGAAATGGTATTTTGATTTTATTGTTACATTTTAATTCATTTTGATTTCTTTTTGCAGGAAAACAATAGAAGATATATGGAGAAAAAGACTTCAATTAATGAGAATGCTCCAGCAATTAAAGATGAGAATTTTGAGCAAATAAAATTGGATTGGGAAGATTTCTCTTCAAGAAACTTTCATCTAAAGAATTCCTTTGCAAATATTATAAATTGCAGATTGCAGAATGGAATAGAGGCTGCTGTCCTCTGCAATTCTAAAATTCTAAAAGCACTTTTGTAATAGGGATTTAGAGTTGTAGGTGGGAGGAGTGGAATCTCAGATCTGGGGATTATTGAGGTTTTTCTTTTACATCCTGAGTTATGTATAATAAACAGAGTTTGCACTATTGTAGCTCTGCTTTTGAAAGAATAAGCTTAGGCATTGTAAAGGACTATTAGAGACCGGAGCTGGAGAAATGGATTCAATAAATTGGTATTTCAAATACTATTATTTTAAATGTCGGTTTTATTTTATGATAACAGGAATGGTGTCAATTTACTTACATATTTGTGCACTTTTGTCGATATGGGTAATTTGCTTCTATTTTATGTTGTTATTTATCTCTGCTCTTATGGGCTAAATTCTGATTTCTGAGTAACTATTTACTCATAAATCTGTCTTTTAATATTGGATGAATAAATAGTGATATGTTGTGAACTTCTTCCGCATATTATTGTTTAATAATTCAAGTTACTGATTAAATGATCAATACCATTTTGTGAACTATTTCATGAGTGTTTTTGATTAATTATTACAGTTAAAAGGTCTCAATAGGATATATTTTTCTATCCATAATCTCAGTTAATTGAACTATTTTATTAACTTGATATTCATTATAAACAAGACATATTTCAATCTCAATATTATAAATACATGCTCTTGGTTGGGTTAGATCTATATCTGCCTAATTAAGATAGGATTAAGATAGTTTATTTTGCTTGCATCTTAGAATAAGTTTGCATTTAGATTAATTTCTACATTCTTTTAAGTCCTCTTCCCAAAGAGGCAAACTTTAGTAGTGGATTGGTTGAGCCCTAAATCAGCTTAAGGATCACTTTCTTGCTTGATCAACAAGAAGGTTGATCTGATGTCTCTTTTCCATTGGTGAATGAAAGTCATATTTTAAAGCCATTGGAGATTGAGAGAATGTAACTGGACCTAGTTGAACCAGTCGGAACCATCATTCCAAACGGAAAAGGAGCTGCTTTAAGGTCCGGACCGGGTGGTCATCCCCCATGTTGTTGCAGTGATTTTCGAGGCTTCAACAGGCCCCCACACCGAGCTAAGTATACTTCTTAGTTTATTTTGTAGTGCAACTTATGAATTAGCTTGTTTATGTTTAATTTGTTTATGCTGATTATTTATGAGTATTGATGAATCTAATGATTATTATTAACTTGCATATGAAAGTACAAATAGATGTCTAAGTTAGACATTCTTTCTATCTAATCAAGATCTTTGGTTAGAGTTCATATTTACATGCCTTTACATGCTTTTACATGATTGCTGGTGAATCTTAATCTTTTTTCTATCTTGCATATGAAGAGTCAACACAATGTTTAAGTTAAATACTTCTTCTATCTCATTAAGAAACTGGAAATTAGAATTCATCTTTTACATGCTTTCCTGAATCCCTGTTTTAATAATAGTATGACTGATAAATGAATGAATGATGAAGGACAATCTGACCTCTTCAGTGAAGAGCCTCTTCAATTACTGCTTCATATATCTAAATCTATTGTTTAGATTAAGTAACTTTTGATTTCTAATTCATATGGTAATCTTGTTACAGAATGACAAACCAATCTCTTAAGTTAGAAGATTCTTCTGCTTCTAATTACACATCTGAATTTATAAATTGTTAAAGTTAGATTTATATTTGTAATATGCATTTCCTTAAATTAGTAATAAACCATCTTCTAATTTGATCACAACCAAAACCATATACTTTGGGGATGCTTTAAGTTCACCAACCCGGATTGATAATAAATACTTTCGTTAGTTTACAATAATAAATTGACCCAACACTTTGTGATCAAGTTTTTTTCTATTTTGATTGACCCTGTATCTAATTAATATGTTAGTCCTGACTTGGTGGATAAGTGTGGTTTGAATAAGGAATTCATGCAAAATATTGGTGATCAAGTGCTCAAAATTATGTTAAAAAATGAAGGTTGTCAGAATGGTGTGGAACCTATATTACCGCGTAGATCTCGTTGTTCTTGCTTATCAGCAGTTGTCATTGATGTCAACCCAAGAAGCACTAGAAGCTAACCCAATATTGCATGGGAATTTTGACCTACCAAATTAATATACTCTGGGTCAATAATTCTTTTGATGGTTTGTACTTTTCAAGATGTTTTCGTTGATATATGGCACGCCATGTAATTCTTCACGGTTTGAGAGATATTCATGTTTGAAGTTTGTCCCCCCAGTTAGTGGGCTAAAACCCCATGGGGTTGGGGCATGGGTCATTGAAAAGTCATAATTAATATTTTTTAAGCTCCTAAAATCCCTCCCACGTTCACTTGTTGAAGCGCCTCTCAACCTAAGCATTTATATAAATTGTGATCCTCATTTCCTCCTTATGCAATGGATTTTGCCATCTGAAACAGGTCATCGTGGAATTTTCGCTCTAATTTTTTTTCTACGAAGGTTCAGAAGATGAAATTTTTATGAGGTGAAGCTGAAATCCTGAGGAAGCTGCTGTAAAAATTTTAGATCAAGGTGCACAATATTTTTGGAGATATGATCTGTGGAAGTCAAGGTTTTTGCAGGCTCCTGAAATTCATCTCAAAGAAGTGACCTTGGTAAAATCGTCATAACTCTCTATCTGAGTATTAGATTTGAATTCCATAAAAGGCGGCAGATAGTGCACAGTATGTAGTTTTCTGTCTATCAATTTTAGAGCCAAATAAATAAAAAGTGACACATGGCACTCCGTACAAGTGCGCTCTGCTGAAACAGTCCATAATTAGGGCATTGTGAGAGATTGGGTATAACTCTCTCTTGAAGAATCCAAATTGGGTCAGAACTATTGAATTGGAAAGAAAACTCAAAGGAATACAACAAGATTGAAAATCAGATATTGAGGATCTGAAATAACAGATGTTAGTATGAATCCTTTGTCGAAGTGTACGAAAAAGGACCACTTTAGCTACGCATAACTAATAGCCCTAACAACAAAATTGGCTGCCAATATCTTCACATATGCGGTTAGTTGAACAAGAAAAGAGCTGCAAAAAACCAGATCTATGCATTGAAAGACATTAAGCAGTAAAAACAAGGGTTTGCTCCATATACCAATAGACAAGACAAGAACAATTTTTGAAAGAATTTTTATATTAATTGGGCACCTGGGAGGAAAACAAGAAGGCGTATCCAATTCTCCTCAGTGGGATGGGTTCTTGGAAGTCCTCAGCACTTCAGATCTAAGATTTCTCTCTCTTGTTGGTGTAGAAGACCCAATGCAAAGAATAGAGCTCAATGGGAGCTCACACAGCAAATGATGGAAAAATGTGACCAAGTGTATAGATCCAGAGTGATCTAATAGGCAACAAAAGGTGAAGAATGGTAGGAAAAACCCTCCTATTTATAACAAAATATTTGGTCATTCTAGATCTTGGTGCATGGGTTAACCAGATCTAGATCCACTTTTTATGGAATATTTTATTATATTTGTTGGAGGGAAAAGGTATTTGACTTGGGTCAAATCACTTAATTTGTCAAAAATAAATAAATAAATGATTTATTTATCTTTTTAAGGAAGCGGTTAGAAGATAATCAAATAAATAATGATTTATTTAATTATTTAAGGAAGTGGTTGAAAGATAATTAAATAAATAGTGATTTATTTAATTATTTGTGGGAGATTTGGTCATATTTAACAAGGAATATCATCTAAATAAGGTTTAAATGATTATTCCTAGAAAATAATAAGATAAATAAAGGTTTATCTAATTAATTTCTTTGATTTTGGGTTAAACATGACTGAGAATAATAATTAAATTATGGTTTAATTAATTATTCCATGAGGAAAATCAAACAAATATAGGTTTGTTTAATATTTCCTTTTGGGGTTTCCTGTTTTGACCATAAACAACCTAATAAATGTGGTTTATTAAGTTATTTAACATAGTGAAGGCAATTTTACTTAGGGTAAAATTGGTCTTACATGGTGTACTTGGGTCCATCTAATGATAATAGGTTAGATGACCAAAAAATGGTGTAACAGATTGCCCCCCAGCGTGCGAGTGTCAGGAGCAAATCGTATGACTGAAGTACGTTGTAAGAAATCAATCACCAGACAACAAAAGGGAAGTCAGAGAGAGAAATGCAAGGTAGATAGTGTGCTGAAGAACTAGACCCTGAGGAGACGAGACTCGTAGGTGCAACAAGTCTCTTTTTTATGAGAGGGTACCTGTGCTGAAGGCGGCGGGGGAGGCATACCTATGCCCGCCGAGACAAAGTACAAAAGAATAGTGTGTTCAGTAAACAAGGGACCGAACCATAAAGTACAGCCGGCATAATCATGAGCCAGATAAAAATACAATGAGGAATCCCACATACATGTTGTGCCTGGGATAACAGCCAGGACTGATACAATAATATCTGAGTACATGAGATACAAATACAACCCAAATGCCCCCTGTAAATGGGGAAGGGCTCACAAAATCTGATTGATACATGCAAATCAAAGAGGCGCTGCAAGTGGCTAAGGCCAACATCATCAAATATCTGGAGCTGCATCGAAGGCTGCAAGGAAGAGGTCATCCGGGCATGTGGGGGGCTACCTGCAGGGCCACCCCCTCATGAGGGTTGAGACATCTCACACACACCCGGGAATCATCAAGAGCTGTTGCTCTATCACTGAACCATCAAGTATACGGATCTCGGTCATGCTGAAAGGAGCTGGAGAAACAATCAAGTCAAAGGGACATGAGAGATCCCTTTGCCTGATCCGAGGCACCGAACAAGAGTGGAAGCTGGAACCAAGGTACACCGCCTTCTAGACCTGGCTTCTAGAATTTATGAGCTGATGTCGACAGAAGGAGGTCCGCCATAGGTGAGGCAATGAGAAATCCTCAACTAAGGCGCGAGAGAAAATAGTAGAGCGACGGAAAGACTGACACTAATGATGATAGGGAAATGGAAAGGACTGAGTAGCGAATGGACGACTTCCCTTGTTAGAGCATAAAGGGCATGAATGACATGGCAGCTACTGACACAATATCATAATGGATAGGGGATAGTGGGACTGAAGGTCATAATGTGCGACACAAGAGAGAGACCAAGCAATGAAGGATGGAGGGCTATGGCGGGGTACAAAGGGACTCGGGATAGACTCCATGAATGTGATGATGACTCAACTTGGATGTGCTAAACAAGGGCGACTCGATGGTGCTGCCACACAGTAAAGGCCCAATGGGGGACCATGAAAACATGAGTACAAGGTGGGAACTCATGACGAAAATTGACACGAACATGGACAAGTATGGAGGCGAAGTGGTGCCCCAAGTACAAGTGTCATAAGTGAGGAAATTCGATTTAAAGTGGAGGTGAAGTGGCCCTTCTTGGACAAAATAGGTCCTGGCGAAGGATGAAAGTACAAAAAAGATGCTGGCTATCTAACAGAAAATAAAACACGCATCTCAGAAGGGAAATGCTAGGGGTATTATTTCTTAAGATAGAGTGCATTGCGAGGATTAAGAAGAGGATTGCCTTCGAAGTTCTCTAAAAAGTATGCCCCCTTACCAAGATCCTTACTGATGACTTAAGGGCCTAGCCATAATGAGTCTAACTTCCCGTGACCAAGGACATCATGGGCCTGGTCATATACTAGAACAAGGTCGCCTTCGTGAAAAGGACGAGGCTGGACTTTTTCGGTCATATTGAGCTTTGGTGCGTTTCTTGGTCGTTTCTATGGTTTTCAATGCAACACGGCGGTCTTCAGAGGCACGCTCAAGCAGGATAAGTCGTTGTTCTAGAGGTTGGGTGTCAGGGAGAAGTTCAACAGTCAGATGAAGGGAAGGGATTTCACACTCGATCGGTAAGACAACCTCCTCTCCAAAAACGAGGTGAGGAGGGTTATGGTTGAGGGGCATGGGTGCCCCCGAGCATGGTGTGGTCATGCCAAAATGTATTTAGAAAAAGGGGAATCTAAACACATGTTAATGATGTGGTGTGCCATTTGTTCTTGTTATGGTTATGCAGTTTGAGAAAGGAAATGGAGGATTACCAATCTCTTTTGGTACTGCATATAGGGATCAAATGGACTTTAAGTTTCCGAGTTGGCATACCTGGTGTCACTATCCCAAAAAGAGGATTTGGAGATAAAGAACTGATGCTCTTGTAGAAAAGCTATAGGTTGGTCAACAATAATGTCTAAGAGACTGGGTTGCTAATGTAATATGAGGGAACGATAAGGGGTATCATCCCTAGAGTGATCTGAAGTGATATGGGACTCTAGAGGTTCTTCTAAATGTGGAAGAATACTGGGACTAAAGTCAACACGACCAGATACACTAGGAGAGTGGTGGAGAATTGCTTCTCTTGGTCTCTCAAATGTGGGTGCCCCCTTACCCAAACATTGGGTTTCAATGTAATGGCCATAAGGTGGATGTGGTGTGAACGCCTGGGTTCGATGTAAGGGGGAATAGATAACGTCAAGGGTGGGGATTTTTTCCATAATGTCGTCATTGCGACAGAAGATGGGGTGACTGGTGGAAGAAAGACCACCTGACGTGGTGAAGTGACCTGAATTATCATCATGAGAAGAGAGGTTCACATGCGCATCGTCACAAGGGGTGACCGAAGAGTAAGTAGATAAAGGATCTACCGATGTTGAGCCCAAGATGATCGCTGAAGGAAGGTCAAGCGAAACAAGAGGGGAGAATTCAGATGGAATGTTCCCCGAGGGTCTCA
The DNA here is from genome assembly GCA_034641835.2 of Pinus albicaulis. Taxonomy (NCBI): domain Eukaryota; kingdom Viridiplantae; phylum Streptophyta; class Pinopsida; order Pinales; family Pinaceae; genus Pinus; species Pinus albicaulis. The sequence continues at coordinate 977,400,998 of CM076570.1, forward strand.
TGGATGATGATAGGTAAAAAATGCTGGACGAAGGCTCCGTCATCTCGACATCAGGAGGGGGAAAGTCAATGGGAGCAGTCATATCTGGTAGTTCTGCTGAAGCAGAATGCACAAATAGGGGAGAGGTGGACTCATTGTGCTTGGCCTCGAATTGGTGGACCGCGGCGATAGAGGTGTGGAAGTCCTCGAGGCGGGGACAAATATGGGTGTAATGGCCATGGAGATCACACAAAGCACAGGGGTGGTTGGTGTGAATAGTCTTGGGGTTCTTGGCCGCGGTCGCGGAAGGAACAGAGGTGTCTGGGACCGCGGACTCAGGGAACGTGACATTAACCATGGGCTTGAGATGAAGCAATTCAGGACAGGAATGGGAGGCGTGACCAACAACATCACACAAAGCACACTGGATGGTATGCGTTGGAGGCTGAGGAGGAGCAGGGTTTTTTGGGGCAGCCTTGTCCTTTGATGCCCCCTTGCGAGCTTTTCCCTTCTTACCCGAAGCGGTCGCAACAGGAGGTGGTTCCTGTTGAGGTGACTGAGGCACTGATGCAGCGGGAGAAGTCATGGGGATCGGTTGAACCGGGGTCAAAGCAATATAAGGTTTGGGCAAGGTGGGGGCTGGAGGATCAAGGTACCAAACGGGAATCCCAAGGGTCAAGTTAGGAAGAGAGAGGGTGGCCATGACCGGTACCGTGTACACTCCTGGTGGGGGAGCTAGGAACAGTATCTGACCAGAGGGGTAATGGCCAGGTGGGACGGCTCCTAAATGGCTAAGGCTTGGAGGAACCATGCCAGGTTGATAAAGAAGCTCATGACTACCAACTGCAGGTGAAGGGCTAGGAGCAGGTTGCGGAGGGCCAGGTTGCTGACTAGCCGAAGCAAGTTGCTTGAGAGCAGCCCAAGACGATTGCATCATGCAAACATTCGATGAGCTGGGGTCAGAGATAGGAGGAGGAGGAAGACCAGGGAAGGTTCCGAGCAAAGAGGAGTCTTTTTAGACGCTAGGAGAGACACTGGTCAAGGAATCGACGGTTTGCTTGTTGGCTACAGAAGAGATGGTCGTCTCAGGTGAGGTTTGAGATTTTGGCTCATGATATGTCAACTGGTCAATGGTGACTATCTTTCCATTATGAGGGAAAGACATCTTGCGGAAAACCGCGGATGGGACAGCAGACATATCATAGGTGTAGCTTCACCCCAATAGAATGTTGTAGTCTAGCGGGGCGTCGATGACTTCGACGTCAACGCAAACAGTCTTACCGGCAAGGGTGATAGGACAATTACGGAAGAGGCCAATGGGCTGGGAGGCGTGGTCGTCCCATGCTCGAAGGGTGATCGTGGAAGGGGCCAGCTCAGGGGATCTGAGTTGCTTCCAAACCGAAGTGAACATCACGCAGGTGGATGCCCCCTCATCAATTATACACCGAGAAACGTTGGCGTTCCGAATTTTGACTGGGATTTGGAAGGCGACGGAAGGAGGAAGAGGAGGATGGTCCAATTGAGTGGCGTCGAAAACAATCATTTGGTCATCAGCAGGATCTACAGCGCCCACGGCAGATAGTAGAGCCTTCTTTTGGGAAGGCCACGACTGGAGGAGTTCCAGTGTGGAAATGGCAGCAGGAGATTGCGCCAAATCATCTACTATGCTATATGAATGAGTAGCTCATCCGAAAGCAGCATTTCGATGTAATGGTCCCTTAGGAATCTTGGTATGAACCTCAACTTTGGGTTGAGGGATATGTAAGGGGCCACTGGATGTCGAAAGAGGCTCTGTAGAACCTGAAGAAGGAGGCTCGGGGGCAGACTGAGCAGGAGGCTTGGGGTACTGGCGAGACCGAGTTTGAAGGTGAAGGTTGATGGTTGGGAATGGATCAGAGTTCATCATGAGGATATGGTAATCAGAAGAACCAGAAATGGAAGGTGGAGTGGAGACCCGCCCGTCAGGTGGTTGGGTAGCCACGAATCCTTGCTGAGGGAAAGGATCAGTAAACACAGCTGGTTGAGTAGAGGCCACATTAGGGGGAGCATGAGGGGAGGCATGTTGTCCGCGCAATGTGGCTTGAGACTCCCACATCTGCCGCATCTGGGGTAAGAGGGGACAATCGTGGGTGTAATGACCATAAACACCACAACACGAACAAGGCTTATTTGTGCGAAGCGGCCTGTCTGGCTTGGGCTGAGTGCCCTGTTGCTGGTTGGCAGTGTTAGGGTCCACACCAGGATTGGGTCCACGGGTACCAGGGGCAGATTGGTTTTGATTGCCTCTCCGCCTTCTTTGAGAAGAAGGGGGATTAGTCGCGCCCTACTGTGCAAATACTTGCCCTGGAGGGGGCTGTAAGTGCTGTTGCGGGTTTGGAGGAGGCAAGGGAGATGGAAGCGCATATGCTGGAGGAGCTGGCGCACCAGGCTGCAGATAAAGGTAATGGTTAGGTTGGGAAACATTGAGGTAAGCAGGAGGTTGGGCAAAAGGAGGAGGCATGCCGTATCCTGGATACATGCTACCGAGAGGGGGAAGAGTGCTAGAGGTGCTGGCCCCTCCCTGAGGGAGACCATAGCCCATAGGAGGTTGAGCGTACGGACGGGAAAGGGCTCCAACGATACCGTCGGCGGAATGAGATGCCCCCGGGGCGTTAGAGCCACCGAGCCTGGGGAGGTCAAGAAGAACGGTATAAACATAACCAGATTGAGCGTAGATCAGGTCATATTTCAAGGCTATTTGGAGGGCAGCTTCTTCAGTTTGAGGAAAGTGAGAGGTGACATCTTTGCCGATAGGAGATAAGAGGGTGCGAAGGAACTAGTCCATGTAAACCCGATCTTCGAAGGGGGGGGCTCGACATAAGCTGCGTCTTCGTCGCCATTCCTGAACATGGGTAGAAAGGCAGGTTGAAGATGTTTGCTTGAAGGAAGTCAAGAGCTCCATACTGGTATCGTATTGGAGAGGGAGCTGGAAGTAAGATAAAAAGGCTTGGGCAATGGTCGCAAAGGTGGTATGGGAAGAGGTGGCTTGGTCTACATACCATTTAGAAGCTTCGCCGGTAAGCGTGCGTTGGAACAAACGAAGACGAATGGAGTCATCGGTAATGGAATTGGAGGAACACCACATGTGGAAAGATCGGACATGATTGGTTGGATCTTCTCCAGGAAGGCCTTCGAACTTAGGGATGTCGGAGGGGAGCTTGGTTGGCATAGCAGGCCAACCAACATCGTGGCGGATAGGGTCGTTGATCAACTGATTGAAATCGGGGAGGCTGAGGCCTGCAATGTACAGCAGCAAGGGTATGGCCGAGGTAGTTCCTATGGCGGTTCCGCTAGTAGTAGTTCTGGCGTTAGGGCCTGGAGCACCGCTAGTGTTAGGCCCTGGACTAGATATAGTGAAGGTGACAGGGGGAGAACCAGAAGGAGAAGGAGAACCCGATGAATCAGGAGAGGAGTCAGAGTGCGGACTCGGAGGAGGACTGGCTCGACGACGGCGGGGCGGAGCAGGTCGATCGACCGGAAACTGAGGGTGAAGGCCAAGAAGTCTCCGGGAAAGGCGCCTTGGGGGCGCAATGATGACGGGAAGAAGGAAACCGACAAGGGTAGAAAGGGACAGAATCAAGTGAGGTCAAGGGCAGAAAAGGTGCAGTGACAATTGATTTTAGAGTCTTTTCCAGGCGGTGTTAACCAGGCGCTTCTTCACTTAGGGTCAGTGTGTGGCGTGCGTTAATTTTAATTTTAAACCCTTTCCATTTTGAGAGCAAGAAAAAAGTGTGCTGCGTAACTGAAAATAAATCTGCAGAGAACAGTATATAATGCTGAAATAACAGAAAAATAACAGCTACTTGAGCATCTATCTAACCCAAGAAGGCGGGTCTCTCAAAACTAATCTAAAAAAGGGGAAAAATCTAGGCAAAACACATGGAAAAGAGGCCAATAGATCTAAGGTCAAAAGGGACAGGGATCTAAAGGATAAAGCTGCTGAGAAGAGGTGCAGATCATAGCCAAGAGATAGAGGCAAGGTGGCTGGAAAAAGGGAGGAAATCAGCAAAAATCGGAAAGGACAGGGAGGAGGTCCTAAAGGGAGGTCCAAACAAAACGACGAGAGGTGATTTGAAAGGAAGAAAGGCTGATTTAAAGGGATCTGAGGAGGAGGTTTCAGATCTGAAAAAGGGAAGGCTGAAACTCTGAAAAACAGATGGCTGAAACATATAAAACTCTTCCACAAAAAGTGGAGGGTACTTAAGCCCTAGGGGGCTAGGTTCCCACTTAGATGAGTAAAAACAGATCAGAACTAGGTCAGTCGGGCTTGTGGCGAGGTTGAAACCTTAGTAACTGTTCAAGAAACCCGTAAAATTGCATAAAAACCATCAAAATTGGCAGTCGTGTGTTCCGACTGCTTGTAGGTCGTGTGAAAGAGGTACCAAGTGCTAATTTTCTTCCAAGTTGTCTCGCGCAGATTTTCGAAAAGTTGCTGCCTCAGCTGCTACCGATGTCGCCACTCGGCGTTAATAGGGCCAGAAACACATGGAAGTTAGAAATTTTAATGTTTTAGGGCTTTATGTGAGAAAAACACCATAAAAATAGGAAAAATAAACAGCTGAAAAGAAACCCTAGGGTCTGAAGTAGCTGGATATGCAGGAATATGAAAAACGACAGCGGTCGTAATTTAAAACCCGTGTGGAGTCGCCATTTGTTAGTATGAATCCTTTGTCGAAGTGTATGAAAAAGGACCACTTTAGCTACGCATATGATCCAGGTGGATATTGGTGGTCACCCACCTATTCCACTTGGAGCTCCACCATTGTCTATTTCAGTTTTTCAGTTTCGGCACAGTTTACTATTTTTAGCAGTTTTTCGGGTCCTAAACTTCCGGAGCCGTTTTGAGGCCCTAAACGACGTTTTTTGGGAAAACGGAGAGCAACATGGGTCTATGGATTGATGTTGCTCGTTCCAAATTTGTAGTCCTCGGATAGATCTTTCTAACGAGGTATGGTACGCGTCAAACGGAGATCGTATGCCAAAGTTACGCCCCTGGGAAGTTGAAACACCAATTTACCCAAACGGGGCCCATAGTTTTGGCGCTTCATCTCCTAGGGTTAGGGTTTTGGCTGTTTAGGATTTCCCATTGTTTCTAAATGATAAATAGGCCCTCGAGCCTCATTGTAACTCAGTTCAGAGGCCTGTAGCCACCACATCTCTTCTCAGAGATAGCTACCAGCACCCTAGCTAGTTTTATTTCCATTCTGTCTGTAAGCAAATTTCAGTCCTTTGATATTAATGAAATGAAGTGTTATTTCAGCTGCATCTCTGTATTTATGTATATATATTTATTCTGTTGCGTTCCTGCATAAATCTGGATCAGTGGTATCAGAGCGGTCTGCTTTTTCTCGATCCTTCTTTGCATGTCCCTAACGAGGTCGGGGTATAAGGAGCTAGGGCTCGATCTGGTGGAACCTTTGCAAGATCAGCCTCGCAAACCTCGACGGACGCCCATGGGGGACGAAAAGAAAGATGAGGGAGCAGGAGATCCTATCAAAATATTGCTCGAGGAGGCCCTCGAAAGACAAAGGAACGTGATGATGGATAACTTTGCTTAGATCCTTCAACGGCTACCCACCGGTGGCGCATCTGCATCCAGCAGCCACTCTGGAGGCGCGACTCCTTTTAAGGTACAAGTAAATTTTGACATTCCCATATTTGAGGGTCAAATAGACGCAGATGCCGTAGATAGATGGTTGAATCTGTTAGAAGGATATTTCTCGGTTCATGACTTTTCAGACCGGGAGAAGATTATTTTTACACTCCTCAAAGCTACCCCCCATGTTAAGGACTGGTGGGAAACCTACTGTGAGAACAAGGACCAGACAGAACCCTCTCTGTTCTCGGCTGTACCAACTTGGAATTCTTTCCGAGACGCCGTCAAGGAACAGCACTATCCCGTGGGGAGCTATGAGGACAAGTACATACAATGGACCACGCTGCGACAACAAAGGGATCAAGATGTGCACGAGCTGACGAATCTGTTCCATACCCCGCGCACAAAGTTGGGTATCAAAGATTCAGAGAAACATTTGGTGCTAAAGTATCGCAGTTGTCTGCACAGATACATTCAGGAGGAAATGGAGTTCCTCGACATCTCCTCGCTTGGTACGGCATACCGGTATGCTACCAAGATTGAGCAGAAATTCAAACAGAAGAAGCGAGACTTTGGATCTGCGAATCAAAAGCAAGGAAAAGGTGCTTCCAAACCGTAGAACAAAGGACAGAGCATGGCGGCTAAAGACAACCCGTCAAAGCCACAAGACAAGAAAAACACCGTAAAGCCAAAGAAGGACACGGGAAAGTGGTGTGAGTTCCATAAGAGCTCCACTCACAACACAAGTGAGTGTCGGGCCAAGCAGTCGCTAGTGGCCGAGATGAGGGCTTTTGAGTCAGATGCATGCTCTGACTCCGAATCAAAACCTGAAAAGGCGAATGAAAAAGGGAAACATATTATTGATGCGGAGCCCAACGCCACTGTTGCCACTGCAAAGATCCAAAAGGAGGAACCGGAAGATCCAGAGGAGGAGGAACGTCTCTTCCACTCCCAGATGTGGGTAAAGGGCTCCCCGGTACAGTTCATTGTCGATAATGGGAGCCAAAAGAACCTCATTTCAGCAGACGCCGTGAAGCGGTTGGGCTTGCCGACCACAGCTCACCCACATCCATACACCATCGGGTGGCTTCACCAAGGACGAGATCTCCGCGTCAGCCAGCAGTGCCGCCTTCCCTATAGCATCAAGCCCTTCACGGATGAGGCATTATGTGACGTTGCTCCTATTGATGTTTCTGATGTATTATTAGGACAACCATACTTGTGGAAGCGTCATGCTGTGTATGAGTCTCGACCTCGTGCTGTTATTGTTACTTTGGGAAATAAGTTGTACAGGATACCAGAGGTACCACCTCCTCCCGCTATCTCTTTGGTTACTGCAAAACAATGCAGTAAGCTCATTTCCCAAACCAGGAAATTCGTTTTCCTAATGATCCGCCCCCAGGGCAAGAAGAAGACTGTGGCCACGACCTCCAGACAGGGCTCCTCTGCACAACAACAACAAATGGATAAGGTTGTGGAGGAGTACGGGGACATATTCACCTCACCCAAAGGGGTTCCTCTGCACTGTCAGGTCAAGCACTCGATTGATCTGATCCCCGGTGCGCCGCTACCTAATGGACCGATCTATCGGCGCTCTGTTCTGGAGAATGATGAAATCAAGAGGCAGATTCAGGAGCTATTGCAGAAAGGTCACATCATACCAAGTTCATCGCCCTGTGGGAGCCCGGTCGTGTTGGTACAGAAGAAGGATGGGACGTGGAGAATCTGTATTGACTATCGGGCGCTGAACAAGATCACTTTCTGGAATAGGTACCCAATCCCACGGATTCATGACCTTCTGGACCAACTCAAAGGTGCAAAATATTTCAGCAAGATCGACCTGAAGTCTGGGTATCACCAGGTACCAATTGAACCCTCCGATGTGTGGAAGACTGCCTTCAAAGCTAAGGAAGGCCTTTTCGAATGGTTGGTCATGCCTTTCGGGTTGACGAATGCTCCCACCACCTTCATGAGGATGATGGATGACATCTTGCGGCCATTCACCAACTCATTTGTAGTGGTGTACTTGGATGATATTCTGATCTTCAGCCAGACTTGGGAAGAGCACCTTCACCACATCCGACAAGTCCTCCAAACACCGCGGCAACACAAGTTGTGTGCCAATTTGGAGAAGTGCACTTTTGGCATGACCCAGGTTCAATATCTGGGATACATTATTGATGAAAGGGGGGTGCATGTGGATCCAGCCAAGATCCAAGTCATTCGGGATTGGCCAGCCCCAACCACTATAACATAGCTTCGCAACTTTCTGGGTCTTGCTAATTTCTATCGAAGGTTCGTGTTGGGATTCTCTCATATCACTTGGCCCTTGAGTCAAGTCACCAAGGGAGGAGCGAGAGCAAAAAATTTTTGGTCGGAACCTCAACAGAAGGCGTTCACAGAACTGAAAAACCGCCTCTGTTCTGCCCCAGTGCTCACTTTACCAGACTTGCAACAGCCATTTGAGATCGAGACAGATGCCTCCGACTATGCTATTGGGGCAGTTCTTACTCAACAGGGACATCCAGTGGCATATCACAGCGAGACATTGTCTGAGACAGTTCGCAAGTATCCCACCTATGACAAAGAAATGTATTCCATTGTGCAAGCCTGTCGACAATGGAAGCATTACATTTTGGGGAAGGAAACAATCACCCACACAGACCACCGGCCCCTGCAGTTCATACAGACACAAGGGAAGTTGCAGAATGATCGCCATCAGAAGTGGTCCACATATCTGCAACAGTTTCATTTGAACATCAAGTACAAGAAGGGTAGCACCAATAATGTTGCAGACTGCCTCAGCCGACCACCGATCGTGACGCTCACCACCGTGCTCAACTCTTGTGGGCACGAGACTTCTGATTGGCCGCTTCTCTATGAGAGTGACCCAGAATTCGGCCACACTTACAAGGCACTCTTGGGGGGTACGTAAGTTCCAAATTTTCACCTCCAAGATGCACTTTTATGTCACATGGGACACCTTTGTGTTCCTTCAAGCGAGCGTGCCAAGATGATATGGGAAGCACACTACAGTCGAGTCGCTGGGCATTTCGGGGTCGAGAAAACAGTAGCAATACTACAGAAGTATTTCTATTGGCCTAACCTTCGAAAGGATGTCGAGAAGCACATCAGATCCTGCACTGCTTGTGCCATTGCCAAACCGACCATCAAGAAGCAAGGCCTATATACTCCACTACCTACCCCTAGTCGATCTTGGGAATCCATCTCCATGGATTACATGTCGGGCCTGCCTTCTACTAAGAATGGAAATGACTGTGTTTTCGTGGTCGTTGACAGATTCTCGAAGATGGCCATCATGGCGGCCTGTAAGAAGAATATCACAGCAGAAGCCACCGCTAAACTCTTCTTTGAACGAGTGTGGGTGCACTTTGGGATCCCACAGTCTATCATATCAGATCGAGATAGCAGGTTCCTCAGCACATTTTGGTCCAGCCTCTGGTCAATGTTGGACACAAAGCTCACCAAGTCCACAGCTTTCCATCCCCAAACAGATGGCCAGACAGAGGTCGTCAACATAATGATTGTACACATTCTGCGCATGTACAATTCAAAGCATCCACGCACATGGGACGAGAGCCTCCCTTATGTACAACATAGTTATAATCGGGCTCTCCACAGTTCAATCGGCCATAGCCCTTTTCAGGTGGGCTTGGGATTCCAGCCACTATGTCCCATTGACGTAGCCATGCCATTTGCAGCTGCTCAGGCCAATTCAGCTCATGTCCAGTCTGAAGTTGACAAAGCCAGTAGCTTCATCGAGCGCATTCAACACATCTGCCAACAGGTTCATGATATATTTGACAGAGCCAATGCCAAGTACAAGCAACACCATGATCAACACCGGGTGCCACACAACTTCCAGGTGGGTGACAAAGTATGGCTACATTTGCAGAAGGAGCGCCTCACTGGACCCCACCGCAAGCTTCGCCCGCTCCGATACGGGCCGTACACCATCACCAAGGCTGTAGGGAACAATGCATTCGAGCTCAGGATTCCACCATTCCTTGGTCTGCACCCAGTCTTCAATGTGGATCGCCTTCGTCCTTACTTCCCACCTCTACTGGACACCTCGGACATTGCAGAACAACTCACACCAACTGAGTTAAATCTAGACTGCATGGAACAGGCCACCACAGATTGCATCATGGACATGCAAATCAAGAACACTCGCCAGCAGAAGATCCAACTATATTGGGTTGTCAAAGCTGGCCAACTCCTGCACCAAGGAAAGTGGTTCACCAGGGACCAAGTTCAGTAGAAATTTCCTCATCTCATGGAGGAACTTAACGCAATGGGGACCATTGCTTCTTAAGGGGGAGGAATGATCCAGGTGGATATTGGTGGTCACCCGCCTATTCCACTTGGGGCTCCACCATTGTCTATTTCAGTTTTTCAGTTTCGGCACAGTTTACTATTTTTAGCAGTTTTTCGGGTCCTAAACTTCCGGAGCCGTTTTGAGGCCCTAAACGACGTTTTTTGGGAAAACGGAGAGCACCATGGGTTCATGGACTAATGTTACTCATTCAAAATTTGTAGTCCTCGGATATATCTTTCTAACGAGGTATGGTACGTGTCAAACGGAGATCGTATGCCAAAGTTACGCCCCTGGGAAGTTGAAACACCAATTTACCCAAACGGGGCCCATAGTTTTGGCGCTTCATCTCCTAGGGTTAGGGTTTTGGCCGTTTAGGATTTCCCATTGTTTCTAAATGATAAATAGGCCCTCGAGCCTCATTGTAACACAGTTCAGAGGCCTGTAGCCGCCACATCTCTTCTCAGAGATAGCTACCAGCGCCCTAGCTAGTTTTATTTCCATTCTGTCTGTAAGCAAATTTCAGTTCTTTGATATTAATGAAATGAAGTGTTATTTCCGCTACATCTCTGTATTTATGGTTATATGTTTATTCTGTTGCATTCCTGCATAAATCTGGATCAGCATAACTAATAGCCCTAACACCAAACGTGGCTGCCAATATCTTCAGATCTGCGGTTAGTTGAACAAGAAAAGAGCTGCAAAAAACCAGATCTATGCATGGAAAGACATTAAGCAGTAAAAACAAGGGTTTGCTCCATATACCAATAGACAAGACAAGACAAATTTTTGAAAGAATTTTTATATTAATTGGGCACCTGGGAGGAAAACAAGAAGGCGTATCCAATTCTCCTCAGTGGGATGGGTTCTTGGAAGTCCTCAGCACTTCAGATCTAAGATTTCTCTCTCTTGTTGGTGTAGAAGACCCAATGCAAAGAATAGAGCTCAATGGGAGCTCACACAGCAAATGATGGAAAAATGTGACCAAGTGTATAGATCCAGAGTGATCTAATAGGCAACAAAAGGTGAAGAATGGTAGGAAAAACCCTCCTATTTATAACAAAATATTGGGTCATTCTAGATCTTGGTGCATGGGTTAACCAGATCTAGATCCACTTTTTATGTAATATTTTATTATATTTGTTGGAGGGAAAAGGTATTTGACTTGGGTCAAATCCCTTAATTTGTCAAAAATAAATAAATAAATGATTTATTTATCTTTTAAAGGAAGCGGTTAGAAGATAATCAAATAAATAATGATTTATTTAATTATTTAAGGAAGTGGTTGAAAGATAATTAAATAAATAGTGATTTATTTAATTATTTGTGGGTGATTTTGTCATATTTAACAAGGAATATTATCTAAATAAGGTTTAAATAATTATTCCTAGAAAATAATAAGATAAATAAAGGTTTATCTAATTAATTTCTTTGATTTTGGGTTAAACATGACTGGGAATAATAATTAAATTATGGTTTAATTAATTATTCCATGAGGAAAATAAAAAAAATATAGGTTTGTTTAATATTTCCTTTTGGGGTTTCCTGTTTAGACCATAAACAACCTAATAAATGTGGTTTATTAAGTTATTTAGCATAGTGAAGGCAATTTTACTTAGGGTAAAATTGGTCTTACATGGTGTACTGGGGTCCATCTAATGATAATAGGTTAGATGACCAAAAAATGGTGTAACAAATGTAGATACACCAGATTCAATATTGAGTTCCTAAGGCAAGAAAAATCTAGATCATGTGTTGTGAGGGTTGCAAAGGACCGGACTTTCTACGGCCAGAAAAAGCAGCAAGGTGCAACAGAGGGTAGCATGACTAGAGCAGAAACCAAGGTGCATAATAGTAGCAATAAGTTCATCAAATGAAGTATTCAAGTGGGCAGCACAACATACAATCATTGTAAAGCTATCATTGTACTAAGTCATTGTAAATACATTATTGTAAAAATTGTTGTAGTGTCTATCTGCCAAGGGTTGAAGAGGCGGTGTTGGGAGGTCTAGGATCATGTTAGGTGGTTGTGTCAAATTTGGGGTTATGGTCTGAAACTATATATTTATTCTTCTACATCATTCTATATCATTGTAAAGTGGACCATTTCCCTAAGTCTGAGTCCATTCTTCTTTTATTCTTCTGCTAGGTGGTAGGTGGTGCTAGGGTGAGTTGGAGCTCATTGGGTGTTGGGGCATCCGTTCAGTTGACTACTAAAGAATCTCAGGCGTTGGAGCATCCATCCAGTGGGAGCTGGACAAGAATGCTTTTCTATATTCTAGGAATTTGGAGCTTTATTTTTAATTGGAGTTGAATATTAAAGAATTATTAGAAAAACATTAGGTGGTTTTTGTCCCGGAGTGGGTTTCCACCTTAGCTACTGTTCCATTTATGTATTCTCTTACTTTTGTTGTTATCATTGTGCAAATAACATTAATAATTAAGTCTAACTAATGCTCTAATTTAAAGGAATACTGATTCACCCCCCCCCCCCTCTCAGTATTTCCAACAATTGGTATCAGAGCTTGGTTCCTTCAATAGCAGTTTAACAGCTGGAAGGAGGTCATGGAGCATACCAAGAATGGTGTAACTCTATTCAATGAAAATAATTATGCTCTCTGGAAAGTATTAATAGAGGTCTATCTCTTCGCACAAGGTTACGAAGTATGGGACATTGTTCAAAATGGATTTACATCAACTACGGATGAACAAGGTAAGAAGAAATTGGTAAATGATGCAAAAGCAAAGAATATTATTATCAGTAGAATTATTGAATCTGCTTATCATAAGGTGTTGGGTTGTAAAACTGCCAAAAATGTATGGGACAAGCTTGAGAATATATATGCAAGTGACTCAAATGTCAAAGAAGCAAAGCTTCAAATCTATAGAGCAAAATTTGAGCAACTCAAAATGAAAGAAGATTGCAACATTGCTGCATACTTCTAATACATTGATGAAATAACCAATACTCTGGAAGGATTGGGAGAGCCAGTTGACGAGAAGACTATTATACAGAAGATTCTTAGAACGTTACCAAGGAGACTCAACCTAAAGGTATCGGTCTTAGAATACAGTGCAAATCTGGACAAACTCAACAAAGAGGAATTACATGGAGTTCTCATAGCATATGAAATGAGACTTGATGAAGAAGAGGGTACTTCGCATCTAGAAACTACGTTTGTTGCATCTAAGAAAACCAATAAGGATAAACAACCTTCAATTGAAAAGACATGCACCTACAAGTGTGAAGAAAAGGGAGATGATGAAGAAGGTCTTTCAGATGAAGAATATGCTTACTTCACGAGAAAACTAAAAATTGGTAAGGGACAATTCAAACGTAAACTTCCATTGATATGTTTCAGCTGTAATGAGGTTGGGCATTTTGCAGCAAAATGTCCAAACAAAAGTAATGGCAACTCAAAAGGAAAGAAAGGCTTTAAAAAATTCAACAAGCAAGGATCCAAAAGGAACTTTCTCTCTAAAGAAGATAGCTCATCATCCAATGAAGACAATGACATTGAAGAAGAAGCCAATGAGAGAGTATTGTTTATGGCCAAGCACAATAAACCCAAGCACAATAAACAAGAGGTATCAAACAACGAAGAAGAAGGATAGACCATAGAAGAATTTTATGAGGAAGCAGTCAAGCTTATAAAAGATCTCAAGGCAGATAAGATCCATTCCAATACTCTTGAAGAACAAGTGCAAGGTATCAAAATTGAAGTTGAAGAACACAAATGCACTGAAGAGTCACTTCAAAAGAATTTGGAGGAAAGAAACCAAGAAAGGGAAGAATTAGAAGCCAAAGTAGTCTCGCTGCGTGAGGAAGTGAAGAAAGGAATAACTATCTAAAACTATGCCAACATCTCAAGGGAATTGGAAGAACTCATCAACAATCAATGATCTTACAACGACAAAACTGGCATCAGTTACAAAGAAGAAGAAGCAGGACCTTCTACAACAAAATGCAATGAACCTATGAGATCTGACATGCATGTAGACTTCATTGGACAAGATTCGCAAGAACAGCCTTGGAAGACAATTCCTCGACAAAAATTTCCATCCAGGTACCAACATATTTTTTATGGCTACTGTTATTCATGTGGAAAATTTGGTCATAAAGTTGTAGAATGTCGCATGTACCCTAGGAACGAATACAATTCCAGAAGATCTGTCAAATATGAACCTCCCAGGGCTCAGTGAAACATCAATAGATTTGAACATTTAATAAATAATATTGAATGTTACAAATGTCGAAACTTTGGACACATAGCCAAAGACTGCAAACTTGAAAATCCTCTAGAAGAATCTTCGAAGCCACAGAACGAAAAAACATGGAAGAAGAAGAAGAATGATAATTGTGTTCTTGCTTTCAAGGCTCAAAAGAACAAATATGTGTGGTATGTTGATAGCGGTTGCTCAACGCATATGACTAGAGATAGAAATAAATTTGTATCTCTGAAAGAGAATAAGGACGGAACCGTGTCCTTTGGAAATGATGGATCTTCAAATTTTATAGGATTAGGTACTGTCACTCTCGGAAGCAAAGATGCTCTAGCCAAGAATGTTCTATTGGTTGAAAACGTGAATCACAATCTGCTCAGTGTTGGACAAATGTGTGATCAAGGACACACAATACTATTCAACTCCACGAAATGTGAAATCAGGAAAGGCGTGTATGGTGAAATTGTGGCTACAACAAATCGAGCTCCAAACAACATATATGTTCTAGATGAAGCAACTAAAGCATGTCTAATAGCTAAAGAGGATGATACAATAATTGGTAGCAATGATGATCGACTAAGTAAGAAGTTTGCTACAAAGGTGCAAAGTGATTTTGAGATGTCTTTACTTGGTGAGTTGACATACTTCTTAGGGCTTCAAATATCTCAGCAAGAGAAAGGAATATTTATATGTCAAGCCAAGTACATCAAGGAAATGCTCAAGAAATTTAAAATGGAAGATTGCAAACCCATCCTTACTCCAATGGTAACAGGTTGCAAATTGAGCATGGACGACTCATCTAAGGATGTGGATCAAAGGTTGTACAGATCTATGATTAGTAGTCTTCTATATGTAACAGCCTCCCGACCAGATGTTATGCAAGCAGTTGGACAAGTAGCAAGATTCCAAGTAGCACCAAAAGAATCACATATTAAATATTCACCAACATTGGAATATCTTCGCCAGAAGCTTGGGATTCTCCCAAGTTCTCATTAGATTTTCCTTTTTCAGAATATAAAGGGGGAGTGGAAGTAGATTACAGGTCTGCAGGACGGTTGTGTGTGAAGGGGAGTGGAAGTGTGTACAGGTCCACAGGATGGTTGTGTTTCAGGGGGAGTTACCCTTTTCCATTGATGTCAAAGGGGGAGAGAATGTTGTAGGAAGAGGTGTCATGATCGCAGGGGGAGTACTTGTGTTGCCATCAATGCCAAAGGGGGAGATTACTGATCAGCGGTTGTCATTTATGTCAACCCAAGCAGCACCAAGGGCTAACCCAATATTGCATGGGAATTTTGACCTACCAAATTAATATACTCTGGGTCAATAATGATTTTTATGGTTTGTACTTGTCGAGATGTTTCCGTTGATATATGGCACGCCATGTAATTCTTCATGGTTTGAGAGATATTCATGTTTGAAGTTTGTACCCCCAGTTAGTGGGCTAAAGCCCCATGGGGTTGGGGCATGGGTCATTGAAAAGTCATAATTAATATTTTTTAAGCTCCTAAAATCCCTCCCACGTTCAATTGTTGAAGCCCCCCTCAACCTAAGAATTTATATAAATTGTGATCCTCATTTCCTCCTTATGCAAGGGATTTCGCCATCTGAAATAGGTCATCGTGGAATTTGCGCTCTAATTTTTTTCTAAGAAGGTTCAGAAGCTGAAATTTTTATGAGGCGAAGCTGAAATCCTGAGGAAGCTGCTATAAAAATTTTAGATCAAGGTGCACAATATTTTTGGAGATATGATTTGTGGAAGTCAAGGTTTTTGCAAGCTCATGAAATTCATCTCAAAGAAGTGACCTTGGTAAAATCGTCATAACTCTCTCTCTCTGAGTATAATATTGGAATTCTATAAAAAATGGTAGATAGTGCACAGTCTGTAGTTTTTTCTCTATTAATTTTAGAGCCAAATAAAGAAACAGTGACACATGGCACGCCATACAAGTGTGCTCTGCTGAAACAGACCATAATTAGGGCATTGTGAGAGATTGGGTATAGCTCTCTCTTGAAGAATCCAAATTGGGTCAGACCTATGACATTGGAAAGACAACTTAGAGGACTACTACAGGACCGAAAATCAGATATTGAGGATATGAAGTAACAGAGATACACTAGATTCAATATCGAGCTCCTAGAAGGAAAGAAAAAGCTAGATCATGTGTTGTCAAGGGTGGCAAAGGACTAGACTTTCTAAGGCAGAAAAGAAAAGCAAGGTGCAAAAAAGGGTAGCATGAAAAGAGCAGCAACCAAGGTGCATAACAGCGACAAGAATTTCATCATATGAAGTCTTCAAGTGGGCAGCACTGTATACAATCATTATAAAGGTATCTTTGTACTAAGTCATTGTAAATACATTATTATAAAAATTGTACTAGTGTCTATCCGCTAAGGGTTGAAGAGGCAGTGTTGGGAGGTTTAGGATCATCATTAGGTGGTTGTGTCAAAGTTGGGGTTATGGTCTAGTATATCTTCTTCTTCTACATCATTCTATATCATCGTAAAGTGGACCATTTCCCCTGGTACGAGAGTCCATTCTTCTGTTATTCTTCTATAGGCTGGTAGGGTGGTGCTAGGGTGAGTTGTAGCTCATTAGGTCTTGGGGCATCCGTTCAGTTGACTACTGAAGAATCTCGGGCGTTGGAGCGTCCATCCAGTGGGAGCTGGAGAAGAATGCTTTTCTAGATTCTAGGAAGTTGGAGCTTTATTTTCAATTGGAGTTTAATATTAAAGAATTATTAGAAAAGCATTAGGTGGTTTTTGTCCCGGAGTGGGTTTCCACCTTAAAAACTGTGTGCATTTGTGTTCCTCTTGTTCGCTGCTATCATTGTACAAACACTGATAATAATTGAAGATTAACTAATGCTCTAATTGAAAGGAATACTGATTCACCCCCCCCCCTCAGTATTTCCAACAGTTCTAAATCCAACGCAATTCGTTTCACGGAAAACCGACACTGTATGCCCCCGAAAACGCGATCTGTTCGTTTTCCCAAACAAGGAAAATTTTGGAAAAATTGTGCAGGTTGCCCAATTAGCAGTCCATATAGCTGACTGGGCATGGTTTACTGGTCAAAGGTTGATGGGCATGGTGGACCAATATGGTTGCACCACTTGTCTAGTTTCTATTTATGTTGGTTGTCTGATTTTGATTGGTTGGGTTGATGGCCAACCACATGCTACCACGTGGCCCAACCGAAGGCTACCACGTCGTAGCATGGGATGCCACCAAAAATTTGTGTAAGGGCCGAGTGGACCCAGCGGGGCTTGAACACTAGACCTCCGTCCAACTAACAACAACACATACCAATAGGCCAAAGTGTTTCTCATTACCACAAGGGATTAATGTTTTATTTGAATTTGAGTTTGGCAAAGGTTTTGGGTTAGGGGCTAGGGCTTAGCCCCACCCCCCATATGTTACAACATAAAACCACTGGTGCAGAATCAAGGGCTAGGACCTAACCACCACCGTCACTATAACTTTAAGCCATGGACCTACGATAGAAACTACCCATATGACCGTCCACCCTGACCGCTGGATAAACCGCGCAATTTTTTATATTAAAAAAATTAATTCGGTGCCAATACAATATAGTTCAAACTTCAGAATTTGGCTCGAATTTCTGCCGAAATTGGCGCTTGGTTAGTGGATTATGTGTTGAAATTGTAGGACCAGTCCAGAATTTGGGGAATTTGTGTTGCGATTAGCAGCAAAAATAGGGAGGCTCATAACTTCTTCAATTTTTTACCAATTTCAGATCAGAAAGAGGCTAGACATACATTTTTGGGTGTTATGGAGCTGATGGAATAAGTTTTGAAGCCATTTAAGCACTGTAAATGTGTGTAATCACAATTTTGAGCATAATGAAAGAGGGCCAATCCATTGGAAGCTGGAACAAGGAGACGTAGCCCAGGAGGGGTGAACTCCTTCATCACTTGCTATGTAGTGGTTATTTTTATGGTGTATTTTTCTGTTGTTTTTGCATATTTTAGAGTTTTTCATGCTTTATTTGTTTAAAAATTAACATAAAAGCTCTCAAAAACTCAATGTTAACACTTGCAATTTACAAAACCTCAAGCACATTTTCGTTAAGATCTCATACATATCACTTGGTTAGTGCATTTGGCTACAGGTACAAGGAAAACAGTTCACCACTGGGTAAGAGCTTGTGCATTTGAGATAAATGGTATTCCTACAACAACGCACTTGAACATATTGCCTTTGGGATCATACAATATGCTATTGGGTATGGATTGGTTATACCTTCACAGGACCAAGGTGGATTGCAATGACAAAGCCATTGAGTGTTTGGATGATAATGGGGAACCAAGAGTCTTACATGGAAAGAAGAAGGCCACATCAGTTAGGATGGTGATGACCATGCACAGTCACATGAAAGGGTGTGTATTGTTTGAAGTGAATATTTATAGTGAAAAGGCTAAGGAACTTGAGGATTTAGATGTGTTTAACATATATCCATTACTACAATAGTTTCAAGATGTGTTTTTAGCATAGATTTCAAAGTTTCTACCTCACGGGGAGGTAGATTTTTCTATTGACTTGGTACCAGGGGAAACTCCAACATCAAAAGCAACTTACAGTATGAGCACACCTAAGTTGGTAGAATTGAAGTTGCAGCTGAAGGAGATGCTTGAAAAAGGATATATTAGGCCAAGTGTATCTCCTTGGGGTGCACTAGTGTTGTTCGTGAAGAAGAAGAATGACACTCTTAAATTGTGCATTGATTACAGGAAGTTGAACAAAGTGACCATCAAGAACAAGTACCCATTACCGAGGATTGATGATTTATTTGATCAGCTGAGGGAGCAACATTGTTATCTAAGATCGACTTGAGATCAGGATACCATCAGGTACACATCAAAGAGTAGGACATCTACAAGACCGCATTTAGGACCAAGTACGAGCATTATGAGTTGGTTGTAGTTCCATTCGGTTTGACTAATGCCCCAACTACATTTATGTGTTTAATGAATAGTGTGTTGTGTACTTATTTAGACAAGTTTTTTATTATGTTCATTTATGACATATTGATTTATTCTAAAAATTACGAAGAGCATGCCGAGTATTTGGAAACAACGTTAATATTGTTGAGAGATCATCAATTGTATGCTAAGCTCAACAAATGCAGTTTCTTCTAGATTGAGGTACATTACTTGGGACATGTTGTCTCCAAGGAGGGCATTGCAGTAGATCCAAAAAAGATAAGGGCCATCATGGAATGGTTAGCTCCTAAGAATGTAGATGAGATGAGATCGTTCACGGGATTGACAGGTTATTACAGAAGGTTCATCAAGGACTTCTCGCAAATTACTTATCCTATTACATCATTGCTAAGGAAAGGGAATAAGTTTGATTGCATAGAGGAGTGTGAGGCTAGTTTTTAGTATCTTAAGCAATTTTTAACACATGCTCAGGTGTTAAAGATTGTAGATATGGACAAGGAGTTTGTAGTATGTACAAATTCTTGAAAAAGAGGACTTGGTGGGGTCCTTATGCATGATGGACATTTGGTATGATATGAGTCACAAAAACAAAACGAGCACAAGCAGAACTACTCGACACATGATCTTGAGCTAGCAACAATCATACATGCATTGAATATGTGGAGTAACTATATTATTGGCAGGATATTTTTACTAAAGTGATCACAATGGGTTGAGTTACTTCTTTGACTAGCCGAATCTGAATGCTAAGCAAGATAGATGGTTGGCCACGATTAATGAGTTTGACTTCGAGATCAGGTACATCCAATAGAAGGTTTAACAAGGTCTCAGATGCTCTTAGTAGGTGGGTAAAGGTAAATCACATAGCAACTATGAGCTCCTAAGGGACATATTTATAGGATAAGATCTTGCAAGAAGGTCAGCATGATGACAGGTATATGGAGATTGTGCACAAGTTGCAACAGAGTACAGGTATAGGTATAGGTGCAGGTGTACAAGATTTCAACTACCATCTCACGACGGATGGACCAGTTAGATTTAGATATAGAATACATGTGTCACACAACAGTGAGCTCAAGAAGGTGATCTTGAGGGATTTTCATGCGAAACCATATTTGGGTCACCCAAGATATCGGAAGACATTAAATGTAGTAAATAGTTTCTATTATTGGCCAAATATAAATAAGGACATGGTAGAGTTTGTAGCGAGGTGTTTGGACTATCAGATGGTTAAGGTAGAGTGTAAGCATCAAGGTGGACTGCTACAGCCGATTGTGATTCAAAAGTGGAAATGGGATGTCATTTCCATGGATTTCATCACAGTTTTTCCCAAGATAGCAAGATAACATGATTCCATCATGGTTGTTGTGGATAGGTCGAAAAAGGTTGACTGAGCTAGAGATGTGGTCAGATTGCATGGTGTTCCAAAGAATATTGTGTTAGCCAAGGATGCAAAGTTCACTTCCAAGTTTTGGAAGGAGTTGTTTGCAGGTTTGGGCACCGAGTTGGCCTTCAACACAAATTATCATCCACAGACAGATGGACATACTGAGAGGATCAACAGGATATTGGAGGATATGTTGAGGATGTATGTGATGCATCAACAACGCAAGTGGGAAGAGTATATTTCACTGGTAGATTTCGCATACAACATTGAATATCATGAATCCTTGAAGATGAGTTAGTTTGAGGCAATGTATGGGAAGAGTTGAAATGCTCCCATTAGTTGGAGTGATCTGGTTAACAGGGTATTGAATGGACCAGATATGCTGGCAGAAATGGAACAAGAAATGTAGGTGATCAAGAAGAACTTGAAAGCAACACGGGAAATGCAGAAGAGTTATGCAGACCAGAACAATTTTTATAAGGAGTTTCAGGTTGGGGAACATGTGTACTTGTGCATCAAGCCCCAGAAGATCTCCTTGCATATTTGATCATGTGCCAAGCTGGCACCACGGTTTTGTGGACTCTTCATGATCATTAAGAGGATCATACCAGTGGCCTATAAAATTGCACTGCCTTCCACAATGGGAGTACATGATGTTTTTTATATATCATTGCTTAAAAAGTATGTTAAAGATGTTGATCATGTGATTGACTGGTCTTTATTGTAGGTGGAACCAGATGGAAAATTCCAGCCAGATCCTTAGTGTATATTGCAGAAAAAGGTGCTCATGCTTGAAACCAAGAAATAGAGCAAGTTAAAGTGAAATGGAAGTAATTTGGGCCCGATGAATCGACATGGGAGATGGCGGATTAGATGTGGGCCTTTTATCCTTCTTTCTTTGTCGTTTGAGGAAAAATATTTTTGGTGTGATGTTGGTATATGTTTGGCATATGTTTTGGTGATGTTTGATATATGTTTTGATGTGATGCCAGGTATATGTACATATGTATATGGATGTAAATACCGCCATGAGCTATGTTATAAAGCTCCAATAAGCAATATGAGCGTCATGTCATTATAGTTGTCATTTTTTCATGGTGTCTTGTTGATTTGCTTTACAACAAGGTGATCATTGTAAATACTTCATCGAGCTATGTTATAAAGCTCCATGGAAAGTATATTTTATTTTTAGCGGTTTTGTTGAGGTATATGTATGGTTGAACACCGAGGGTGGTGTCCCCCAAGGGGGAGGGCTCTATAACAAACCTAGTGAAATTTCCATGTAATAAAAATTAAAAATAATAACCACGGTTGATGGGACACTTATTCCAAGCTGAATGTTGGGAAAAACATCCTAGTGGGTGTTCATTTCGATTAATATGGCTAAGGAAATTGGAAAAGGCAAGGGAAAAGAATTTGGAGAGGAAAAATGGCATTTTGGAACATTTATTCATGAAAATAATGGAAATTAAGAGAAAAGGGAGATGAAAGGTCACAAGTTGCATGTGAGGAGGAAAAAGAAGGAAAATAATGGAAAATGAGGAAAATAGAGGCCTCATGAATAAAAAGGCTTCTAAGGATCAGTTGGTACCTTTTTTTAGTTTAGTTTGGAGCTCTCTCATTATTCTCTCTCTCTCTCTCTCACTCTTGGACACATAGATTTTTCTTGGAGGACTTTGGCATCGGAGCAAGAAAGGAAAAGAAAGCAAGAAGAAGGAAAGAGAAAGCAAGGAAGACCAAGAATCAAGCAACTACAAAAAAGTTATTTTCATGTATGGTTTCCTTACTAGATTTGGCATGCATGGTATTGCATGTGGTTATTTTTTGACTTGGCATAGGTTTTTCCAAGTGTGACACTGTTTTCAGCCTAGCCTTGCCATTTTTGGATAACCATGGTGTTGTGGAGTTCTCATGTTTTGGTTTAGCTAAATTTCCGGATGGATTCTAAGTTGAGTAAGGTGGATCGACAAATGATATAACATAGAGCATGTTAGTGTGTTTCCTCGGTTTTAGGGCGTAGTGATCTAGTGTGGATTATGGTAAATCCTGATAGGCGGGTGCTCTCCATCAAGCCTAGGAATCCCAAGTTGAGATATACGGTAAATCTTGGAGAGTGGGTCTCAGTTTAGGGCCTAATGATATGGATTGTGGTAAAGCCTGAGAGTGTAGGAGACACAAAAATTCCTCACGGTGTAGGTGGAGAGAATTCAGTGGTATCCATGGTTGTGTTTTGGCCTATGATCGGGTGCTCACGGTAAAGCTTGTGATGACAGGTTTATTGTGTTAGACTAGTGATCCAAGATGGATTATCGTAAATCATGGTTTATGTTGATGAGGGTGAGGTGGTTTAGCCTCAGGATTCCCTGGTTGGTTGTTTTGGTTTGAGTCCCACATTCATGCTTGGAATATGGCATGGGGGTGATTGGCTGAAAAGAGATTTGGCTCAGCCAATCTATGGTTAGGTGGAACATGGTAGTCCCATCTTCGTTTGGTTTTTACATTCATTAAAGAGAAGCTCATTCCCTTGGTACTTGATATGTAACTGTACTAGTTTATATGTGGATTCTATGGATGTTGTATCCTTGAGATTTCTATTGTTATTATGTTGGTTATAAGCATGTATTTGACAATGATGGTGTATGGATCTCTCCATGTTTTTACTTGTAAATGAATGCATAATGTAACTATGGTCAAATAGATGGTAATGCAACTAATGATGTAAGGGATCAATGCTTCTTAGTGATTCTCATATAAGTATGAGACCCCTATGCTCCGTTCTATTGTTTATACCTGTAGCTTTCATGTTTGTGACATGTTTTATGAAATGACTGTCATGGCTAGTAGGGGTCCAATTTAGTCCTCATGGATGTTTTTTCAAATGTATCATTGTTTGGTTGTTATAATTCATCTCTGAACTTTTTATGAAGTTATTGGAAATGAATTGGGTTCTGGGCCTGAAAAAGTGTCTCAAATCCTGGGGACGCTAGAATGTAGGCTTATGCATGCATTAAGAGCCTCCTAGATGCAGGCTTGTGCATGCGCATATAGGTCCAGGAGCTCAAAATCTCAGTGGGACCTAGGGGCAGGATGCCTGAATGGTTGGGTTGGCTCCTCAGGGTGTTATTGTTGATGTACAATGTCTGTGTGATACATTTCTGCCGATTCCATTTCCTCAAGGTCACCTAGGAGGTTGAATATGATCATTGTAGCCTCTCGTCACATCTTACCCCGGTTGGCTGGTTACTTGGGTAGATGTGGGAAGATGGTGTTACAGGTGCCTAGTCCTAGCTAGGTCATTGAGTGATAAAGGAAGAGATCAATTTGTAGAGAAAGGATAATACTAAAATTATTATTACATATTAAATAAAAGATAAATTGTGGGGTGATAAAGAGTTAGAGGGGAAAAGGAAATTAAGATATTATAAGGTGGTAATCAACCCCACTATTGAAGATAAAAAATCTCTCTCTATCTTCACTAATGTAAAGAAGAAAATAAATAAAACTAAAATAAAAACAAATTCTCCTGAGCTTTGTAGTGAAATTGGACATTGGAAAATTTCCAAAACATTATAGAATGAAAGAGTCAGTCATCTTTGTGACACTAAAACAATTGAAGATGAAAAAAACTTTCTCTTAGGCCGTCCAACTTATACTCGCATTCGATCTAATTTCAAAAATTTTGTCAGGTTACCAATCTTCTTGATGTTTTAAGTTAACATAACTATGTGATCTTGGAAGGCTCCTCTTTTTGCTTTTCAAGTATACAAATAAAATTCTAAGAATTATACATAATCTCTTACCTTATTATAAGGTCTAATAAATCATTACAGTCTTTATAGATATTAATCATTTTTATTTAATCAACTATTATTAAAACTTTATGAAACAAAATAAATATTCAAAATTTGTTTTTGCATTATTTTTAATTAATGATACTTACAACAAAGCCATAATTTTTCAAGGTTTGATTTCTTATAAACTTCACCTTATGATATATACACCTTACAAACTCACTTTCATAACATTTATATATATGGAACCCACGAGGGGTAAACTAGTTGGTTTGCATGGGGTTTAGTCCCTTCCATTTCACAAGTTCAAACCTCATGGGAAGGGGTTGAGGATGGAAATCACTTTTAGGGAATTAAAATTCTTAAGGGGTGTCCAAGATCAACCAAGCCTCTCACAATCCTAATGGTAAGCATCCCACAGTTGTGTTGGAGCAGTGGAGAGCTGATGTTGGTGCTATACACGAGGTATTGCAACGATGTTTAGGATATAATTATTGTTGTTGTTGTTCGACTCTGTTGTTGCTAGTGCTAGGGTGTTGGAGTGCTAGAGAGCTGGTGTTGGTGTTGGTGAGTGTGATCTCGTAAGGTTTTTCTCTTCTTCGTAGTCTGGTCGTTCCTTCTCCATACATGTCCCTTCCACTCTTTATGGTTTATATCATACACCTATTTCCATCAGTTGGTAGGAATTTTTTAGTTCCAAGGATATATCCCTAGCTCTGTTTGGGGTACATGTTTCTAGGTTTAAATCAATGGCTTTGATTGGAGTATAACCCCACATATTTTTCTTCATTTGGGTCATATTTTAGTTGTGGAAACTTTGGTATCCTATAATCTGGGGGTTTTGTCACTACATAGATTATACTAGGATGCTCCCCTCCCCGATTCCTGACTTAACACATATCATATTATTGTTCCTTTGTGCCCTTTATATTCTCTATCTGGTCTTCATGGTACATTGGTGGACGCCTCGTAGAAGGCCTCATGTTCCTTTGGAAAGGAATTCGTAATGTGATTTTCCCTAGCGATGATATTGAGTTGGGGGTGCAACAAGACTAGACAAACCTCCTCTATATTTGGAAGAAATGGATTGCAACTTTTAATATCTCGCGTCCATTTAAATACTTTTGTATTAGATGTTGTCATATATTGTGGCAGTTTTTGGGATATAGGTGTTGTTGTTGTTGTTAGAATTTGTTGTTTAAACATTTACAGATGGGTGTGGATGCATAAATCTATTGAATCCTATGTATTGCATCTGTCTTGAGTTGTTATGCTGCTAAGTAACACTAATTTTATGGTTTTATGTGGCCCTGAATTGATGATATTGGGGATGTTATCTCTCTTCAATCTCTAATAACTACACATTACAAACTGGTATGGGAATGTTGTAACTTTGGTGCATGGTGTCTCTTGGGTGGCATACTTCCTCAGTGGACCTTTTCCAACGATTCTTTCTCGATGATATTTTAATTTTCTGGTGTCTCAATCCCATTATTGTTGCTTTGTCCATACATTAGGATTCATATCCTCTCGATTGACTCCACTATGTCTTGGGGGTCGTTGAGTAGTGGGAGTTTCTTGGGAGGCTCCCTTTTGCCGACGAGAACATAAATCCTATTGGTACTGTGTCCTTCCACTTGGTGGGTTTCTGATTAAAATATTCATATGACCCGGGTTGGTGGGATTCCTGATTTGGAGGATCCTTGGAGTAGTGTGCATGAGTTTTTTTCCAGTTATATCTTACAATTATTATATGACATTCTTATTCTCTACTTTGTATAATTTCAGGAAGTTCCAGTGTTGTCTTTCGTTTGTTTCTTTTGTGGGATTTATCTCATTTATTTTTGGCATGGTATTATGTATTACAGGTAGTTGGAATGATCGGTCTCAGAGAAGCCCAAATGATTTTCTTTTATCTAGACAGGGGAGTTGGTAATCGTTCCCTGACATTGAACTGTATTATGCGCCCTTTTTCCTGTGGTGTGACGTCTTGTCCATATTGGTGGAGTATTCATTGCTTTATCAGGTATACACTAAGGTTGGGCTAGCTTCACTATTTCTGGTGTGGGTATCTAACTGGACATTTATTTGCTGGGTTTCTGAGCTGACTTGGATGCCACCTTGGATGTTACTTTTGGATATGACCCACATCGAAAGTTGTAATAATACTCTGGATGTTTACATATCCACTCATGAGGCCTTTATCTAAGCCACCTTAGATGATGAAAGAGCCTACACCCGTGTTAGCAATTTTGTGAAGGATATTGGACCCTTGGATCAAATGACTCTTCCCCCATCCTTTAAATTTTCGACAAGTGACTTACATTCGGTGCTTTGGAAGTCGGACACCGCACATCACGATCGAGGGCGTCAGACTAGGAAGCCGGTTCACAGTAAAACTATCAATCCATCCACTGAAACAAAATTACTGAGCTATGGATATCATTTTCTGTGGGATAGAGTCACTAGTTTTCAAAAGAGGGCTCTCATTGGTTGTTGTGTATTTGAAGATCTCTTGGAACATAACATGCAGGATTGGGTACAGTCTCAATGGGATCATATTTTAGGATACTCCCCTAAGGCGAGCATACTTATGAATGCCTGGTACAGTTTCCATTTTTTGCACCAAGATGACTTAGAGTGTATTATGAAAATTCCTTGGGTCCATGGGAGAATCTTCTTACAGTTGCGCAGATGGTATGTGGGTTTCATTCCACTACGTGATACATTGAGTAATAACATTTTTTGGGTAAAAATCTCGAGTTTACCCTTGGAATTTTGGACGTGAAGAGTTCTAACGGAGATTGGGGACACCATTGACCTTTTTATATATATGGATCTAGGCTACCTGGGGGCTAGAGATAAGCGAGTAGCATGGATTTTGGCAGAAGTTTGTTTCAATGGAGGTCTTCCGGAACAAATTGATCTGGCCTGGGGACAAATTCTACATAGATAATGCCTCAAATACAGGGGCATTCCTTTTATATGTCTCCTTTTTCACCACAATGGTCACCTTTTGGATAAATTACCTTGAATACATTCTCATGGAGGTGTTGGTTGAAGTTGTGGTGGTTAGAGACATGGTTTCCGGATGGGAGATAATTCTAATCCTATGCAGTCAACATGTATGATTTTTCCTTAGATAAATCTCATCTCATATTTAATATTTCTTCCTCTTCACTTTCACTTTCACCTCACCTCCCTCTAGCTCTTGTGTTGTCCCCGAGAGAGAATACAAAAATATTACATGGACAATTGGGGCTCCCAGATACCCCTTGTTGTTTCTCCCTCTCCCCTTCCTTCGCCTCTTCCTCCTCCTCTGAGCTCTCCGTCATTGCAATATATCCCACATTCTTCGGATAACCCATCTCTTGCGTGCACGTTCCCTTACAACCACAAATAAAATTGTCCCTCCTCCTTCAAACTCATCTCTCTATCTCTCCCATTCATATTTATTGCCCCAGTTGCAGACTTATCTCTTCAAAATTTTGTAGGTAGTGATATTGATTTCCTTATGGTGAATATGACGATGGATTTGGCTGCCTTATCCATCCCCAAAGGGATGAATCATATTTCTCCTTATCCTATCAGCCCCAATTTGGTGCATAACATCAGTGTTAGATGAAATCACGACAAGGGTTCCCAACACTATCAACATAGCTCTTCGACCAAGTTTCTCCAATTTTTGGATTCTTCTAAACCGAGGGATATGCCCATCATCCCTGCATATAACTCTCAGGACCTTAGAGCTAATGTGCGTGATTTGGGGACAACTTGATGATTTTCCTTTCTTTGAATATGTGTGTCCTGGGGGACCTTTCTAAATTATTATCCCTCATACATACATTTTTTTGGATCGATTCGACCTTTCTTTATTTTGTTGCACGAAACCATGTCTGTGTATAGTAATGTATTTTGTTATTTCTGTAACATATTTCCAGATTATTATATGGTGGTCGTTGACTCTTGTGGTGTATATCGGAGCACGACCGCGCTCTGGGACCCCAGATGGGCCTCATTGTGTGCATACAATTTTTTCCCTGGCATATTATTGACATGACATATTCCTAGAATTTTTGAAAGGATTCATTTTCTCAATTTGTATGCACCTTATAAATACAAGGCTTATTTTTGGAATCACATGGATGATTTTGATGTTCTTAAGATCAGATTCCTCATTATGGTGGGGGATTACAATGCTACATTGTCTAGAGAGGAATGTCGGGGGGCTTGGTGAAAAATGGATCCCATGGAAGATTGTTTACAACTCCTTTTTGACTCCAATCACTTTATGGACATCCATAAAAACCCTCTTACCCCTACATGGAATAATGATATATCGGGGGATGGCCATATTGGAAAAATACCGGATCGGTTCATTGTACATGAGAATTTAGTTAAACGTTTGGGTAACCTCAGAACTTGGGTGCATCAGACTTATTTTTCGGATTATTTTCCCATTGTCCTACAATGGATGACAAAGCATATACGATTGGGTATCCCCTTTAAATTCAACAAAGTATGGTTGGAGGATGAGGAATTCAATGGGTTGGTAAAATCTAGGATGTTTGTGGAGAGGGAGTCTGATTTATCCCCGATGGTTAATTTCTCTGAAAAACTACATATCCTAAAGAATTGTGTCAGGACATGGGGAAGAGATAAGAAAAAGGCTCTTTCCCTGAAACTTAATGCTATCATTCATGAGATCGCAGGTTTGAGAAACTATTAAGATCAGGGAGCCCCAACAGACAATACGTGGGAGAACCTGAAAGTACTTGAAAACAAGAAGAGACATATTCTGCAAATTCAGGAAACTACTTGGCGCCTGAAAAGCAGAGCCCTGTGGCTCTAGGAGGGAGATAGAAACACCTAATATTTCAATAAATATGCTAATCACAGGAGAAATATAAACACTATCTGGCAGATTCAAGGGAGAAATGTGGAGAAATTTTACTCTATAGAGGAAATACAAAAGGAAGTCGTGCATTATTTCGAGACTTTCTACCAAGCACGTTTGGGTGTCAATATTAAAGAAAAAATGTGGGGTATGATGGACTACCCTCACATGTTCAACGAGGATCAGTATGAAGTTCTATACAGACCAATTGCTATTACAGAAGTTCTTCGGGTGTTGAAGTCATTTGCTAAAAACAACTGTCTAGGCTCGGACGACTGGACCATGGATTTTTTTGACTTGATGGGAACGGACCTTCTGAATATGGTAGAGGAATCGAGGATCTTTTGTAATGTCTATGGATTTATTAACTACACATTTATTGCTCTAATCCGAAAGTTTCGGTCATAACTAATATTTTAGATTTCAGGCCCATTTCACTTTGTAATATCTCTTATAACGTCATTTTCAAGATTATCGCGGAGCGTTTGAAGGGAACTCTCTCGAAGTACATTTCTCGGGAACAATTTGGTTTCCTTCACACTGATTAATCCATGCTGTTGTGGCAAAAACAAAAGAAACTATTCATTCTATCCACACAAAAAAATTGCAGGCTTTGGTCATGAAGGTGGACTTGAAGAAGGCATATGCCTGTGTTGACTAGACATTATTGTGCCTCATACTGATGAAGATTTCACTGTTGGTTCATAATATAGAATGGATTATGGCCTGTGTAAGTAATATGCATTTTTCAGTTCTGGTCAATGAGTACCATATAATTTTTTCAAAGATGGTAGAGGGTTGCAGCAGGGTTGTTCCCTATTGCCTCTACTATCTATCTTGGTGATGGACAACCTCAGTCATAAAATTAGTGCAACTCAAACGACGGGTATTTTCTGTGGCATCCGTTTGGGCAACTATATTGACATCACATATGATTTCTTTGTAGACGTCATCCTTACTTTTGGGATGGTGTCCAGAATTCAATATTGGCTCACAAGTTTCATAATATCCTCAGGATAGTTGGAGAGGCCTCTGGTATGATGGTGAATGAGAACAATTCCTATATTATGTATTCAAATGGAGATTAGTATGAGATTGACATTACTACACAACTTTTTAATTTTCGCTCCCGACTCCTTAGTGATGGATTCACTTACCTTGGATTTTGACTGATTCTGAATAATTATAGGATAACTGAATGGCAATGGTTGTTGGATAAAATGCACCGGAAACACAATTTTTTGTCCCATCGATGGCTTTCCCTTAGTGGTAGATACTTTCTAACGCAGGCAATGCTTCATAAAATCTCTATGTATTGGGAGCATCTATATATTTTACCCTCTACCATAATTTCTAAAATCAAAATTATCATGGCACACGTCATCTGGGCAGGCTCAAACATACAATACAAATTTCATCTTATCAAATGGGATAAAATCACCATTCCAAAATAAATCAGAGGTTGGGGAATCTTGGATGTCAAGTTGTTTTGATGTTATCAAACCAACTCCAAAAATAGAAGAAAAGAGAGATCAACGCCTTAGAAATATCCACTTCGAGGGGGCAAGCTCCAATACATTACATAAATGAAAAATTCTTGGATGATACAAATTACCAAAACCTCCTTCTATATATAGGAGTCTATGGGGCCACAATATAATCCTAGCTGACCTAACAATAATAATGTAAGGGCACAATAATAAAAATATTGGGGTTACAAGGGTACAACAATAACAATAAGGGGGCTACACTAATAACAATAAGGAACTAAACTAGTAATATAGGGACCCAACATTCCCCTCTCCTTCAAAAAAGTGTTGTCCTCAACCCTTGAGTAGCTCTGGGTGCTTCTATATAAAATTCTCATCCTTCCATTTAGAATTTTCAGTGGGTAAGTTCTTCCACTTGATGAGATACTCTGAAATTGATCAATTCTGTAGATGTCGAGTTCTTGTTTCCGTGACTGCTTCATGTTCCAATATGATTTTTCCTTCCTCATGAAGTTCTGGAAATATTGTTTGAACTAGAAGATTTTCACCTATAACCTTCTTTAAGCATGAAACATGGAAAACTGGATGCACTCGCAAAGAAGCAGGAAGCTCCAATGTGTATGCCATAGTACCACTATTTTGCAACACCTTGTAAAGACCATAGTACTTTGCCGATAATTTATTATCCTTCTTAGCTTACTTGAGGAACATTTGTTTGTATGGTTGTAGCCATAAAAATACCCAGTCTCCTACATAAAAAATTCTCTCGCTGCGATGTTGATCTGCCTATTGTTTCATTCGATTTTGTGCCAAATTTAGGTTATCCTTTAAGAGTTGGAGAACTTCTTGTTGATGCTTGATGTGATCTTCCACTGCTTGAACCTTAGAATTTTCTCTTAAATATGATATGATGGATGGTGGATGATATCCATAAAGTGCCATAAATGGGGTCATTTTTGCTGCAGTATGGAAGGAAGTGTTATACCACCATTCAGCGAGAGGTAACCACTTGATCCATTGTGTTTGTTTATCAGATACAAAACAATGAAGATATCCTTCCAAACATTTATTCACTATCTCAGTTTCACCATCGGATTGAAGATGATAAGATGAGCTATGAGCTAATTGAGTACCCAAACAATAAAATAACTCCGTCCAAAAATTTATAGTAAAAATGGGATCTCTATCGCTCACAATAATCTTTGGGTTTCCATGTATCTTTTGAATTGTGTCCATAAATGTAGTAGCAACTGTACTTGCTTTAAATGGATGATATAATGCACAAAAGTGTGCATACTTGGTAAGTCTATCAACTACCACCATGGTCACACTCTTTCCTTCGGACTTAGGTAAACCTGTGATAAAATATATTGAAATATCCTCCCAACGTTGACTTGGAATGGATAAAGGTTGTAGAAGACTCGGGGTCTTAATTGTCTCAACTTTATTTTTCTGGCAAACCAAACATTCCACCACAAATTTTTGAATATCAGATTTAAGGCCATCCCAAAAAAATTCTTTCATCACCTTGTGGTAAGTTTTTAAAAATACTGAGTGTCCTCCTAAAGGAGAAGTGTGCAATTCCAAAAGAATATTTTTGTTTTAGTTGGGAATTATTACAAAGATATAAGCAATATTTATACCATAAGGAATCATTTTTCCAACTAAATGTATCAGATGTACTAAGATCTTGCTGCAAATTTTGAATGAGTGTCCACACTTCTTCATCCTTCTTCCATTCATCCATTGCTTTGGTTATCCAATCTGGTTGGATAATAGAAATGGCACAAAGCAATGCTTCCACCTCTTCATTCTTTCTTAAGAGTGCATCTGCAACAACATTTAGCTTCCCTTTTCTGTAGTTGATTTCAAAGTCATAACCCAACATCTTTGTGACCCATTTTTGTTGCTCTTCTGAAGATAGTCTTTGTTCCAAAAAGTGTTTAAGACTATCATGATCAGTTTTTACCTTGAAGTGTCTTCCCATTAGGTAAGGTTTCCATTTCTTTAGTGCATGTAGTATTGCCAACATTTCCTTCTCATAAATAGCCTTTTGTAAATACTTTCCTTTGATTGAACGACTTTCAAAAGCAATGGGTCTTCCTTCTTGCACTAAAACAACACCAATTCCATTTCCTGAGGCATCACATTCCACAATAAAGGTTTTTGTGAAGTCTGGCGTAGCTAAGACTAGTGCTAGGCACATTGCCTCTTTAAGATGTTCAAAGGCCTTAGTTGCTTCAGGAGTCCATGAAAATGCATATTTATTCAATAATGTTGTTAGAGGTGTTGCTATTCTCCCATAATTCTTAACAAACTTGCGATAATACCCTGTTAACCCGAGAAATCCTCGCAACTGCTTTATGGTTGTGGGGAATTTCCATTCCTTAATGGCTTTAATTTAGTTAGGGTCTACCTTAACACCCTCATGAGATACAATATGACCCAGATATTCCACCTCTTGTACTCCAAAGAAACATTTGGATGTTTTTGCATATAATTGTTTCTCCTGCAATAGTTTGAGCGCCCTGTCAACATGTTGAACATGATCCTTCCAAGACCTGTTGTAGATTAGTATATCATCAAAAAATACTAGCACAAATTTTCTAAGGAAGGGTTTGAAAATGGAATTCATCAACCCTTGAAATGTAGAAGGTGATTTGGTAAGGCAAAAAGGCATGACCAAAAATTCATAATGACCCTCATGAGTTTGAAATGTTGTTTTTAGAATATCTTCAGTCTCTATTCTAATTTGATGATATCCTGAACGAAGATCCAACTTGGTAAAATAAATAGCTCCATGTAATTCATCCAATAATTCATCAATCACAGGAATGGGAAATTTATCTTTAATGGTGAGCTTATTTAGCTCCTTATAATCTAGACACGTGCGCCATGATCCATCCTTCTTGTGCACCAATACCACTGGAGCAGAGAAAGAACTTTGACTAGGTTGAATTATACCAGCCTCTAAAATTTCTGTAATCATACATTCAATTTCGCTCTTTTAGACATAAGGATATCTATAAGGCTTGATGTTTGGAGGAACACTTCCTGGAATCAAATGAATAGCATGATCATGATCACAAATAGGTGGGATTCCTTTGGGAGTTTCAAACACCTTGGAATGATTGTCCAAGACTTTTTGAAGATTTGTAGAAATAGATGATTTTGATGTTGGAACTTCTAGTGAGCATAATTATGCAATTACACCTCGTTTTTCTTTCTTCAAAATATTTTTCATGACATTAGAGCTTATTATCTTTTCCGGCTTCCCTGCAATACCTCGTAATTCGAATTCCTTTCCTTCTCAAAAAAATTTCAAGAAAATTTCTTGAAAATTAAAAGCTACCATCCCCAAAGATTGTAACCATTGTACTCCTAGTACAAAATCAGCACCTCCCATTGGAATGGAAAGCATTGGACTATTCAATACATATTCCCCCATGGCTAGCTTGATATTATGGCATTTTCCAGAGCAATTTATAGTTCCTCCATTTACAACCATCACTTGACATTTTGGTGCTAGGTATAGGAAACAATTCAATTCCTTGGCTACCTTAAAATGAATAAAATTATGGGTACTACCCAAATCAATCAACACTATTACCTTTTTCTTCTTGATATGTCCTCTATCTTGAGAGTTTGAGGAGTGGTAATTCCTGCCAATGCATTACATGATATGGTCGGACTCATTTATTCCTCTTCTAGGGTTGGTTCCTGGTGTATATCCTCTTCTTTTGAACGTTCTTGTTCATTTTCTTCTTCTTCTTCACAATCTATGTAAAATAATTTCTTCTTAGCACACTTATGACCTTTAGTGTATTTTCTATCACAACTGTAGCAAAGCCCTTTTGCTCTTTTTTCTTCCAATTGTTTTGGTGATCTGGATTTATGCCGGAATGCAACAGAATATACATATAACCATAAGCACAGATATGTAGCGGAAATAATGCTTCCTTTTATTAAAAACAAATTATTGAAATATGCTTACATACAGGGCTCTTCTAGCTTATCTTTGAGAAGAGATGTGGTGTCTACAGGCCTCTGAACTGTGTTACAATATGACCATAATAGAAATAAACAACTATGATGCTGGTAGGCTTATCTCTGAGAAGAGATGTGGCATCTATAGGCCTCTGAACTGTGTTACAATGAGACATAATGGAAATGAGCGGGCGAGGGCACTGGTAGCGTATATCTGAGAAGAGATGTGACGACTACAAGCCCCTCCATTATGTTACAGAACTGAAATGGTGGGAACAAGCGAGCGAGGGCACTGGTAGTGTATCTATGAGAATAGATCTGATGGCTACAAGCCCCTCCACTGTGTTACAAAACTAAAATTGTGGGAACAAGCGAGCTAGGGCACTAGTAGCGCTTATCTCTGAGAAGAGATGTGTCGGCTACTAGCCCATGAATTGTGTTACAATGAGGCTCGAAGGCCTATTTATTGTTGAGAAACAATGTAAAACCTGAAACGTCCAAAAACCTAACCCTAGGAGATGAAGCGCCAAATATGTGGGCCCCGTTTGGGTAAGTTGGTGTTTCAACTTCCCGGGGACATAACTTTGGCATCCGATCTCTGTTTGACGCGCACAATAGCTTGTTAGAAATATCTATTTGAGGACTAAAACTTTTGATTGAGTAACATCTACTAGCCATGTTGCTCCCGGTTTCCCCAAAAAACATCGTTTAGGGCCTCAAAACGGCTCCGGAAGTTTAGGACCCGAAAAAGTGCTAAAAATAGTAAGTTGTGTTGAAGCTGAAAAACTAAAAGAATTGATGCTGCGGGTCCAAATGAAATAGGTGGGTGGCCATCGATATCCACTTGGATCATTCCTCCCTCCTTAGGAAGCAATGGTCCTGATTGCGTTGAGTTCCTCCATGAGGGGTGAATTCTGCTGATCTTGGTATTGAATTTGTCCAGGATGTCGCAAACCTGTTGGCGAACGTGTTGGATCTGGATGTGTCGTTGGTGGGTAGCCGTTGAAGGATCTGGGCAAAGTTATCCATCATCGCGTTCCTCTGTTTCTCGAGGGATTCCTCGAGCAAGTTTTTGATAGGATCTCCTACTCCCTCGTCTTTCTTTCCTTCCGCCATGGGGGGTTGTCGGGGTTCGCAAGGTTGAACTCCTTATACCCTGGTCGCTTTGGGGACATGAAAATAAAAACAGAGAAAGAGAAGACCGCTCTGATACCACTGATCCAGATTTATGTAGGAAAGCAAAAGAATACACATATAACCATAAGCATAGAGATGTAGCGGAAATAATGCTTCCTTTTATTAAAAACAAATTACTGAAAAACGCTTACAGACAGGTATCTAGTAGCTTATCTCTGAGAAGAGATGTGGTGGCTACAGGCCTCTGAACTGTGTTACAATACGACCATAATAGAAATAAACAACTATGGCGCTGGTAGGTTTATCTCTGCGAAGAGATGTGGTGGCTACAAACCTCTAAACTATGTTACAATGAGACATAATGGAAATGAGCGATCGAGTGAGGGCACTGGTAGCATATCTTTAAGAAGAGATGTGATGGCTACAGGCCCCTCCACTATGTTACAAAACATAAATAGTGGGAACAAACGAGCGAGGGCACTGGTAGCGTATCTCTGAGAAGAGATGTGATGGCTACATTCCCCTCCACTGTGTTACAGAACTAAAATGGTGGGAACAAGTGAGCTAGGGCACTGGTAGCGCTTATCTCTGAGAAGAGATGTGTTGGATACCAGCCCCTAAACTGTGTTACAATGAGGCTCAAAGGCCTATTTATTGTTGAGAAATAATGTAAAACCTGAAACGTCCAAAAACCTAACCCTAGGACATGAAGCACCAAAACTGTGGGCCCTGTTTGGGTAAGTTTGTGTTTCAACTTCCCGGGGACGTAAATTTGGCATCTGATCTCCGTTTGACACACACAATAGCTCGTTAGAAATATCTGTTTGAGGACTACAACTTTTTATTGAGCAACATCTATGACCGATGTTGCTCTTGGTTTCCCAAAAAAACGTCGTTTAGGGCCTCAAAATGGATTCGGAAGTTCAGGACCCGAAAAACTACTAAAAGTAGTAAGTTGTGTTGAAGCTAAAAAACTGAAAAAATTGATGCTGCGGGTCCAAATGGAATAGGTGGGTGGCCACCGATATCCACCTGGATCATGTGGTGTCAACCTTGTAGGTTGTGTAAGTCTAGGAGTAGCAACACTTCCATCTTTATATATGTGAGTGGTAGGTTTCATTGTCACCATAATTTTACATTCAATTTTTATTGCCAATCTGAATGCCTTTTCCAATGAATCAGGTTCCCAAACGCGAACTTCATGTTGGATGTTATCCTTTAAATTCCCTATGAAGACATCAATCCTATGTTCCTCTGGAATATCAGTTACCCTTCTATTCAATTTTTGGAAGTCCTCAATGTGCTCCACCACTGAACCCTTTTGTTTGAGATTTATCAATTGGCTAAAGAAGGTGTTGCTTTTTGTATCCTCATAATGTGCTATCATTTCCTCTGTAAAAATTGACCAAGTGACAATTTTTTTACGAGATAAAATCCATCGATACCATACAAATATATTTTGTTCTAAATGTAAAGTTTCAATGCATACCTTTTGTGTGTTTTGCACATTATTGAGATCAAAATATTGCTCCACTTGTAGTATCCATATTACGGGATCCTTGCCATCAAACTTCCTCATATCCATCTTTGGAATATGGTGGTTCTTCTATCCAACATTAGAGTTTATGAAATCATGATTAACATTTATTTTGTTCTCATCATTAGTTTCCTCTACTATCTTTTTAGCGTTAGGAAACATTTCTTGTATCAACTTTGTCAAAACTTCCATGTGTGCATTTATATCATTCTTCATGTTTTCCATGTTGTCTTTCATTATATCCATCTTAGCTTCCATGCCAGCTTCCATGCCATCCATCTTAGCTTCCACGCCTTTCTTCAAACCATCCATTTTAGCTTCCACGCCTTTCTTCAAAACTTCCATTTCATTTTTTGTTGCTCTTTGCGAGAACGAAATTTGGTGCACTTGCTCTTGTAATTTTGATATGGCATGCTGAAATTCATCGTATTTATGAGTCATAGTAGAGACTTCTAAAGGCTTAAAGGGTGTTGAATTCTTTTTAGGGGGCATTTTATAAACGAATACTAATATCTATTCTATAATATGCCCTTGGAATCAATTCAAACTGATTTTTCACACAAGACTTATGCAATTAGAAAAAAAATACACACATTTTTTATTGATTTTGAGGAGCTCGATATTGAAACTGAATTTTCTATTTTATTTTATATCTTCAATATCTGAAATTAGGCCCTTTAGTAGCCCTATGAAGCTTCTTTAAATTTCCAAAAGTCTCACCTGATTTGGATTCTTCAAGACAAAGTTATGCCCAATCTCCCACAATGACCTAATTATGGACTGGTTTAGTAGAGCGACCTTGTATGGCGTGCCCCGTGTCACTTTTTCCTCCTTCAGATCTAAAATTGATATAGAGGAAAACACAGTCCGTCTACTTGCGGGCACTTTTTACAGAATTCCAATCCAATGCTCAGAGAGAGAGTTATGACGATTTTCCCACGGTCACCTCTTTGAGATGAAATTCGGGAGCCTGGAAAATCCCTAACTTCCACAAGACCTATCTCCGAAAATATTGTGAATAAAGCTCTGAAATTTTTCCATAACATTCCTCAGGATTGCGACTTCTCTTTGTAAAAATTTCATCTTCTGAACCCTCATAGAAAAAAATTATAACGAAATTTCCACGATGACATGTTTAGGTTAAATTCAGGAGCCTGAAAAAATCCCTAACTTGCACAGATGATATCTTCTAAAATATTGCGAACCAAGATCTGAAATTTTTCCACGACGTTCCTAAGGACTCCAGCTTCGATCTGTAAAATTTCAGCTTTTGAACCTTCGTAGAAAAAAATTTATAGCGAAAATTCCACGATGACCTTTTTGGAGCAACGAAACCCTAGAATCCAAAGCTCTGATACCAAATGTTATGAAACCATCTCCAAAAATAGAAGAAAAGAGATATCAACGCCTTATAAATAGCCACTTCGAGGGTCAAACCTCCAATACATTACATAAATGAACAATTCTTGGATGATACAAATGACCAAAACCTCCTTCTATATATAGGAGTCCATGGGGCCACAATATAATCCTAGCCGACCTAACAATAATAATGTAAGGGCACAATAATAACAATATTGGGGTTACAGGGGTACAACAATAACAATAAGGGGGCTACACTAATAACAATAAGGGACTAAACTAGTAATATAGGGACCTAACATTTGATGGGCTCTCATTATCAAATCTCTATGGCACACACTATTATGTAAAGGTATTTGGCATGATATTATTGTTACTAAATATCTTTGAAATAGGGAAGACAAGGACTGGATCATAGTTGGGCATATTGGGATCAGATTAAGTTCTTGCATTTGGACCAGTTTCCATAAGGTAAAAGACACTTTTCTTTGGATATTAAATTGGTCATTTGGAAAAGTAATGGTATCATTATTGGCATAGATAATATTATGGGTGTGGATGGTGTCTATTCCCTATCTGAGGTTACCATGAGGAGATTACACTCAAGAGGCATATTTTTTTTCTAGAACAGGCAATACTTTGATGGAAAGGCAGTTTTCATGTTTGGAGGAATACACAGGATATTGGTTTGTATGGTCACTGTGCAGTGGAATGGAATGACTACACTTAGATACTTAGAAGATCTGGTCTCTATAGAGATGAAGAGGGTGACCACATCACATGGGTTGGGAAGTTGCAGTTAAATTTGGTGAAGGTAGAGGACATCTACATGTACCTTATGTGCACTCATTTTTCTCTTTCTGACAATGTTGGTTCAAACAAATTTGGAAGTTGAATGTTCCTATTAAGATTATCCTTTATACATGGTTAGTAAGGCATAAAAAAACACTAACTTGGGAAAATATTTGCAAAATAGGTATACACGAGCCTGGAAGATCCCTCTATGCAGTGATTCAAATGAAACTTAAGTACATCTCCTATTGGAATGCCTCTCGTATATACATGTTTGGAACTACATTTTTCTTTCACTTAACATTCCTTGCAGATTATTTCAAAACATTGAACAATGTTTATGTTGGTGGATCAAGCACAGGGGTAAATTTTAAGGTATACCACTTTTTACGTTCTAGGAAATTTGGCTTGCCAGAAATGGATATATTTTTGAGGGTTTGCAGATTGAAATATATAGAATTATTCACAACATTGGGATGTGGATGGAGAAATTAAAATTTCACTCCCAGAAAGATAAAGATCTTTCACACAGGTATATTCTTCCTATCATTCATTTTACAACATTTTATTTTGATGGCGCTGCTCAAAGAGGCACATGCAGTTGTGGTATCTGACTTAAGATAAATCACAGTTTTCAATACAAGATTTATTGGAATGAAGGTTCTGGCACAAATATGAGGGCATAAATCCTGACACTATGGGGACTTCTATGGTTCTTCAGAAGGAAGTTGATAAATACCATTCAGTTATATGGAGACTCAAAGATCGTTATTGAAGGGATATCGACCAATATAAACTCCCCCCCTCCCCCCCCCACATCTTAATGGATGGATATCTTAGATTGAATACCTCAAGCGGTCCTTTACTCAAATTACTTTCCAACACATCTTTAGGGAGTTTAATTCGGTTGCAGATTCACTCTCCAAGAAGGGCCTTTCCGAAGATATATGCACTACATTTTCTTGGAGAATGACACGATCAAAGATGAGGGCTCAATCCTCATCCCCGAGTTGTTTGCTTCCAATTATATCTCATTGTGTTGACTGCTAAATGTAGAGCCACTGCATTTTGGATATGAGTACACAATGGCTGTAAATATCATGACACTCATGTTTGTTTGTTTGTTTGTTTTGGGTCCATAAAGCCTCTTGGTATTAAGCTCATATTATAATGCTAGTTATTGGGAGATTATTTGCAAAAAATATGTAAGTAAAATTGCAGCGTATTTTGGAAAATGTATTGGTGCATTATATAAACCAGTGTTTTTTATTCTTTTGAAAAAAAAATCCCAGTGTGGGTGATCTGTAGTTCTTCCATTCAATATAGGGGTTGGTCGTGACCTAGACTCAACCTATACATTAATAATAATAATAATAATAATATTTTATATATGGATTTTCTAAAATTTTAATTTAATATTATGTTTTTAATTTTTTTATGTTTAAATGTTTTAAGAAATATACTTTGAAGAAAAATTATAATATGATATTTGATATTATTGAATTTTATTTATCATGTTATGGAAGGATTTTAGATCGAATGGGTTGGTGAACAATTTGTTTCCTTAACTGTTGTAATTAACTGTTGTAATTAGAGAGTTGTGACATTCATAAAATAACTAATTGTCGCATTTATGAAATAATTGTATATCATGTAATATTAGCATTTATGAAATAATTATATCCTGAGTAA
Source organism: Pinus albicaulis (assembly GCA_034641835.2). NCBI lineage: Eukaryota > Viridiplantae > Streptophyta > Pinopsida > Pinales > Pinaceae > Pinus > Pinus albicaulis. Next base: position 977,442,208 of record CM076570.1, read on the forward strand.
TGATTAAAATAAATATTTCAAAGTTATCCATTCCCCAACAAAATTTTATTCCAAATAAATAAATTAACATATTATTTGATTTTAAATGAAATTTGATTATTATTTTTTTACTGTGATTTAATTAAGTAGTCTCATTTAATTATTAGTTGTCCTAGTAATTATTAATTCACGCCTTTTATTATATATTTTAAAATAACACAAATTTTCCATAAGTCAAATACACACTTAAATTTTAAAATAAACTAACAACTCAATTATAATTGTTTCTAGATGCAAGGGGCGATAGAGATTATATGTAGTTGACTCAAGGTTCTATTAGGGTTTGCATTTTGTTCCATGCCATAATACTATTCCTTTTCAATGTAACAAATTACAAGGTAATATTGGCGGTTTTCCACGTGCAAACAAAATCTCCTCCTTTAGGAATGGTTTTCCAAAAAGGGGAAAAACATACTCTCGGAAATAGCTCATTTTGATACTTCAACGAATAAAATAGTAATTGTGTCCAATTCCATGGGAATTTGTTTAGATTCGTAGCCTTTATAAAATTAGTAACTTTTGAAAACCTAACCGTATCAAGATAGAAGGCAAACACAAACAAATACATGTTATTATATTAAGATGATCTATAACATCATATGAAGTTACTCATGTTTTATCAAAATTAGGGATAATGTTAATAATAAAATGCGTAATTGAGTGAGGATGTGATTATATTTACCGAAGAATTTGTAATTTAAAGTTAAATATGATTTTAGAAAAGTTTTGGCTATAGGCCTATCATATAAATTATCCTCATTTCATAATTATTAAATTATTTTCGTTTCATAATTATTTAGGCGTATGGGATTATTCATACACACACATACTTTAAATGGAATAGTAATATAAAATATAATATCAATAATATAAAATATAATATCAATATAAGATGGAATATTAATATAAAATAAAATATCAATATAAGTATATGTCATTTTAATGTGCTACTACATAATATTGTATTATATAGTGATAATAAGAAAAAATTATAAATGTTTATGGTTATTGAAAAATTCTAATGATTAAGAACAATGGTGAAATTGTGTAATAGACAAATTTAATACATGGTCATGTTTTTGAAGTTCTCTAAGTTCATAGGTTACTTTGTACTTGGTTATAACAAGTTAATATAAATAACCAGAGTTAAGATAAAAAATTTCATAAATTTTATATATATATATGGAGTTGATCAATAACATTAGCATTAGTATTGTTGTTTATTTTCTCTAGTGAGAAATGACAACAACATATTAATTGAGATTTTGGTATTTTGTTATATACTTAGGGATATTCCTTATTATGTTAGATTGGTTTATACGTAGGGATATTCCCTATTATGTTAGATTGGTTTATAGTTAGGGATATTCCCTATTATGTTAGATTGGTTTGATTGATTCTTATGGGGTTTCTATGTATGTGTGTATAAAAACTTAATCTCAACTAGTTTTTTGTTTTTTTTGTTTTTTTGTTTTGTTTTTTTTTTTTTTTGGTCAAAAACATATTTATATTATAAGTTCAGAATTTACATCACTTAACAACATAGTTGTGTTACATCTTAGCAACCCAAGCTTCAAAAAGAGCAACACTAGTCTTGGGTGCAAACCAAGGCAGACGGTGCCAATGGTTATTTCCAGCACAAAACTGACAAAAAAAAAGAAAATGCAAAGCTTCATGGAGGAGGATTATGAGGAGCTATTGGTGCTCCTGCAAAGAAACCTGCACGGTTGTGCACATGGTAGTCAATGTGTTCAATCTGGATTTCCAGTGCTTGGAGGTGGTCTTGGGAACGCCTCAGTTGACATCGTAGAATCTCCATAGCATATAGAGTTTCGTTTTGCATGTGTTGTATGTCATTTATGCATGCAATTATCTCATTGCGCTCTTCATACCTCTATTCCCACATATTGTCCAAATTAAGCTGAATATGCTGCAATTGGGTTGAAATCGCATGCAGGGTGACCAAAGTGTCGACTTGGCCTGGAGACCGAGATGGAGATTGCTGCCACAAAGTGCTAAATTTCTGTGGACTCCAAGTCAGAACTCGGCTCCCCATTCAACCTTCTTTCCTCCATTTCACACCCGAGACCACCTCTGCGTGCACTTCCTCACTGCCTTGGCATATGCCTGCTCTTCACACTCCACGCTCCTACCATACGGTAATTCAGGTCTCCCGCACAGTATGTTGCCCCCCTTGGTTTAATTTCTAGTGCATAGAGCAGCCCCACTCGTCCAGTCACCAACAACCTCCGGCGCGCAGGAGAATACCACCGTCCCAACCACCAGGTCCCTGCTCCTTCTTATGGAAGATAGGAACCAACAACGACTCGTGCACCATGCCATCACTAAACCAGAGTGTTAAATGAGCCCACACCAACACCACTCCCCTGCCTTCTCCACTACCACCACAAACCACTTCACTGCACTAGACCAAATGTTTCACAATAGACACACCCAATTGGGCTCCTTTCTCACCTCCAGTTGAGCAGAGCTCACCTCCACTGCGACACACTGCACTTCAGACACCATGCTATCGGGATCGCATGGATGCATGCACCACCTGCTCCAACTCTCTGCCTCCCTCTCCTTCCAATGCGCACCCTGTGTTTAAGGCTCAAGCCATAGTTTGAGAGAAAATTCCACCGTATATGGTGGTATCTCCCGACTTACATTCACCATCGCCCAGACGCTGCAAAAATGTGTTTTTCCTGCCCAAAATTCCTGTTATTCCACTACACCTGACGCACCATTTCTCCTTCCAATGCGCCATAACCCCACCCATGTGAGAGCCTTCAATGCACTTCATTTGCGTGTGGTGATAGGCCAGTCCTTTCCTCACACTTCGCCACCAAATGGCACTATGATAAGACACCCCCATCAGGAAACTAATCTCAACTATTTGTTAAAGCTAGAGCAACTCTTTATTAAACCAATAAAAAATGCAACAAGGTAAGTAAGTATCACTCTAAAAAATCTTGCAAATGTGGTGTCCAAGACTTCTCCATAGGAGGGTCCTTTGAATCCTCCAATGGGGTTTCTCAAACTTTTAGAGAAAATAGGTAGCACTTACCCTTGTCTAATAGCACCTTGGTGGGGAAAATGGATAGCATGGAGAAAAAGTAAGGAAAGGTTTATGAGGGGGATCTTCATGAGTCTTTCCTCTTTAGAAAAATCTCAACAACATAACCTTAACACAAAAAGCTCCATTAAATGCATGGGGGGGACCTGAATTTATGGGTTATTGAGGAACTTGGAAGAAACCAATTATACTACGAGCACCCATGTGATTAATTATACTACAAGATGGGGTAAAAAATTGTAAAAAATATTTCATTAATCACCTGGAAGGTCCTATACTCACCAACTGAGTCCTTGAGTTAACCTAACTTATTCATGGTTTGTGAAATTCCTTAACTCACATTAATTTAGGGGTCCCATGAGCATAAAATGAAATACAATGCAGATAAGATAATATTTAGGGGTAATATATGTGATACTTTAAATGGTTAAATAGGAGTTAGACTAGGGTTTGTGACCTACAATTGGCCTAATTATCATGCACTTAAGTGTTTTAGACAAGGCAAATGTTGATTTGGGAGTTTTCCATTAAAAATCAAGTATGTGTCAAGTGAGTAAAACATATGCCCCAGGATATGTGAGGTTAGGATCTTACGAAATAACCAAAATACATCATGCATACATGTTCATGTTGTGGGGAGAGAGAGAGAGAGAGAGAGTATTGAAGGAAGAAACTATAATGGAAAGACAAATGAAGTCACCCACAAAATAAACAATGTTGAGGTGAAACACATATTTGATAGTCATAACAAACTATGATATGACACTATGACAAGTGGAGCTAGATTGTGGTGCATTAAAAAATGAATATTTTTTCCAATCTAAAATTTGGTATGAAGCATGTCGCCTAGGAGAGAAAATAATTGTAACAAAGGGGGCCACAAGAGGAATGGGAGCGGAAACATGTTGAGGGTTGACTAAAGAAGAGTTCATATTTGAGGCCCATAACAAAATGAAAAAATAGTGTCGCACATGTTGATGGTCTTGAACTAGATCCAAGATGTTGTTATGATTAAAATACCATTGAATCCTCATGATGTGATAATAAGTTGCATGTGAGAATGTAAGAAACTAAGGGGTCAAAGATCAACAATGAAAATCCCTACCATACATGAGGTAGGCCACTGATAGCGATGTGGGTACTAAAGTACTAGTACAAACCCACTGATAGTGATGTGGGTACTAAAGTACTAGTACAAACCCACTGATAGTGACGTGGGCATTAAAGTACTAGTACTAAAGTATCGTGCGAATAGGTTGACTTGGGGCAATGATAATTGATTTCAAAATAAAGACTTAAGTAATGGCCATTATGGGGTTTTGATGAAAAGTAAAGTTGAGGGCATACTTAATCCCACAAATAGAATTTGGATCATGTTATGAACCTTGCACCTTAAAAATGATGAGAAACCAATAGGGGGAAACCTCCTTTTATAATGAATATAATGCGTAAGACCATATTTGATGATTTTAAGACTAGGTCTCCTTAGTATATATAAAAGAGAGAAAGGGTACAATTATAATAAAATGGGACCATGAGAGTTTATAATCTACATAACAATATAACAATAGAAACACAATCAGTCAATATCTAGGGCTTAATAAGGGGTTTTAGGGTTAACATGGGGCCTATATAGGGCTTAACATGCCCCATTCCCTTTAAAGAAGTGTTTTCATAGACAATTGACTATCTATGGGTGTTCCTGCATCAACAACACATCTTCCCATGTTGCCTTCTTCCACTGATAGGTTCTTCCATTTGATGAGGTACTCATTAATTGTTCGATTTCTTAGGTGGTTTGTCCTTGTTTCCAAGATTGTTTCTGGTTCTATTATTATTTTCCTTTTTTCATTAATCTCTAGTAGAATAGTTTGGACTTCTATCTTGTCATCGATCACCTTTGTTAAGCAAGAAATATGGAAGACAAGATGTACACATAAAGACAAAGGAAACTCTGATTTTTAAGCCATACTTCCAATCCTCTACAACACATATTGGGGCCATAATACCTCAATGCTAATTTAATATTGTCCTCCTTTTGTTGCTTGAGGAACATCTATTTATAAGGTCGTAATCTCACAAATACCCAATCCCCCACTTCAAATCCCCTTTCATTGCAATGTTGATATGATTATTGTTTCATACTATTTTGTGCCATAACCAATATCTCCTTCAATAGTTTGAGAATATATTATTGGTGCTGCATGTGGTTCTATATTGCTTGAGCCTTTATAGTCCCTTTCAATGGTGATGTGATGGATGGAGGATGCCATCCATAAAGTGCCATAAATGGTGACATTTTTGATGAGGTATGGAAGGATGTTTTGTACCACCATTCTACGAAGGGAAACCATTTGACCCATTATGTATCATTTTATAAGATGCAAAGGAACAAAGATATCCTTCTAAATATTTATTCACAAACTTATTTTTCCCATTATATTGAGGATGATAATATGAGATGTGAGCTAATTGACTACCCAAATAACGAAATAATTCAGTCCAAAAAATTCCAGTGAAAATTAGATTTTTATCACTTAAAATAACCTTTGGTATTCCATGTATATTTTGGACTATTTCCATGAATTATTATGCCACTATACTTGCTTTAAAAGGACGAGAAAGAGAGAAAAAATGTGCATACTTTTTCATTTAATCTACCACTATCATAATGCCACTCTTTCCTTTATATTTGGGTAAACATGTAATAAAATCCATTGAAACTTCTTCCCAATTATGGTTTGGTATGGCTAATGGATGAAGGAGCCCTGGGGTGGTAATTGTCTCCCCCTTATTTTTTTGGCATACAACACATTCTACCACAAAAATTTGAACATTTTCCTTAATACCTTCCCCCCAAAAAATATTTCTTGATCATATGGTATGCCTTTAAGAACCCTGAATGTCCTCCTACAGGAGGAGTGTGTAATTATAAAAAGAATTTCTATTTGAGTTGAGAATTCTTACATAAGTATAAGTGATATTGATACCATAACAAATCATTTTTTCACATAAATTTTTGTATTACATTCGTGTCCTCTTGTAGTTGTTGAATGATCTTGCATAGCTTCTCATTTTGATCTTATTCTATTATTGTTTCTTCCACCTAGTTAGATTTTGGAATGGAAATAGCATATAACAAATCATTTGTGTCTTCCTCTTTCCTTGAAAATGCATCTGCCACACTATTTTGTTTTCCCTTTTATTAGATAATGTAAAAATCATAACCCAACATCTTTGTGACCCATTTTTGTTTCTCTTATGAAGATAATGTTTGCTCCAATAAGTACTTTAGACTATCATGATATATTTTTGCTTTGAAGTGTCTTCCTATCAAGTGTGGATGATATTTCTTAACTGCATGTAGTATAACCGTAATTTCCTTTTCATATATGGGTCCAAGTAAGTTATTTCTTTTTAGTTTGCTACTTTCAAAGGCAAGGGGCTTTCCTTCTTGCATCAAAATTGCACCAATTCCATGGCCTCAGCCATCACACTCCAAAATTAAGGTTTTTGTGAACTTAGGTGTCACAAATACGAGAGTTGTAGATATATCCTATTTAAGTTCCTAAAAAGATTTGGGTTCTTCTTTAGTCTAAGAAAATATTTCCTTCTTCAATAATTTTATTAAAGGTGCTGCTATTAGACCATAATTATTGACAAACTTATGATAATATCCTATCAATCCTATAAATCCTCTCTGTTTCTTCAAGGTATTGGGGATTGGGAATTCCATCTTACCTTTGATTTATTTAGGACCCACCTTGACACCCTCATGTGATGCAACATGATCCAAATATTCCACTTCTTGAATCTAGAAGGCACACTTGGAAGGATTTTCATATAGTTGTTTCTCTTCCAATAGTGAAAAGACCTTGTCAACATGTTGTACATTTTCTTCCAAATATTTGTTGTAGATTAATATCTCATCAAAAAATGCTAACACTAATTATCTAAGGAAGGCTTTGAAAATATAATTCATGGATCTTTGAAATGTTGAAGGTGCATTTGTAACTCCAAATGGCATAACCAAAAACTCATAATGAACTTCATGAGTTCTAAAGTATGTTTTGGGAATGTTTTCTTGCATCATTTTGTTTTGATGATATCCAAAAAAGATCCAATTCAGTAAATAAAATCGCTCCACATAATCCATCCAATAATTGATCCATGAGAGGAGTATGAAACTTGTATTTGATTGTTATTTTGTGTATTTTTTTGTAATATCGACACATATTCCATCGACTATACTTTTTTACAACCATCACCACTGGTGAAGAGAAAGAACTTTGGCTAGGTTGAATGATTCCCACCTCTAACATTTCTTAAACCATACACTCAATCTCAATCTTTTTTACATATGGATACTTGTAAGACCTAATTTAAGGTGGTACACTTCCAGGTTGAAAATTAATAACATGGACATGATCTTAGGCAGGTGGAAGACCCTTAGCCATCTCTCCAAATACCTTAGAATTATTTTTGAAAACTTTTTGGAGATCCACTAGAGTAGAGGACATATATGTTTGAACATCTAGTGAACACAACTATTCATTTACACCTTGGTGTCATTTTTAAAAAAATTATGTTATTAGAGGTTATCACTTTACAGGGTTTCCCTTGGATACCTCTAAGCTCAATTTCCATTTTTTTTGAGAAAATTATTATGAAAATATTTTGAAAAGTAAGGGCCATTGATCCTAATGATTGCAACCATTGGACCCCTAATACAACAACAATTCCACCCATTTGGATTGAAATCATGAGAATAACCAAAAAATACTCCCACATATTTGTTGAATGGTGTTATCATTGATGACAACGTTGGTTAATGGACACTCATAATATTTGTCTGGATTGGATCAAGTTTGAATCTCCAATGGAAGGATACCTAGAAACCTTAGTAGCCCCACATTTGTTGAGGATTATGAGGATGAATATTAGTGATGTGATCTTAATATCATCGTCATTAGATGCTCCTCATTATACTGGTTCTGACATTATGTGACACGCCACGAGAGCCCTAACAGTTTGAGATTTATGTTGAATTGAAATTTGAAGCCCCCAACATGTGGTCAAAAGCCCCAAACAATAGATGATGTGGCATGGAATTATAATTTGGCCTAAGTAAAATTAAATAAAGAAGGTAAACTTCAATTCAAACTCTCCATGATCTAAGGTCAAAACCCCATATGTTGGTCAATATCCCCAAATGTTGATGATGTGGCAGTCTCTTCATGGCACAAGAAAAGTTCATTGAATATCAAAGTCAAATTAATTATGTTTGCAGGGAAGTATTTTAAGGTTAAATTTTAAATTTAAATAGCTTATACCTCCTAAAGTAAAATTAGGCTCCATATTGGAAGCCCCTTTCATCCATGAGAAAAATATTTAAGGACTTGTGGATTAGCCCTCCTAAGCAAGCAATTTCAAGAAAGATCTTAGAGGACAAGCTTTGAAATTCTCGGCCCCTGAGCAACATCGAAAAAATAGAAGAAGGGTTGGATTATTGATTTTATTTGGTTCCTAGCTCTTGGGTTCACTATTTATTATTTATATGTCTTGTCCCTATAGGGAATCAAATCTGAAACAATGGCATATCTCTATAATAATCTCATCGAGATTAATCTTTCATAAAATCCTTTAAAAAGTTAGGAATTGTTCTGTGGCATCTCAAACCAACAAAGAGGAATTTAGCAAAAAGTGTTTTTCGACCCTCATTAGGGCATCACATTCTGAGGTTATGAAACCAGTGAAGGTGAATCTACCATAGACCAAAGTTGTTTACATGATGAGCCTTATTCTTGAAGAAGGCCTGAATGTAGAAATTATATAGCTTATGTGTTATATGTCCAAGATTCTCCTGATCTCACACTATTTTAACTTCATGCAAAATATAGAATCTATTCCACCATTGATCATTTGTGGAAATTAAATCAAGATTGCAATGCACACATGAAACAATAAAAATTCACACACATTAACACAGTTGTTTAACGGGAAAGCATGAAGCTGAAAACCCCAACTCTCTTTATATAATATATGTCATAGATATCATGTAACAATCCTCATACAAAGCTGATCATATCAAGCTCTCAGTACAATACAATCGCTACACACTAATCAAGCTCGATCTTGCAAATCCATGCACCGATCTTTGCCACCTGCTAGTCAGCTTCATCACAAGAATCCTCATCAAGAATGGTCTTCTAATGAGTTTGGTTACTTTAGCCTTGTTTCGCGTAACCATTGGCATCTCCACCGAAGTTGAATGCAATCAATGCATCACTATAGTCACAACTGATAGTCACACTTGCCCTTTCACCTATCTTCCACTGTCTCCCTGCCTCATCCATGCACTCGTAGTTAACTTTACAATTGTTCAGTTGATTAATGAGTTATTATTTGTGAATTAATTAACTAATTAATTCACTCCACTCACTAGTATCAATCATTTAGACTAGATACAACTAGCTCAACTGAGTCTAACTAAGTTAAACTAAATACAACTCCACCAACTACTTCTCCAACTCCACCAAACTCTGCCACTTGAGTTCTAACTAAGTCCTCCATGCAATAGCTCCAGTAAACCCTCAGGAATAGCGTAATTCCTTCTGTCAGCTATTGTGCCACATCTGTGCACTGAACTGAAGTGCTCCAAGAGAATAAGATAATGTTTAGAGTCCAAATATTATCAAGAGCTAATAATATTCGACGTATCTATTTTTAGACTAGCAGTCTAAAAATATACTCCGCCCAATATGTCTAAAAATAGAAGTCCATCTATTTTTCCAACTTGACCAACCATCCACAAATAGCATCCTGCAACTCATAGAATATGATCGACATGTCTAAAAATAGACATAGTCTAAAAATAGACTTTGCGCCAAAAAATAGCCTGCGGGCCCACTTAGTGAAGGCAATTCTTTTCACTAAGCTCATCATCTTGTTGAATCTCAACACTCCCTCTCAACAAGATAGGGATTATCTGCCACCTCGATCTTGTCTCTATGGTATTTGAATTTTCTCATGGTGAGCACCTTTGTTAGAATATCTGCATCATGATCCTCCGTAAGAATGTAAGAAAGCAACATGATCTTCCGCTACACACAATCTCTGATATGATGGTACCGGCTGTCAATATGTTTAGATCTGTCATGAAATACTGGATTAACTGAGAGTTTAATGCAACTCTGATTATCACAATATATCATAGTAGGATCTAAATGAGAACCGAACAAACTGACCAGGATCTTCCTCATCCATATAGCCTCGCATGCAGCCAAACTTGTTGCCATGTACTCGGCCTCCGCTGAAATGAGTGCCACGGATCTTTGTTTCATGCTGTACCAAGAAACTGTCGTAGATCCGATACTGAAAATCCTTCCGGATGTGCTCTTTCTGTCCGTTGGGCTTCCTGACCAATCTGCATCCGTGAAGCCATGTAGCTTTACCTCATCCGACTATCTGTACCACAATCCATATCCATATGTTCCCCTGAGATACCTCAGGACATGCTTGCCTGCCTTCCAAAAGAGCTTGGTAGGCTTAACCATCGCTTGTGAAAGCTAGTTCACAGCATAGCATATGTCTGGTCGTGTATTGACTAAATACATGAGCGAACCAACCAACTGTCGATAAATAGTGGCATCCACTACCTCTGTCAATGTAGCATCCTCTTTCCTCCAACCACCAGGAAGAGGAGTGTCGATAGGATTGCAGCCTTGCATGTGAAACTTCTCTAGTCTTGAGACACAAACATTTCACCTTTCCGATGCCAAATTTCCAATCCCAGGAAATAATGAAGGAGGCTCAAGTCCTTCATCTCGAACTCCTTTGCAAGATCTGCCTTGCATGAGTGTATCAACAGTTCATCACCTGTTAGTATTAAATCATCTACATAAAGCACAATGATCAAAAGCTTACCCTCCACCACAATCTGGTATAGGTTTGGATCCGCCTCACTCTTGGCGAAACCAAGTCTAGTGAAATAACTATCTATCCGTGTGTACCAAGCACGAGGTGCTTGTTTCAGCCCATACGTCGCTCTTTTGAGCCTGCACACATGCGACTCGCTGCTGAGGATTTCGAATCCTTCAGGCTGCTCAATGTACACCTCCTCCTCAATGATTCCATTAAGGAACGTAGTCTTCACATCCATCTGATGAATGTGCCAACCCATCTGTGCTGAGAGAACAAGGATGGTCCGTATGGAAGAATACCTTGCGACAGGTGCAAAGGTTTCTTCATAGTCGATCCCCTTGATCTTTGAGAAACCCCGGGAAAAAAATCTTGCCTTATACTTCTCAACGCTCCCATCAGCAGCTTACTTCACTTTGTAGATCCATCTCGAACCTACCACTGATTTCCCTTCCGGCCTTGGGACAATCTCCCATGCACTATTTCTGACAATCGAATCATACTCTTCCACCATGGAATCTACCCATGCGGGATCCTCCACAGCTTCCACGAAAGAGGATGGCTCCGTCATGATACACTTGCTCATCAGAGCCATGTATCCAGTAAATCGGTCAGATGACTGTCTCTGTCTGCGCTGTGATGTAGGAGCTCCTACATTCTGCTGCATCAAGATTTAGTCACTCAACTTCTGTAGTGCGCTTCCGCCCTCTGATGTTTAGCGTTGCATGAGTGGTTTCTTCCACTCCATGAACCTCCTCTTGTGGATGATCCACATCTTGAGGCTCATCTTTAGGAACAAGTAGCTCCTCCTCTGCATGCAAGTGTAGCTCCCTCTCAAGAGACAACTTCATGGCTTTCTCCTCATGAAATTTGATATCACGTCGCACGACAATCATCTGAATTTCTGGCAAATACACATGATAATTGTGGGGTGTTTCTGTGTACCCCACAAATATCCCAACCTCTGCGGTCAGCTCCAGCTTCTTCCTGGCATCCTTCGTCACATGAATGTAAACAGGTGAGCCAAAAATATTCAAATGAGAAATATCAAGCTTCTTACCAGAAAACGCCTCTTCGGGTGTACTCATGCCAAGTACTCTATGAGGACAATAGTTTTGCACATAAACCGCAGTGTTGCATGCCTCAGCCCACAAGTTTATGGGAAGGCCCTGATCATGCAACATCGCTCGTGCAGCACCCACGATCGTTCTGTTCTTTCTCTCCGCGAACCCATTCTGCTGTGGGTTATGAGGCGCTATGAGTTCTCTTCAAATTCCTTCTTTGCTACAGAAGTATTTGAATTCTCCAGAGATGTATTCACCACCATTATCGCTCCTGAGAGCTTTCACTTGCTTCCCCGACTCTTTCTCAACCAGTGCCTTGAACTCACAGAACTTTGAGTATGTCTCACTCTTCTTCTGCATGAAGAAGATCTAGCACTTACGAGAAAAGTCATCAACAAATATCACATAATACCTATGCTTTGCTGTTGAAGCAACCGAGAAAGGTCCACACACATCTGTGTGAATTCTCTCAAGGATCGTCAAGGCGCGACTATCCTTCTCATGAAAAATGGTCTTCACAAATTTTCCCAAAGTACATCCCTTGCATTGATCTGACTGCGCAAGTGTACCTTTGGGAAGCCCGGTAGAAATTTGCTACAAAATTTTCAAAGTGCCATGGTGAAGATGGCCCAATCTTCGTGCCACAATTCGCCCTCATCCCATCTCACCACTCCTTCTACTTTGCCTGCCATTGCAGCACAACCATCTACCTTCAATTGATAAAGATTCTTAACTTGAATCCCTATCCTCCTGGTTTGACCAGTTTTTTTATGTTGAAGGAAGGCTTTTCCCTCACTGAAAACAACATCATAACCCTTGTCTTCCAACATCGCCACAGAGATCAGATTCTTCTTCAATCCTGGAACATGCATGACATCCTTCAAGATGAAAGGTAAACCAGACTCCCTCTCAAAGGAAATGGTCCTGATACTAGTCGCACTATATCTACCATCATCACCCATCTTGATGTGCACTCCAAGATCCTTTTCCTCCAGATCACTAAACAAATATTTGTCTCCGGTCATATGGAAAGACACACCACTATCAAGAAACCACACCGATCCCATCACACTTGAAACCAAGCATGCGATCAAAGAAAAATCCAGCTCAAACTGTGAGGCTAAGGCCTCTCCTGCTGCAGAACCAGCAGTGCTCTTATTCTTCTTCTTCTGTGGACAATTAGTGGTGAAATGCCCATGCTGGTGACAGTGAAAACACTTCACCTTGGACAAATCTTGCTTCTTGCCTTTCACACAGGATTGAGAAGGATTTTTCTTCCCCTTCCCTTTCCTTGCTTTGGCAGCCAAAGTGAAATTTTCTTCATATTCATTCTTCGATGAATATCCATCCCTGGTACCCCGCCTTATCTCGTCCTGCACAAAATCCGACCAAAGTCGCTCCCATCCTGGCAGTTTCTCCCATCCATTGACAAAGTCTTCGTAGCTATGCCAACTCTTCGGAAGCCCAAGGAGAGCCAAGCTCACCAAGTCTTCTTCATCAACAGTAACCCCCGCACTTCCCAGCTCATCCTTGCAGTGGAAAAACTTCGTGAGGCATTTTGGTATACTGTCACCTTTCTCCAATTTTATTTTTCTGAACTTTTCTTTAAGCGCCAACTTCCTCTGGTCACTTCTGCTTTGGAAAAAATCTGTCAAAGCCTTCCACATTAAGAATAGAGTGGCTTTAACTTGAAAGCTGGACACAATGTGGTCCTTCACACCTTCCAACATAATCCTTCGACAATTTGCTACTTTCTTTTGCCATGCATCAAGTGTGACTTCATCGCTAGAAGTAGGCTTCGGAATATCAACATCTATGAAATCCTTCAACCCGTTATCATCCAGCACCGCCTCCATCATGTCCTTCCATGCTATGTAATTCGAGCTCCCATCAAGGGCATACTCCAATCACAATCCTTTGAAAGACATTTCAATGAATGCTCAACTTCGACACCAAGAAAACACTACAGGAAATTCGAATTCCACTAGCACAAAACTCAACTGCTTCAATAATTGCAATCTCCTATGATCAATACAGCTCTGATACCATGTAGAAATTATATAACTTATGTTTTATATGTCTAAGATTCTTCTGATCTCACACTATTTTAACTTCATGCAAAATACATAATCTATTCCACCATTAATCATTTGCGGAAATTAAATCAAGATTGCAATGCACACATGAAAAAATAAAAATTCACACACATTAACAAAGTTGTTTAACGGGAACGCCTGAAGGTGAAAACCCCAACTATCTATATATAATATATGTCATAGAGATCATGTAGCAATCCTCATACAAAGTTGATCATATCAAGCTCTCAGTACAATACAATTGCTACACACTAATAATGCCCGATCTTGCAAATCCATGCACCAATCTTTGCCACCTGCTAGCCTGCCTCTACTGCACAATCCCTGCTGAATAATGGCTCTGAATGAGTTTGAATTACTCCAGCCTTTCTCATGCAATCCTCATTGGAATCTCCACTGAGTGTTGAATGCAATAAATGCATCATTATAGTCACAACTGATAGTCACACTTGCCCTTTCACCTATCTCTCCACTGGTCTCCATTGAAACTGCCATGCACTATAGTTAACTGATGTATTGTTCATTTGATTAATGAGTTATTATTTGTGAACTAATTAACTAATTAATTCACTCCACTCTCACTAGTGTATCAATCAGTTAGACTAGATACAACTAGCTCAATTGAGTCTAACTGAGTTAAACTAAATACAACTCCACCAACTACTTCTCCAACTCCACCAAACTCTGCCACTTGAGTTCTAACTGATTCCTCCATGCAGTAGCTCCAGTAAACCCTCAGGAATAGTGTAATTCCTTCTGTCAGCTGCTGTGCCACATTTGTGCACTGAACTGAAGTGCTCCAAGAGAATAAGATAATGTTTAGAGTGCAAATATTATTAAGAGCTAATAATATTCGACATATCTATTTTTAGACTGGCAGTCTAAAAATAGACTCCGCCCAATATGTCTAAAAATAGAAGTCCATTTATTTTTCCAACTTGACCAACCATCCACAAATAGCATCCTGCAACTCATAGAATATGATCGACATGTCTAAAAATAGACTTTGCGCCAAAAATAGCCTGCGGGCCCATTTAGTGAAGGCGACTCTTTTCACTAAGCTCATCATCTTGTTGAATCTCAACACTGAACTACATTGCGGTCTTGTACTCTCCATGTCTACGGTCCATTAATGATTAGACACAAAAAATGTTTATATATATATATATATATATACATACTTCTTTATTCATTGTGCACAATGTTGAATATTTTAGCATACATCTAGGGTTACTCTCTGTTAGTTTGTTGACGAGACTCTTGATCAAATTTTGAGACAACATTTCAGCCTAAAAGGAATTCTTCTCACTAAATTTTGCAGACTAGAATATCTCAACCAGTCTTATATTCATCTATCTAAAGCACCATTTTGGACATACATATACCAACATCTACTAGATCCGACTTATGTGTAATAATCTGAAGGAGTATTGATAAGGTTCCTTTTACATTTTGGTTGATGTACCACAATTTTAGGTTTTCATATCTGCATAACATCAAATTTATTAAATCACTCCAAGTAAATCTTCCATGAAAATTCAGAAACTCTTCATTTCCATCCATAGGTTTTGTCAAATTTATCATAAGTAAATCAAAATTCAAACCATTGAAGTTCTTGGTTGGAATTTTAAGACCATGCATTCAACTCATATAAACTGTCTTCTCTGAACTTATCTTCGACCCATATTGTATCTACTGAGTAATACCCTTTGTCACAAACATTACCAAGGCAGTCCGTTGGGCTTGACTCTGCAATGACAAGTCTAAATCTCTAGGTTTGATCTGAACAAGCAAGGCAGTGATAAAGATCTAATGTGCTTGAAGCGGAACAAATTTCTATTGGATAATGTGAAACAAAAGCTACATCAAGAAAGAAGTGTTAAGATAGAAAAAGTCATCTACATTTATAACAGAGACACATGTTTTTGAAATGTTGTTTTGCACAAAGAGGTTCGAAATACGATGAATCAATAGTGTTGTGTGTACTTGTAAAGACAATGCGTAAATACTATAAGACAAAAAATAAGAGCGTGTACACCCTAGCCTGAGTAATGGTAAATATAAAGGAGTTGTGGCTCGAAAAACACATGATAAATGGACAAAGCATGAAGGTCGTGGGTTTAACTCTCAACACAGGTGTGAATGACCACTCAACCATGCCCTCAAATATGGAATAAACATTACAACTGGCCACCTTTATGTCAAAATCAATATAATTCGAAGGTTGGATAAGGATGCACGTTATATTATTGAGGACTAAGCACTGAGAGCCCCACGTTAATTTTGTAGTTTGATGTTCTTTTAAAAGAGGTTTATTCATTTTCTATTTTGGCTCCTTACAAAAGGGATTCATTTAACGCCTAATTAATAATATTCAGGGAGGACTTTGTAGAACCCATTTCGGTTTTCGGTAAAATTGTATAGCACACCTAGAAGTAACAATTCTGTTGAAAATTTAAGTTTGTTATGCATTTTATGTACTTCTGATAACATTATTGATCCAATAAAAAATCAGAAGATGCATTGTGATCATAATTCAAAGATAGGCCTGGTTGAGATGGTTGATGTTGACCAAACATGCATATAAGGTTTGTTAGAAAAGTATGGTTGGGATTGCAGGAAGATGCTAAATTTTGATGATGATGGGAATGTTGTAGATGTGTGTTGAACATATTTGTATTATTTCTTAACATGATTGAGAGTGTGTTGTTTTGGGTTATGATGTTGACCAATGAGACTACGTACTAGGGTTTTCAAGCTTAGACCATATACATTATCATTGTGTGCAATAATATTGAAGAATATGTTGTTGGTTTAAGATGATAGAATGTTTTGATGAATAAAGTGGAGGAAAAATTGATTGATAGAGATTTTACAATAGTTTCTTGTATTACGATTTTTTTGGTATTGATTTAGAGAACATGTGGATCTAGTTTGAAAATTATGGAACATGGTCCGCTAGCTGATAAGGGTGGCAAGGTGGTGCAAGGTAGGAGAGTGGAGTCTCCTTCAGGTTGGAGCCCGAGAAAAATTCAACGTCACAATGTAATATTCCTTTTCAGGAATTTTAGCAATATCTCCAATGAGGACGTTGTATAAGGAAACCAGTGCAAAAATAACGTAGTCCAGGGCTTGGATCCTCTAAGATAGGTTGTATGTAGCTTAAATATATAATGGAATTAGAAAAAAATAACTTTAGCTATATTAAACAAATCTCCCCAACTCAACTATGCTAAAAAGCATCACAACCCCAATACATCATAAAACAGGAATGCCAGAGGCAACAACAACGTTATTTTTATTATCATAACTACAGAAATGGATGGAATAACATATATCTGAAGCTTTCATTCATTATATAATCAGAAATGAGAGGATTGACCACTTTTACAAACACATTAGGACTCCCCGGCAAGGGTTTCTGGAAAAATAGCAACACAAGATACAACACTGCAGAAAATAACGTTGTACCCAGCAACTCTGTATTGAGAAATATCTGATATGCTCTAAAAGGGACACAAAATATAAGAATTTTCCCAAGGCCTTCCTTAATAGATCTCCTGGAGTGGAAATCACCTCCTCCTCTTCTGAAATAAGCACAAATGGGTAGATACAACCCCAGCTACTGCAGAAATAATGCATTTACTGGAAGTGACTGCACTGTCAAGGTCAGAGGATGGCTCTCCTCAAGATAGATGATGAGAATTGAACTCAAGACCTCCTCCTTGGCTCTCCCAATCAGCTATATCAATGATGAAGATAGAATTCCCGCATGAGAACTCTTGCACTAAAATGCTGCAACTCCGACTAAACAGTTGAAGCTTGCAATCAGTCATAATACTGAAACAAGAAGTATGAATGAATGAATTCCTTTGTTTCCATCTCTTTCTTTTTATCCTAAGTGAGCTTCTCCATCCCTGGCCCCACTCATTAGTGATGTAGCTTCCTTGAGAAGTTTCCTCCTTCAAAACTGCGTTGCCCTAGTGGCTTTCCCTCCCTTATGACAGTGTTGTTGACTTAGTCAACCATAGCTAGCTCCTTGATTTTTCTCCTCTTCACACTAAAGAGGCTTTATTTTATCCTCCTACCTCAATCCCTTTTCACATTGGGATAGGTTTTATTGTGTTTCCTACTTCTTATTTCAAAAATGGAGCAATTATAATGTTCCAAGTAGCAGTGGCTAATTGGGAACATTACAGTCCTCCCCGCTCAAAATTTTCTTGCCCACAACCAACAGTAAAGAAGGATGATGCAAGATCTTCTCTCCCTCCCAAGTGGCATCCTCATCTGGTAGATTCCTCCATCGAATCAGATATTCCTTGATGACTCTGTTTCTTAACTGCCTCTCCCTTATGTCTAAGATTGCTTCTGGCTACAAGATCAAGTGGCCCTCATCATCAATTGGAGGAAGTTCCATGTTGGCAACTACATTCCTCCCAATGGCCTTCTTGAGGCAAGAGACATGGAAGATATTGTGGATCTTGCTCCCCTTAGGAAGCTCCAGCTTATATGCCACCTTACCGATACATCTGTTCATTTTGTATGGCCCATAGAAACGTGGTTTGAGCTTCTTGGCTCCCTTCACCTTGAGTGTGGACTGTTTGTAAGGTTGAAGGCGTAGGTAGACAAGATCTCCCACCTCAAACTATCTCTCTATCCGACCACAATATGCATACATCTTCTGCTGGTTCTGAGCAGTAGCAATGTTATCTTTGAGTGCCCTGAGTATGTCCTCGTTCTCTTGAATCCAATCCCTTGCCCTTGGAGAATGGAGTCATGCCAATAGAAATATGGTGAGTGGTGTTGTAACAATACTCCCCCAAGTGGAGCCAACGCAACCAAGCTTTCTGCTGCCCTGCCACATAGTTCCTCAAGTAGCCTTCTAGCCACTTGTTCACTATCTCGGTCTGCCCATTAGTTTGGGGGTGATAGTTGGTACTTGGATTCAAATCAGTCCCTACTAATCGGAAAATTTCCTGCCAAAAGCCACCCATGAAGCGGTTGTCCCGATCACTCGCTATGGTCCTAGGGAGACCATGGAGTCTAAACACTTCTCTAAAGAAGAGCTCAACTGCCTGTGAAGCAGTATAATGTGCAGAAATGGCAAAGAAATGAGAATACTTTGTTATTCTATCAACAACAACAAATATATAGTCCTTACCCTGCACTGTCGGTAAGTTGGTGATGAAGTCCATAGAGATACTTCCCCACTTCCCATCTGGAATAGGTAGTGGCTGCAACAACCCAACAGGGTAAGTATGTTCTCCCTTATTTTGTTGGCAAGTGGTGCATTCCCTGACATGCTGGAGCACATACTCCTTGAGACCCTTCCATGATAATCTCTCTCTGATAGATCTGTAAGTCTTTGTGAAACCTTGATGCCTGGCAAGTGGTGAATCATGTGAGGCCAATAAGATCTTCTCCTTGAGCTTAAAATTCTTAACCAAGTAGATCTGATCCTTGTAATAGATAACCTCATCCATTACTCTAAATCTCTCATCCGATACCACCCCATCAAGTATCTCACATGCAAATTCATCTTTGGAGTACTCAATTAAGAGTTGAGCCTTCCAATCTGGGTCCATGCCCCTTAAGGACAACGTTGTAGGCCTCCTGGAAAGTGCATCAACTACTATATTTCTCTTCCCCTTGACATATTCTATGTCAAAGTCATAAGCTTGGATCTTTCTCACCCACTTCTGTTGTCTCTCTTGAAGTTGCCTCTGTTTAAGGAGTAATCTAAGACTGTTGTGATCAGTCTTCACCTTGAACTTATTTCCCACCAAGTACTACCGTAATTTGGCTAATGCATGCATGATAGCCAGCATTTCTTTATCATAGATGGGGTATAGCCTCTCATGAGGGAGCAACTTCATGCTCTCAAATGCTATAGGATGCCCTCCTTGCATCAAGACTGCCCCAATACCTTCACCTGATGCATCGAATTCTAGCACAAAAGGTTGAGAAAATTCAGGTAAAACCAAAACACGACAACTACTCATTACCTCTTTGAGCTTATCAAAAGCTCTTTGCGTTGTAGGTGTCCAATGGAAAGCTCCCTTCTTTGTCAATTCTGTGAGTGGTGCTGCTAATTGTGAAAATCCTTTCACAAACTTCTGATAATAAGTGCATATGCCCACAAACCCTCTAAGTTCTGTAACATTCCTGGGTTCAGGCCAATCTCTGATAGCCTGGATCTTCTCCTCATGTACCCTCACTCCATCCACTCCTATGATATGCCCCAAATACAACATATCTGTGAGGCCAAATTCACATTTGGAGAGCTTGGCATAGAATTGTTGCTCCTTGAGGATATGTAAGACTGTCTCAATATGTTGCAAGTGTTCCTCCCAAGTGCGGCTGTAGATCAGAATATCATCAAAGAAGACCAATACAAACTTTCTCAAATGACCCGGGAAGATGTGGTTCATGCAGGATTGGAAAGTTTCCAGAGCATTAGTCAATCCAAAGGGCATTACCAGAAACTCAAAATGCCCATAGTGACACCTGAATGCTGTCTTGGGGATATCTTACTCCCTCGCCTTGATTTGATGGTACCCGGACCTCAAATCAATCTTGGAGAAGTATTTGGATCCCCTCAACTCATCCATGAGTTCATCGATCCTGGGTATAGGGTACATGTTCTTCATATTCTTCTTGTTCAAGGCCCTATAATCAATGCACATTCTCAATGTGCCATCTTTCTTCTTTACCAAAACCACCGAGGAAGAAAAAGGACTAGTACTAGGCCGGATGTGCCCTAGTGCTAGCAGCTCTTGGATAGCTCTTTCAATCTCATCCCTATAAGACTTAGGATGTCTATAAGGAGTGGTGATCACTTCTTTTACCCCTTCTTCCAACTCAATGGTGTGTTCAAACCCTTAGTCAGGAGGTCTCCCTCGTGGGATATCCCCAAACACTGTAGAATACCGGTCCAAAAGAGATTGAACATTTGGATTCATCGGTGAGTCCTTGCCCTTCACCTCGGATATATGCAGCTCCACTACCCATGAAACATCTCCTCTATGCAGATCTGCATCCATCCTATGTGCTGAAACAACCTGAGGGGGATATGTGTTCATACCCTTGATCTTTTGTTGCTGGCCATCCTCCCCTCTGGTCCATTCCATCTCCAAGGTTCTCCAATTAGTGGTAACTCTCCCAAGAGTGACTAACCACTCGACTCCCAATATTACATTAGTGTCTGGAATATCTACCACAAAGAAGTGGTCTGTCAATGTATAGGTTCCCATAGTAATGGTCAGCGTTGGAACATACTTGCACATTGTAGAGTCATGGCTCCTGGGACTAAAATTGAAAATCCCTCAAACTCCTCCATGGGAATTCCTCTCTTGTGTATCAGCTGTGCATCAATAAAATTATGAGTGGCTCCACTATCTATCAATACAGAAACTATTTGCCCATGATGGTGCCTCTCACCCTCAAGGTCAGATACTTTGGGACCCCTCTTAATGCTGCAATATCTCCTCCTCTTAGAGCAAAGTCTTCTAGGGGTTGTACATCACTGGCATCCTTCTTGGAGAAGGTCTTGATATGATGTGTTCCTCCTGTAACACATTTCCCCTCCAAATCCTAAACATGGATTGTCTCCCTTGGCCTTGAGTGAGTCTTCTGCTGCAAAAAGGTTCTTGCCCTGGGCAAGATGTGTTGTAGAGCTCTAGCTTTCTCCACAGCTTCAAGGAGTGTGGTTGGTTTGGTAGACTTGACCAACCCTTGTAATGGTTCGGCCATCCCATTCAAAAACATGCATACCTTCCTGCTCATAGTGAGTTTGGATACCATCATTGAGAGCTGCAGATACTCAGCAATGTAATCCTCAAGATTTCCCTCCTGCTTGAGCTTGGTTATCTTGGCAAAGTGGGCTTCCAGATCCCTTGGATCGAACCTCTCCACTAGATTCTTGGTGAAAGCTGAGTAGGAACTGATATGATGATGCCCAAGTGTGGTCAGTCCATGAAACCACCAATCTTGAGCTTCCCCTTCTAGGTGCAACACAACTATCTTGATAGCTTCTATCTCAGAAACCTTGTGGAGCTAGAAGTATGTGTCCAAATTCTCTACCCATGCTTTTGTTGTGCACTTAGGTGTCCCATAAAATGTGGGCAAGAAGAACCCTACCATACTGCGCTGTAGGGCTGATCCCTGCATCAATTTATCCTCCCTTTGATGAGGATCATTCCTCCTTCCATCCTTGATCCGGCAAAACTCCTGAAAGCTCAAGTGCTCCTTGAACCTTTGAGACTGGAGTTCATATTCTCCAAAATATTCCCCTAGAGAACCATCCTTATCTCCTTCAGTTAAAAATGAAGGCATGGTGGAGATTTTTGATTCAGTTTAATGTCCCATGCCATTTGTAGTGTTGGTGCTTGCCTTATGGCAAAACTCTAAAGAGTCCTCTTCATGCCTCATCTCCCTGAGATCCCTTGCAATGTTATGCAGGGTTTGAAGTATGAGCCTTGAGATGTATTCATTCTCCATGCTAAAGATAAATCTCCCCCCCACAAGATGAGCCAAGAGCAGAGCTCTGATACCACTGTAATATTCCTTTTTAGGAATTTCAACAATATCTCCAATGAGGACGTTGTATAAGGAAACCAGTGCAAAAATAACGTAGTCCAGGGCTTGGATCCTCTAATATAGGTTGTATTTAGCTTAAATATAGAAGGGAATCGGAAAAAAATAACTTTAGCTACATTAAACAGATCTCCCCAACTCAACTATGCTAAAAAGCATCACAACCCCAATACATCATAAAACAGGAATGCCGGAGGCAGCAACAGCGTTATTTTTATTATCAAAACTACAGAAATGGATGGAATAACATATATCTGGAGCTTTCATTCATTATATAATCAGAAATGATAGGATTGAACACTTTTACAAGCATATTAGGACTCCTCGGAAAGGGTTTCCGGCAAAATAAAAACACAAGATACAACACTGCATAAAATAACGTTGTACCCAGCAAATCTGTATTGAGAAATATCTAATATGCTCTAAAAGGGACACACAATACAAGAATTGGCCCAAGGCCTTCCTCAATATATTTCCTGGAGTGGAAATCACCCCCTCCTCTTCTGAAATAAGCATAAATGGGTAGATACAACCCCAGCTACTGCAACTACTGCAGAAATAACGCTTCACTGGAAGTGACTGCACTGTCAAGGTCAGAGGATGGATCTCCTCAAGATAGATGATGAGAATTGAACTCAAGACCTCCTCCTTAGTTCCCCCAATCAGCTATATCAATGATGAAGATAGAATTCCGGCATGAGAACTCTTGCACTAAACAGTGTTGCAACTCCAGCTAAACAGTTGAAGCTTGCAATTAGTCATAGAATGAAACAAGAAGTATGAATGAATGAATTCCTTTGCTGCCATCCCTTTCTTTTTATCCTAGGTGAGCTTCTCCATCCCGGGCCCCGCTCATTGGTGATGTAGCTTCCTTGAGAAGTTTCATCCTTCAAAATTGCGTTGCCCTAGTAGCTTTCCCTCCCTTATGACAGCGATGTTGACTTATTCAACCATATCTAGCTCTTTGCTTTTGCTCCTCTTCACACTAAAGAGGCTTTATTTTATCCTTCTACCTCAATCCATTTTCACATTGGGATAGGTTTTATTGTGTTTCCTAATTTTTTTAAAAATGGAGCAATTATAATGTTCCAAGTAGCAATGGCTAATTGGGAACATTACAGACAAGGTTTTGCTAGGGCAGGTTGGATTCTGCACAGGGCGCTAAGAGGGTTTGTCCAGTCACAACTGGTAAATAGGGTGTTGGAGCATCCTTCAGGTTAGAGCCTATAAACTAGGGCGTTAGAGCGTCCTCCCAGTTGCAGTTGGTAAACATGGAATTGGAGCATCCTACGAGTTGGAGCCTGTAAACCAAGGGGTTGTAGACTCCTTCAGTTGGAGCTGAAAACTTGATGTAAATATTTTTGAAGACAAATATTAAGAAGCATTCAGTGGTTTTTGTCCCGAAGGGGTTTCCACCTAAAAATATATGTGTGTTTCCTCTATTGTTATGAATTTTTGAATGATGTTTATGAATTTTTATGTTTATTTGATGTTAATAACAATTAACTATCTAAGATATTAAAAATATACTAATTGGTAAGAAATAATGATTCACCCCCCTGTCAGTATTTCCAATAGTTGGTATAAGAGCAGGTTCCTTCAGTAGAAAATTAACAGCTAGAAGGCATATCTCAGAGTGCAAAGATGGGAAAATTAAAGAAGCAAGCCACCAAGAATTCAAAGGAATCAAAGGATGTTCCAGGTATTGAAATAGTTTAAGATCCTATTACTACTAATGAAGAGAAACTGGGTAGTCCAATTCCTATGTTTAATGACTCAAGTTGTGTACTTTGGAAAGGTAGAATGGAAGCTTATTTGCAGGCTCACGGATATGAGGTACATCACTTTGTTGTCTCTAGAGACATATCTACCAATGAATCTACAAGGTATAATATAAAATGCATGATTGTGATCCTTAATACTGTTCCAGACACTATAAAAGCAAAATTTGGTCAATGCTCAACAACAAAACATCTTTGTGAGAAAATTCAAGATCTTTATGAAGATAAAAAACATACAGGTCAAGGTAAAGATGTTGATAATCGTGGATATCCTCATATCAAAGAATATAACAATGATAATGAAGAATAAGTAGAAGAGGACATGGAAAAGGAATTAATTAATGCTTTAAAAGAATGGAAAAACGTAGAGAAGAAAAATCACACACTCAAAGAAGAAGTTGCTCTTTTGAATATCCAAGTGCAGGAAGTAGAAAGGAAGAGAAAGACCTGGAAATAAATCTAAAGGAATCTGGTCAAAGATGTTGAGAAATCTCGGGGTAGCAAGTGTAGTTTATTTCTCTTCTTGAAAACTACTTGTGATGTATTTTTAATTTTTTCTTGATTTAATTATTCTTTCCTTTATTATAATTAATGTTCTCTATCATCAAACAACTACCAAAATATAAATAACAATGAGACAATAAGACACAAGATGTAGGCGATCAACCAAGGCCAAAACCTCTCCAACTCAAGAGGAAAACCCATAAGAATTATTTCTCTTCTTATAGACCTTTAGTTGAAAAATTCCAAGACCTTTGACCCTTGACTAAGACCCTCCAAGACCAAGTCAAACCTTGTTTTTAGCAACTTCTACAAATTCTGACTTCCAGCATCTTCTTCTACAATTTTTACCTGCACAACAACTTCTTCTGCAACTTTGACCTATCCAACATCTTCTTCTGCAACTTCGACCTACCCAAAACCTTTTTATGCAACTTCCACTTACCCAACAACTTCTTCTTCAGAAACCCTAACGTTTTCTTCTGTGAGAAAAAATGGTTTATTCCTACTCCTTTCTTCTTCCCTTGGACAAATTATCTATCCTAGAGAATTCAAATTCAAAAATATATCTTCTTGATGGCCTAACTTCACTTATGAAACTCCTCTTTACTGCAACAACATAAACCCTAGTTCCTTCGCACATGTGGAGAGAAGTAGCCCAAAAACAACCCCAAAAACTTGGTTTTCTCTTCCTCCTTCATTCTCTTCTTCTTCACACTCCTTTTCTTTCTTTTGATCGAACTTGAGTGTGAGTGATGTGTGTATTCCAATTGAAGTCAATGTCTCCTTTATACAAGCTTCTCATTGGGTCAAATTGATTCCTTTAGGCCGACTTGAATATTGCATCGTGACTTGGTCTTGGAGGGTTATTTGAATTTACTTTTACTCAAATAGTTTCTTTTTACAATATTTAACATGCCCAAAAGGGTCTTTCATACATTATAATGACTCATAATCCTTAGAATCTCTCAATGGGAGATTGACCTATAAAATAAATTCCTCGAGCATGAAACCCATGCCTTAAGAAAAAAATAACAAATTTATTTTTCTCATTACATTAAATATATAAAATAATAATTGCATATGTCATTATGAAGACCAAACCTAGTCACATATTTCAACACTCGCTCTTAACTATGGAGGTATTCATAATCCATACAAGGTACTTGGAAATTCTCAATATTAAGAGTTCTCATAAGAAGAGTCGGATTGGTAACCCATCTATATAACATCATATCAACCAACATTGTCACATAGCAAGGCCTTGAATAACAACTCTATCTCTCCACATGATCAGAGCATAATGTTGGAGAGACCAATGATTTATAGACACCATCATCATTGGATCTCAAGGAACATACCCCACCAAGGTGTTCATAGGGTATGTCCTTTCAGGACTATTATTATATTGGATTCCTAGTCCTCAAAGAATATCGGTCCTCTATGAATACTCTTATATTGGATTCCCTACCACATCCTCAAAGAGTATTGGATGTTAGATTCTTACCCAATCCTCCATTATTTCTTTCTAATTAAAGACAAGAATGATGTGCCTATCTCTCCCTCTCAACTTTGGAGGATATACCCATTCTAATGAAGTAATGTGCCCATTCCTATAAAACGAATGTACCGAAGCTCTCTCTTAATCAGGGACTTTTCCAAGCTGCTTCTTATCCAGGGACTTGCCTTCAATAACAAATTTTTTCCTTTAGTGGAGATCATGGGACCTTCTTCTAGTTGTAGATCTCCCCCATTTGATGTCATGAATTTCATTTTAATATTATGGAGCCTTTCATAATTTGGGACTTATTTGTACGGAATCGACCATCATCACTTTCCTTCTCGAACCATGTTAGTCATGTCATCCTTCCTTTCATCGGAAAGTGATCTACTAGACCATATCTGGATTTTCTTCATACAAATACCTTTTCCCCATCATTTTTCCTTTAGGATTTTCCATCCCATCACATGAGAACTAGTTGTAGGTGACATATACAACTCTCTTTCCGTAGCCTTGTATTAGCCTATCTAGATATTGTTCAAAAATAAAAAATGAGCATCAAATTACCTTTTGTGTTGTCCCTTCATCATGTCATTTGCTTGGTGCACCATCAACATCTTGCATACATATTGATACATCTCCAAGATATTCAATTGTCAAGGGTATTTTTTTTTCCAGACTTTCCCAAGATCTTCATATGTTTCTCATGGAGATATCATGGCCAATTATTCTAATCATCGAATGTTGATTTCCTTTTCAATGTGACCATAGTTGCATCTTTCATGATGTCTTCTTTTCTTTATTCACATATTTCTTCTAAGGAACTTCTAATAATAGTTCCTTCATTTCTGTCAAACACCTCATATTTCATATGAGGACATATTATGTTGATTTCAACTAGTCAATATGTGACTCATGCCTTCATGCATATCTAGAAGATAACCCTTTCTTTTGATTGTACTCATTGTTAGAGTCGGTCCTTACAGCCCTCCGTCAGAGATCATTTCTCTTTTTGCATATCATTTTTAGGTGTCTCGCTCATTTCACTTCGTTGCATTCTGCTAGGGACATGCCATTGACTGACGAGAGGGTCTGGTCATCTTGTGTTTCCTCATGATTGTACCTGCAGGGCTAATTAAAATTCCTCAAAAATCACTGAAGTTCAGGTCACTTCATTCATGGTGATAAATGATTATTTTTGTCAAAAAGAGTCTTTAGTCCTAGAGTCTAGTTTTTTCAGTCTTTTGGTACATGTAATAAAATCCCGCAGGCCTTGAGGTTGGTTTCAAAGGGTTCCTATTTCACGTTTTTATTCTCAAAAACATTTGAAGACATTTCTAGTCCAAAACTCTGTTTTGGAACTAGAAATTGTCAAAAAAAAAATTGTAATAATTGTGTATTTGTTCCACCATAAGAAGTTCAAAAGCAGCCTCTGGTCTTTTCCAAAGCCAAAATGCCAAATCCCTGCAAAAACAACCAAGTTTCATCAGTCCAAGACTCAGAAAAATAGTGAAAATCCAAAGATAGAATTGCATTAAAATGATAAAGTGCCAAAAAGCCAAACATTATAAAAGTGGGTTATGGAGCAAATTAAAATCAAATCTGATTTTTATGAGATATTTTACAACCCATATAAAGCATTGAAAACAAATCATTTTCACAAATTTCCCAAAGCAAAACCGAGTTGGAGTGTTGAATTCAAGTTTGAAGTGTTTTCAAAGCCGTGGACTGGAGGTTGAAGTGTGCGTGACGCACAGAGGAGGCGCGCTATGCACACAAGGTGTGCGACGCACTGAGCTTCACAGGCCCTTGCAAATTAGCACGCGCGCGACGCACATGCTGCGCGCGGCACACTGGGTGAGCGCGCGACGCGTAGAATCTCAGAGCCAAAAAAAATTTCGCTCCTTCGTCCAGATTCATGCCAAATTGCCTCAATCTGCTTGCAAGTAGGTTCTTCACGTTTGCTCGCAATTTTACAGAACATATAATAAAAGTGGAGAAACAAGTGTTTAATGTGGAGAAATGTAAACCCTATGTTTATTTCCAAATTCACTTCTTAGGGTTTTGAAACGAATGTTAGTGATTGTGTGGGGGTTTGCAAACTTGTGTGGTTGATATATATGCTCATGCATCTACTGTCAGTGGTGTCCCTGCTCATTATTTACCTTAGCCTCACGTTCTCTTTCTGCCATTACATCGCTGCTATCATTGTTATTGCCATTGTCATTTTCTCACTATTTATCATTCATGTTATGACATAGTCCCATTTTCACTTGTCCACATCCTCCATTGACATTGTCAAACACTGCCAGGGCTATTGTCACTTTTGTTCCTAACAGTTATTTCCCCCACATTATACTCTCTTCTACTCACTTGTCAAATCCCCTTATGATCAAAGCAGTGACTTTTTTTCATGCAAACTCATTTGACAGAACCATTACCACTGTGGCTTTCCCATAACACTTTGATACACATGTGACATATTTGGGTTTTGAGCATACACTGAAACTTTTGTCTTCACTACACCTATATCAGCATATATTTTGCAAACATCTTGATTTTAGCGCCATGTGAGAGACGGATTCAGTTTATGAGCAGGAGTATGACAGTGATTCCACAGCAGAGGGTAATGTGCCACGGAGGTCTCACAAAAGTGGCAAAAGTGGTAGGCATGTTAGGGAGGATCCTACTTCTTTGGCTCAATTGCAGGCATGCCGGCTTGCAATGGATTGTTTTCACCATCAGTCATGTTTCCAGTACTGTGAGATGATTTCACAAACCCAGCATCATCCTGAGCTAGCTCGTCTATTTGTTCTACATTTACATGATGGCCGTGTAAACCTTGCCGGAGTAGATTTCGTTCTGTCACTCGTAGACCATTTAAGCCAAACATCGGAATACCCAAACATAGTGGGAGAATGGAACAAACGACAAGAATGAAAATCCTACTATGAGCTATACATCAAACCTGGGTTTATGAGGCAGCTGAGCAGGGTATTTCCTTTCAGATTCCTGAAGGATGAGTTTGCACCATTGATGAAACTCATCATTCGATATTTCAGTTGCGAGGGCAGATTTTCGCGTCTCTATGCGTATCATGTCCGTTTGTTGATGCATTTCACGAGGGTACGTATGATGAGAATTCCATACTTCATGTATCGCAACATAGAGAGGATGACAATTTTTGTACAGAAGAAGACCCCAGCACAGCATTATAGAAGTATATATCATTACGCGCTGATCAAAATCATGGTGGTACATCAGTTGATACAGCAGGGCATTACTTGGGAGGATTTCATCTCCCGTGACTTCTTCACAGCGCCACAGCCGCCTCCCGAGGTAGTTCATGATGAGGGAGAGCCTTCACATCAGCTAGACATTCCTGAGATTGAGCATATCAGTGCTCCAGTGTATGTGACATACCAGCGAGGCCACAGGGCCTTATTTGCAGCTACACGACGAGTACTATCTCCACCAAGGGTGGAAGGGGTCTCGTTGACTTCATCAGTAGCGCGAGTATTATCTCCACCAAGGGTGGAAGGGGTCTCGCCTTCTTCTTCAGCACAGGTACAGATTCAGGACAGAGGCAAGAGACCTATGCACGATGAGGGCCCATCAAGCGGTCGAGACACTGATTTCACATTCATCGATGTTGATGCGAGCTCTCCTAGCTCGAAACTGAAAGAGATCATCCAGGAGCAAAACGCCGAGAATGACACGCTGAAAGAGAAATTGCAGAGGGCTCAAGTAAGGAGGAACCACTGGAGGCACAGAATAAAAGCTACAGGAGGATCGCACACTCTTTGAGCTGCTAATCCGTGAGGATCGACAATTGGCCTAAGAGACCAGTGATATGACACTCGCTTTGAGCGAGAGACCGAACTCACGCATGTTAACATTCATCTGGAGAAGTTGTTGGCAAAGGCCAATAGAGAGAAAGACATGCTTCGTCACATGAAAGGTCATTATTGGGCTCGCATGCATGTCTGCAAGGCAAAAATGAAGATTCTAAAGAGGAGGTTGAGCAGTGCACTAAAATGGCAAAAGAGGCTTGATCCACTCCAGATTTTGGCCGAGGCTTCATTGGCTAGGCATGATACATGATGGAGGGTCTTTGCTCCGAATTTGAGCAAATTTGAAGAATTTTTTGTCATTTTGGAAAATTTTGGTCTCAAAACAGGTTTTTCAGCCATACGAGTAGCGCGTCGACGCGCTCGCTTATGATTGGGACAATTTCTGGAGGAAAAATTTGTATTTTTGGATTTTTCATGGTAATTTATGCATGCTCAGAAATGGCCGAAATAGTTCATCAAGTTCTGAATGATCAAAAGGGCCAAAACACCATGAAAATCACCTTTCTGCCACCTTTTGCACCAGCAGGAAGTACTTGTGGGAGAATGAATTTTTGGAGGGGAAAATGAGCTCAAAATTGAGAAATTCCACTTGGATTGGATAGCAGACATCCAGGGATTTCCAAAAATATATCATGAGCTTGATTTTGATTCCGGGAAGTGCTCCAAAAGCAGGTCCAAAGGCGCGCGGCGCATAGAGATTTTTGGTCAATTTTTCATCTTCCAGCTCAGAATTTCGGCCAGTTGAACCAGTTTTGCTTGTGGATGAAATTTTTGAGTTATCTTGATGTAAATTTATGGTTGGCATGTAACTTGGACTCACTTTTACCTATTCTAGATGATCCATTCCTAAAAAAGTAAAAATCAAATGTAAGAATCAGTTTCCTTCCTTTTAGAGGCAAGTTGTTTGGCTGCCTATATTCTAGCTCCTTGTTTAGAATTAGTTGGAACTGCTCCTAGAAGGAGGAATTCGACCCCTAGAGGTGTGGGAAGGGGTTAGGATAGTCTATATGATGTAATTTCTGAGACATTCTACATGTTGGACTCTTGGGAAAAGTTTGGCACACTATTGTACATATTTTTCATATTTTGGCTAAGGAAAGATCAGAGATTTTGCAGCACCTGTTGGGATTCTTGTGGCTTTCAGTTCCTGATGGTGTTTTCTCTCAGTTTATTGCAATTTATTTCATGTTTAATGTATGCCATTCCCTTCTTATGCTTCTGAAACTAAATGAATGAGTAAATGAGGTTGAATCCATTGTTTCCAGTGCTCTGCCTTTAAATTTGTTTAGTTTTACATGTTTTCGTCAGTTTGGAGAGGATCCATGTTCTCTTTTGCCCTCTTCAGCTCCTTGCCATTCTGATCCATCCATACACCTAATCAAAAGCATCAAGACTACTGCCTACCTCGCCCCAACTCAAATTCTGCAAAGATCTGGCCTCATCCCCGAGCCCAAAATTGTTTTTCCCATTTTTTCAACAAAAACCCAAAAAATCAAAATCAAACTTTTCTATCTCTTTACTAGCCTAAAATCAGTATTCATTATAAGTCATCTCAGCCCCTTTGAATATCTTTTGCCGAGATAGACCCGGAGAGAGCCCTCTCCTGTCCTCGTAGGGCTAGCTACGAGGCTGAGCGTGGTTTGATGTAGCCTTGAGTTTTACCTTATTTCAGCCTAAGGTAGATTTGAGCACTAACATAGTGGCGACCATACTGGGGAATAAATCTCAATGGTTTGCTTGTTGATGTGTTCATTTCATGAGTCTTAGACGGAGTCTGAAGTCACGCCAGGTAGCTTTCGAAACACTTTTTCCATGCATAAGCGGAAGTAGATAAACGTTGCTTCAGTCAATCTCTGGTTAGCTTGTGAATGCGGCACCCGATTTGCAAATTACCCCAGTATACTTATTCGTTCTAGACCTTTGGATGATTGAGTCTAGAAGTCGATAGGCTGAAAATAATCTATTGTGTCCCTTGAATTTTTCTTGAGTAGATCAATACACTGGCTTCAAAAAGGCATACCAGATCAAATCCTGATCCAAATCCGCCTCCAGTATATGAAAACCCCAACCTAATCCCAAGAATTTTCCGTTGAGAAGCTCCTATTATTCCTTTGGTCAAATCTCACTCATACCCCATTGTTTTTTAATACATTGAAGATATTGAGTTTGACGATCAGTTTGAGTTATCATTGTTTGAAACCAAATCCGAAAGTGCCACTGGTTCTACCGTCATCAATCCTGAGTTCGTTAAGTATCTAGAATTTGAACAAGCAAATAGATCTATCGATAATTATATTCTGAATATTAAAAACTCCATTGTGGCAACCAACATTCCCGAATTCATTGAATCTGCTTCACAAACTCTTGGGCCATCTGAGATTGCATCCGGTTCACGGATTCCCACTGAACCTCCCTTTATCCCTACCATTCCCGTACAGCCTGAGATCTCTGATCAGCAATCAGCAGTAGTTCATCCCTCATCTCCACCGTATACACCTCGTTCACCTACTGCTCCCATTCCACCTGTTTCTCCGAGACAACAGATTATAAATCCACCAAGAGCTATGGCCGCGAGATTTGCACCTCTTGTTTTACCTGCAAATTTGGATCCTATGCCTGCTGATTATCAGAGCAAGATTCCAATATTCAATGGCACTCCACAGAGTATATCCGCTCAGCAGCATATTTTCAGAATGACAGATTTCTTGGACCTGCATGAAATAGATGAAGAAAATGTGTCCATGAGGTTGTTTGCTCAGACTTTTGGAGGCGAGGTTCGTAAATGGTTCAGAGCTCTACAACCCGCAAGTATCAATACATTACAAGAGCTTTAGACACAATTCTTAGATCGGTGGGAGATGAAAAAAGATCCGCTGCAGATTACTTCTGAGTATACCAGCATCAAGTGTAATCCTGGTGAGTTTGTTCAGGATTATATTATCAGATTCAATACAGTTTATAATGCAATTCCAGATGAATTAAGACCGTCTAAAAAGTCAGCTCTCCTTAAATTCCCGGATGGTTTCGATCCGAGATGGCTTATT
Source organism: Pinus albicaulis (assembly GCA_034641835.2). Lineage (NCBI taxonomy): Eukaryota > Viridiplantae > Streptophyta > Pinopsida > Pinales > Pinaceae > Pinus > Pinus albicaulis. The sequence continues at coordinate 977,475,682 of CM076570.1, forward strand.
CACTATGAGATAGAGATCCGCCTACCTTGAAAGATATGCAGAAGATTGCTGTTAGTGTTGAGGCGAATCTGAATGATAAGAGAGCTCGGTTGAAAGCCGAGAAAAGAGTGACCATAAAAGAAGAAGCTTCCACATCTGCATCAGAACAGCACTTGCTTCGTGAGATGGAAAAAATGTTCAAAAGAATTACGCTCAATAATCCAGAAACGCAGATTTGTAATCCCAACTACCGTGGCCAGCAGCAGCCACAGTTCAGAATTAAGCAGCGTGAACAGAGAGCACAAGAGCCGGTAGCCCATCAGCAGATTAAAACACCTCTTTTGCATAATTTTGTGAGTCGAGATTCAGACAATGATGATGATGTAGTAGGTGAGAAAAACCACTTCTTTACTCCCGATGATCTGCCTATTTACATCACTGAGGATGAGGAATATGGAGAAAGTTCAGCTGCACAGAAAGATGAGGATTTCATTTTAGCAAATGATGCAGATCTGGAGGAAGAATCAGATGAATACCAAAGAGGGTATATGAATGCTTTGTCTGCTCAGCAGAAGCAATACTCATTGAGAAACATAGATGTGCCCATAAACCCAATTCAGAAAAGAAAAGAGGCTTCAGCACCAAAGATGGATTCACCTATACCACAGAAGAAAGGAAAAGAGACAATTGATCCCGCAGCTAGTAAATCATCATCAGCAGAAAGGGAAGATCAGTCAAGTATAATGAAGGATAAGGCTGAAAAGAAAGAAGCTCCGGTCAAAGAAGTTGAAAGAGTTTCAGCCTTTAGTTTAGAAAATGAAATTTCCAAATTGAAGGTATCTATTCCTTTGACAGAAATTATGAAGAACAGCAGCTATCGAGGTCAAGTCTCCAAAATTCTGAATTTTGATCCAATGTTCGACACGGTAAATATAGAAGATGATCAGCCTGAATTGATATTTGGGCCTACTTTAGATGGTGAGTCCCCTGACAGTGATGTTCCTCCCTTTTATATCAGTTTGAGGTTGCATGAATATGTATTGCACAATGCCATGTTCGATTCTGGTGCTTCGCACAATCTTATGCCAAAGGCGATCATGGAAAAGTTGGGTTTAGATATTACAAGGAAATACCATGATTTGTATTCATTTGATTCCAGCCGCGTCAGATGTATCGAACTCATCAAAGATTTGGTTGTAAGTTTAGATCAAATTCCTACGAAGAATGTCTTGATGGATGTGGTCGTGGCGGACATTCCTCCTCGATTTGGGATGCTCCTTTCTAGATCTTGCGGGGAAAAGTTGAAAGGTACACTACAGTTAGATTTTTCCTATGCTACAATTCCAGTCTTCGGTCAAATGAGAAAGTTATATCGAGAGCAGAAGATGAAATACATGATAACAAGCAAGGAGAAACCAATCAATCATCCTGTAAATTATGTACATACCGACTTAGAGTCGTTTGTTTTGTTTGCTGATAGTTTTAATGATATAGATAGTCAATTAGTTCAGGCAGAAGATATACCAGAAATCACTGAGAATTTTAGAGAAGTTCTACAGAAGGAAAGACGAGAAAAGCAAGCTACTATTGAGAAATCAGCTAAAGACGATGGGCAGCAAACAGAAAAAACAGAGCTGACGCAATTCCAGCATTTAGAGGAGGATGAAGATGGTCTTTGTACCATGGATTTTGATGGCGCAGTGGGTAGTGATGGTACTGGAATTGGTGTTTGGATACGCAGTCCATTTTCTGCTCCGGATAAGGTTCCAAGAAATGTGAGAGTATGTTCCTACAAACTAGCATTTGACTATTCTAACAATGAGGCGGAGTATGAGGCTCTGATTGCTGGCCTTAAGATTCTAAGAAAGCTGAAAGCGAAAATAATTGCAGTCTATGGTGATTCAGAGTTGGTGATAAAGCAGGTAAAGGGTGAGTTTCAAGCCAAACATCCTCGCATGAGGGCTTACCGTAATGCAGTTTTAGACATTTTGAAGTTATTTTCTGATCATACCTTGACATGTGTGCCTCGCATACAAAATGGTGTTGCTGATGGACTTGCTACGGCAGCAAGAAATTTAAAAATTCCAATGAATTCCAGCAACAAGTTCGAGATACATGTGAAACAGTCCCACTGTTCCAGACAATCAGCGATGTTGGCAAGTTTTTCAAGATGATGAGGAGATTAGTGATTTTCTGCAAAATAAGGGTAAGTTTAAAGACACCTCCATAGATACAGAACATGATGATGGTAATGATGATATACAAATAAATCAAATGGAAGTGCTGCAACTTAAAGATAACATCATTCCTAAAGGAGTGATTCCTTTAGAGGAACTCTTTGATCAAGACGATGTAGCCTGCAAACCGACATTGAGGCCGACCGAAAAAGGTGTTGAAGAGGTAAATATTGGGACAGCTGAAAATCCCAAGATGGTAAAGTTATCCAAGTCATTGTCACCAAAGGTAAGAGCAGAGTATGTGAGATTGTTGTCTTCATTTGCTGATGCTTTTGCATGGGATTACTCAGATTTAAAAACATATGACACTAATATCATTCAGCATACTATCCCTATCAAACCAAATCAGAAGCCTTTCCGTCAGAAGTTGAGGAGAATCAATCCAAAGCTGCTACCATCGATTGAAAAAGAGGTAAATAGGTTGTATAAGTCAGGAATCATTGTGCCTATCATATTTTCCGATTGGATATCAAATTTGGTGCCCGTGAGAAAGAAGACAGGTGAGATCCGTTTATGTATCGATTTCAGAAATTTGAATAAGGTATCATTAAAAGACAATTATCCGCTGCCAAAAATGGACCATATATTGCAGCGAGTAGTTGGAGCATCAAGGATGTCACTACTCGACGGCTATTCAGGATATAATCAAATTTTAGTGCATGAGGATGATCGTGACAAGACTGCGTTCACCACTCCATGGGGAACGTTTCATTATGCAAAGATGCCGTTTGGTTTGAAGAATGCAGGTGCCACTTTTCAGCGTGCAATGGACATGGCTTTCGCCAATGAGAAAGATGTATTTTTGGTTGTTTACCTTGATGATCTGACTGTGTTTTCAAATTCTGATGAAGAACATTTATATCATTTGAAAGTTGTTTTCCAGAAGTGCAGAAAATATGGCATTTCGCTGAATCCGAAAAAGAGCCTATTTGCCATGGATGAAGGCAAGCTCCTTGGCCACATCATATCGAAAGACAGCATTCATGTTGACCCTGCACGTGTTGAAGCCATCCAGCAAATTGAACAGCCCCGGAACAAGAAAGAAATACAGTCCTTTAATGGTAAAATGAATTTTCTGCGTCGTTTCATTCCAAATCTTGCTGAGCATCTTAGAGAAATCACGAACATGCTGAAAAAGGACAGTCAGGTAAAATGGACAGAAGAGGCGGTGAAATCATTCAATTTGGTAAAATTAGCTCTTTCTTCAGCCCCTATTTTAATCAGCCCGGACTACACACAGGACTTCATTTTGTTTTCGTTTGCTTCTGAGCACACTTTGGCAGCTGTTTTAATGCAGAAAAGGGATGGAGTTGAGAAGCCCATTGCTTTTTTCAGTCGGATAATAAGGGACGGAGCATTGAAATACAACATTATTGAGAAACAAGCACTTGCACTTGTAAAGGCTTTGAAATATTTCCGTGTGTATATACTGCATTCCCACATTATAGCCTATGTTCCCAACGCAACAGTTAAAGATGTTTTGGTACAGGCAGATCCAGAAGGAAGACAGGGTAAGTGGATCGCTGCGTTGTTAGAATATGATGTGGAGATTAAACAGACCAAGCTAATCAAAGGACAAGGACTATCCAAGCTCATGGCTGAAACAAATCTGCATGATCTAGATATAAATTTGATCGTTGCCATGTCTGATGAAGATGAGGAGAGTACATCATTTCAGGTATCTGATATTTTTGTTTCTTCCCCTTGGTATGCTGACATTTTATACGTACTTCAGAATTTGTCTCCACCACCCGGCATGCTTAGAAATAAGAGTAGAACCTTGAAGTTGAGGGCTGCAAAGTTTTGCATATTGAATTCTGCATTATATTGGAAAGACCCTGGTGGAATGTTATTGAATTGTTTGGTAGAGGAGGAAGCCAAAAGAGTTTTGGAGGACTTTCATAGAGGTGACTGCGGGGCCCATCTGTTTTGGAAAACCACAGCGAATAAGATTCTAAGGGCAGGTTACTATTGGCCTTCTTTGTTTTCTGATGTATATAAGGCTGTTAAGAATTGTCACGAATGCCAAATTTTCGAAGGGAAGCAGAAACTACAGCCTTTGCCTCTCAAACCAATTGAAGTCAGTGCGCCATTTCAGCAGTGGGGGTTGGATTTCATTGGGGAAATCCATCCAGCATCTTCCAGACAGCATAGATGGATATTGACAGCAACGGATTACTTCACGAAGTGGATCAAGGCCATTCCCACTCGACAAGCCACGGATGCAGTAATTATCTCTTTTCTTGAAAACAATATTCTGTCACGTTTTGGGTGTCCTAGTAAGATAATCACGGATAATGCAGCGGCCTTCAAGTCAAAGAGGATGGTTGAATTTTGCTATAAGTACAACATCAGCTTGGGACATTCGACTGCCTACCATCCGCAAGGAAATGGCTTGGCGGAATCTTCAAATAAGTCTTTGGTAAATATCATTAAGAAATTGTTGGAAATCAATAAAAAGGGCTGGCACAAGAAATTAGTGAATACACTTTGGGATGATAGGGTAAGTCAGAAAAAATCTATCAGGATGTCCCCTTTCGAGTTGGTGTATGGGGTAGACACAGTTTTTCCCACTTCTCTTGCTGTCCCGGTAGTCAAATTGCTTCAGGAAGCCGGTAGTGAGGAAGATCCCATGCAACGAAGGATTAATCAGATGATTCATTTACAGCAGACACGGGCGGAGGTCTTTCAAAATACATTCAAGTTGCAGGAGTGCATAAAGAAGATCTACGACAGAAAGGAAAAAGCAGATAAGTTTCAGCTGGATGAGGTGGTTTTGAAGTGGGATGCTCGAAATGAAGATAAGGGAAAGCACGGCAAATTTGAAAACCTATGGAAGGGTCCTTTTAATATTGCAGCGTATCGTGGTCAGAACGCCTTTCTTCTCAAGGAAATGAACGGGGATGATTGTCCTGGAGGGCCGATCAATGGTCGGCTACTCAAGCGATATCACTTCTGAGTATTTTCTGCTGATTTCATCATCATTGTATATATCGTTCTGCTTCTGTTTTATTGCAAGTGTGTACTGATCTCTCATCTTCAGTCTGGGGCCCGGAGCGAAGGCTATAATTCTGGAGATGGAGGTTAGTTGGTTTGAAGTTTGTCAAGTCAGTTTTATCAGTCTTTTCAGTTTGAAAGTTCAGTCAATTTTCAGTCAAATTTCAGTCAAGTTTTCAGTCAAAGTTTTCAGTCAATAAATGTGTCAAAATTTTTTGTGTTATCCGTTGAAATAATGACTCCATTTCCCAATGGATGAAGGCACTGTCTGACTCCCCCAGATATCTGTCGTTCTTGGCATCTTCTCGGAGCCACCATCCCCATTGGAGCCAATGTTAGAGTCGGTCCTTACAGCCCTCCGTCAGAGATCATTTCTATTTTTGCATATCATTTTTAGGTGTCTCGCTCATTTCACTTCGTTGCATTCCACTAGGGACATGCCATTTACTGACGAGAGGGTTTGGTCGTCTTGTGTTTCCTCATGCTTGTACCTGCAGGGCTAATTAAAATTCCTCAAAAATCACTGAAGTTCAAGTCACTTCATTCATGGTGATAAATGATTATTTTTGTCAAAAAGAGTCTTTAGTCCTAGAGTCTAGGGTTTTCAATCTTTTGGTACATGTAATAAAAGCCCACAGGCCTTGAGGTTGGTTTCAAAGGGTTCCTATTTCATGTTTTTATTCTCAAAAACATTTGAAGACATTTCTAGTCCAAAACTCTGTTTTGGAACTAGAAATTGTCAAATTTCATTTTTGTAATAATTGTGTATTTGTTCCACCATAAGAAGTTCAAAAGCAGCCTCTGGTCTTTGCCAAAGCCAAAATGCCAAATCCCTGCAAAAACAACCAAGTTTCATCAGTCCAAGACTCAGAAAAACAGTGAAAAGCCAAAGATAGAATTGCATTAAAATGATAAAGTGCAAAAAATCCAAACATTATAAAAGTGGGTTATGGAGCAAATTAAAATTAAATCTGATTTTTATGAGATATTTTACAACCCATATAAAGCATTGAAAACAAATCATTTTCACAAATTTCCCAAAGCAAAACCGAGTTGGAGTGTTGAAGTCAAGTTTGAAGTGTTTTCAAAGCCGTGGACTAGAGGTTGAAGTGCGCGCGACGCACAGAGGAGGCGCGCTACGCACACAAGGCGCGCGACGCACTAGGCTTCACAGGCCCGTGCAAATTAGCACGCGCGCGATGCACATGCTGCGCGCGGCGCACTGGGTGAGCGCGCGACGCGTAGAATCTCAGAGCCAAAAAAAAATTCGCTCCTTCGTCCAGATTCATGCCAAATTGCCTCAATCTTCTTGCTAGTAGGTTCTTCACGTTTGCTCAGTAAATTTTGGACATAATTATGGTGTTTTGAAAGTGGAGAAACAAGTGTTTAATATGGAGAAATGTAAACCCTATGTTTATTTCCCAAATTCACTTCTTAGGGTTTTGAAACAAATGTTAGTGATTGTGTGGGGTTTTGCAAACTTGTGTTGTTGATATATATGCTCATGCATCTACTGTCAGTGGTGTCCCTGCTCATTATTTACCTTAGCCTCACGCTCTCTTTTTTCCATTACATCACTGTTGTCATTGTTATTTCCATTGTCATTTTCTCACTATTTATCATTCATGTTATGACATAGTCCCATTTTCACTTGTCCACATCCTCCATTGACATTGTCAAACGCTGCAAGGGCTATTGTCACTTTGTTTCTAATAGTTATTTCCTCCATATTACACTCTTTTCCACTCGTCAAATCCTCTTATGATCAAAGCAGTGACTGTTTTTCATGCAAGCTCATTTGAGAGAACCATTACCACTGTGGCTTTCCTATAACACTTTGATACACATGTGACATATTTGGGTTTTGAGCATACACTGAACTTTTGTCTTCACTACACCTATATCAACATATATTTTGCAAACATCTTGATTTCAGCGCCATGTCAGAGATGGATTTAGTTTATGAGCAGGAGTATGACAGTGATTCCACAGCAGAGGGTAATGTGCCATGGAGGTCTCACAAAAGTGGCAAAAGTGGTAGGCATGTCAGGGAGGAGCCTACTTCTTTGGCTCAATTGCAGGCATGCCCGCTTGCAATGGATTGTTTTCAGCATCAGTCATGTTTCCAGTACTGTGAGATGATTTCACAAACCCAGCATCATCATGAGCTAGCTCGTCTATTTGTTCTACATTTACATGATGGCCGTGTAAACCTTGCCGGAGTAGATTTCGTTCTGTCACCAGAGACCATTGCTCAGGCCACTGGAATACCAAACATAGGAGAGGAATGGAACAAACGACAGCAGCTAGAGAGATCCTACTATGAGCCATACATCAAACCTGGGTTTATGAGGCAGCTGAGCAGGGTATTTCCTTTCAGATTTCTGAAGGATGAGTTTGCACCATTGATGAAACTCATTATTCGATATTTCAGTTGTGAGGGCAGATTCTCGGGTCTCTATGCGTACCATGTCCGTTTGTTGATGCATTTCACGAGGGTACGTATGATGAGAATTCCATACTTCATGTATCGCAACATAGAGAGGATGACATTTTTTGTACAGAAGAATACCCCAGCACAGCAGCATAGTAGTATATATCATTACGCGCTGATCAAAATCACGGTGGTACATCAGTTGACACAGCAGGGCATTACTTGGGAGGATTTCATGTCCCGTGACTTCTTCGCAGCGCCACAGCCACCTCCCGAGGTAGTTCATGATGAGGGAGAGCCTTCACATCAGCTAGACATTCCTGAGATCGAGCATATCAGTGCTCCATTGTATGTGACATACCAGTGAGGCCACAGGGTTTTATTTGCAGCTACACGACGAGTATTATCTCCACCAAGGGTGGAAGGGGTCTCGTTGACTTCATCAGCAGCGCGAGTATTATCTCCACCAAGGGTGGAAGGGGTCTCGCCTTCTTCTTCGGCACAGGTACAGATTCAGGACAGAGGCAAGAGGCCTATGCACGATGAGGCCCCATCAGGCGGTCGAGACACTGATTTCACATTCATCGATGTTGATGCGAGCTCTCCTAGCTTGAAGCTGAAAGAGATCATCCAGGAGCAAAAGGCCGAGAATGACACGCTGAAAGAGAAATTGCAGAGGGCTCAGTGGGTGATAAACTACTTGGAGCAGCGTAACAAACAGCTAGAGGATCAGCACACTCTTTTAGAGCTGCGGCGAATCCGTGAGGATCGACAATTGGCCTGGAAGAGACCAGGTGACATGACACCAGTTGAGCGAGAGACCAAACTCACGCATGTTAAAATTCATCTAGAGAAGTTGTTGGCAAAGGCCAATAGAGAGAAAGACATGCTTCGTCACATGAAAAGTCATTATTGGGCCCGCATGCACGTCTGCAAAGCAAAAATGAAGATTCTGAAGAGGAGGTTGAGCAGAGCACTAAAATGGCGGAAGAGGCCTGATCCACTCCGGATTTTGGCCGAGGCTTTGTTGGTTTGGCATGATACATGATGAAGGGTCTTCGCTCCGAATTTGAGCAAATTTGAAGAATTTTTTGTCATTTTGGAAAATTTTGGTCTCAAAACAGGTTTTTCAGCCCAACGCATAGCGCGTCAACACGCTCGCTTATGATTGGGACACTTGCTGGAGGAAAACTTTATATTTTTTGGTTTTTCATGGTAATTTATGCATGCTCCAGTATGGCCAAATAATTTCACCAAGTTCTGGATGATCAAAAGGGCCAAAAACACCATGAAAACCACCTTTCTGCCACCTTTTCCACCAGCAAGAAGTACTTGTGGGAGAATGAAGTTTTGGAGGGGCAAATGAGCTCCAAATTGGGAAATTCCACTTGGGATGGATAGCAGACATCCAGGGATTTCCAAAAAGCTATCATGAGCTTGATTTTGATGCCAGGAAGTGCCCCAAAAGCAGGCTGAAAGGCGCGCGACGCATAGAGATTTTTGGTCAATTTTTCATCTTCCAGCTCAGGATTTCGGCCAGTTGAACCAGTTTGGCTTGTGGGTGTAATTTTTGAGTTATCTTGATGTAATTTTATGGTTGGCATGTAACTTGGACTCACTTTTACCTATTCTAGATGATTCACTCCTAAAAAAGTAAAAATCAAATGTAAGAATCGGTTTCCTTCCTTTTAGAGGCAAGTTGTTTGGCTGCCTATATTCTAGCTCCTTGTTTAGAATTAGTTGAAACTGCTCCTAGAAGGAGGAATTCGACCCCTAGAGACATGGGAAGGGGTTAGGATAGTCTATATGATGTAATTTCTGAGAAATTCTATAGGTTGGACTCTTGGGAAAATTTTGGCACACTATTGTACATATTTTTCATATTTTGGCTAAGGAAAGATCAGAGGTTTTGCAGCACCTGTTGGGATTCTTGTGGCTTTCAGTTCTTGATGGTGTTTTCTCTCATTTTATTGTAAGTTATTTCATGTTTAATGTATGCCATTCCCTTCTTATGCTTCTGAAACTAAATGAATGAGTAAATGAGGTTGAATCCATTGTTTCCAGTGCTCTGCCTTTAAATTTGTTTAGTTTTACATGTTTTCGTCAGTTTGGAGAGGATCCATGTTCTCTTTTGCCCTCTTCAGCTCCTTTTCATTCTGATCCATCCATACACCTGATCAAAAGCATCAAGACTACTGCCTACCTCGCCCCAACTCGAATTCTGCAAAGATCTGGCCTCATCCCCGAGCCCAAAATTGTTTTTCCCATTTTTTCAACAAAAACCCAAAAAATCAAAATCAAACTTTTCTATCTCTTTACTAGCCTAAAATCAGTATTCATTATAATTCATCTCAGCCCCTTTGAAGATCTTTTTCCGAGATATACCCGGAGATAGCCCTCTCTTGTCCTCGTAGGGCTAGCTACGAGGCTAAGCGTGGTTTGATGTAGCCTTGAGTTTTACCTTATTTCAGCCTAAGGTAGATTTGAGCGCTAATACTCATAAGGTAAAGTATCTATCCCAATTATCTGCAGCTATATGATGACATGATCTAACTTATCAAACATATGCATACATACTTCTTTCCTTCTTTTGGAAATCTAGACTTCCTTCAACATCTTCCTTTCCTTGATTAAGGTTATTTCAATCACCTTGACATGTTGAATTCCTTTGTCATAATACCATCATTCTTTCAAATAGTGAATCCCATCCAAGGTGGTTTTCTCAATGAGACACTTGATTTTTCCAGGAGATGAACCTTCTAATGAAGATTTCAGTGGATGAACTTGATTATCCTCATCTTGCAAATGCTCATTTCCAATGATGTATGACATGTTATATACTATATGACTTCCTTTTACCCATAATTATAACTTATGCTTCTAATGAGATTACCAAAAGCTACTTCCTTCTAATGATGACTGTCATAGACTTCTGCTTCAACTATATTTCAAGCTTCTTTTGATGTCATTAGCTCTTGCTTCCATTGTATGCCATGTTGCTATATCCGATAATGATGCATCCTATTATGCTTCTAATGATTCCTACCATGATAACTATATTTTACAAAAATGTAAAAGAACTTAGTGAAGAATAATATGGCAATAATAGTAGAGATATTTCACTTCTTCCTTCTTTGACTTATTCTTCTCAACATCTTCCACTTATTTGGTGATATGAAATTCTTCCCTTCCTCTTTTGTTGTTTCCCTTCTTGAGTTTGGGACAATCTCTCTTGTAGTTCCCATAAATCCATAGCATTTAACCTTCGGCATATTATTTTTCCTTTTCTGAGGACCAAATTTTCCAAATTTCCCTTTTCTCTTTGCCATGGTAGCAAATGCTTAGGTTTTCTTGTTTGATCTTACATCGTTTTTTTCCTTTAGACTTGTTTCTTCAATTTTTCACAATGACCATAGTTCATTGAATGGGGTAGCCTCATTCTTTCCATAAATGCTTGATGTGAAGTTGCCCCATTCCTCTGGAAGTCCATTGAGCACTATAGTTGTCATTTCCTCATCAAACATTATTTCTCCCAACTCTTGTAGTTGGTCTCTAATTTATGACACCCTCATAACGTATGAGGTTATTCCTTCTTCTTTTGATATCTTCATCTTGTACAGTTCTTGTCTTAATGAGATCACTTCTCCTGTAGTGCTTATAGGGAACAATTCTACAAGTTTGTTGTATATTTCTATTGATGTTTTTAACTTTGAAACATAGGTAATGAGGCCTAGCACCCTGATTATGTGGACAATATCTCTTAAGGTGTTCCTTACCACATTTCCAATGCTCCAACCATCTAGTACCATCACCTTTGTGTTTCTGTTGTGATCCAGGTCCCTGTCTAGCTGCATTGAACTTCTTTTATGGTGCCACATTTTCTTTCTCTTCTGAATTTTTCGGCCTTGTTCTTTTTGGCTTCCATTTACCCTTACCTTTATCTTTCCCTTTCCATCCTTGTTGAGATTCGTTATTACGCTTTGACTATTCATAAAAATGCTTCAATTTCCCAATAACTTCTTCAAGTGATCGAGGCTCATCATACTCAATCTTATATCTAAATGCTAATGGAAAATCATTGAAAAATCATTGAACTTTAGCCTACTCATATTTAATATATGGTACATACCTTAATAGCTCCAAGAACTTTGTCGTATACTCCTCATCTATCATCAATCCCATCTTTATCTCATAGAATTCTATGGCCTTACCTTCGTAGTACCTTTCTGACAAGTACTTCTTCCTGAAAGGCCTCTTGAACTCATTCCAACTCAAGTCCTTTGTCCTAATGTCTCTGACCCGCTTCACGTCCTCCCACTAGATATTTGCTTTACCTCTCAGGCTGAAGATAGATACTCTAGGCTTCATATTATCTGTGTAATTATGAAACTCAAAGAACTTCTTTATCCCAAGTATCCAAGCTTCTACATCTTTTGGTTCCTTAAAGTCTCCATCAAAAGTACGTGGCTTTGCTTTCTTAAATTCATTAGTAAAGTATCCCCTATCACTCCTCATGTAAGGATGATAACAATGACGATAATAATGCCCATCAGAACCAGAACTAGAGTAGTACCTGTGTCCATCACTTATCCTATATGGAGTATCCAAAAACCTTCCATCTCTCATTGTCTCATCTCTATCTACCCTGTGTCCACCAGGATCCCTACTTCCATATGCCCCATTAGTTTTTTCCTCCTTCCCATGGATGATTTGAAGTGGCCCTTGTCACTTCAATTCTGAAAAGCTCCGAAGGAGTATTTCATTAACCTTTGTTTGTTTCTCTTGTGCCTGTATGATTCTGTCATTTTCCGCCTTACAAATCCTTATTTCTTCGTTCAAACTTCTCAATGTGTCTGCTAAGTCATAATAGTGCCCAACACTATGCTTCTCATCTGATTCATAGGGAGAATATTTGTAGTCTACCTTATTTCTATTCATTTTGATCTCTTTCTTGCAAGACGTACTATGTCAGCTCAACCAAATCACAACAGACCAACATACCTTAGCATAATTCGGGGAGGATATCTCATCGGAAAGATCATCCTAATCAGCGTAATACATGTATAGTCATAATCGTAACAACAAATAGACATATAACAAATAAGTGTACCAACACATAAACATCATTCTAGCTAGATTCCAATCATCAATGCATGACCATATCAACTACACATACCATGACCTCATGCATGAAAAAAACAACCATACCAATGCGCAATTGACAACATGTAAGAACTCACACACTTAGCAATTAATAACCAATCATACACTCATGATGACACACTTCACAACAACAACATACTATTTTAGATGGCGACATCACTACAACCACAACTGACACCATGCATATGCAACAAGCATATAGACCACAAGTATTATTAACATATATGCAACCGACATGAATGCATGACCAACACACACCATCCATCCATTCCAAGGGGTGAACCATGCTTTGATACAAATATATAACACCCTCATCCCACATCTACCCAAGTAACCAACTAACCGGGATAAATATGTGACAAGAGCATGTTATAATGGGATTCAACCTCCTAGGCGACCTTAAGGAAGTGGAATCAACATAAACAAATCACACAAACCTTCCACATCGGTAATAAAACTCCCAGGAGATATCCCAACCACTCAGGTAACCATCCCCTAGGTCCCACTAATTTTTTAGACCATTAAACCCTTGGACGCTCCCTTTCTATGGAAAAGGGTGCGTCTAGAAGGCTTTGGACACTCCCACAACATGGGCATGCATGCATCTGGGGAATTTTTTTCTTAGAACTGTGCCTATGTCCTCGGGATTTGAGCCACTTTTTCAAGCCCAGATCCTAGGTCACTGCCCAGAACTCAATGATAGGTTCAGAAATGAATTATAATAGCAAAACAATGATACATTCGCAGAAACATTATCAAGGTCTAGACTGGACCCCTACTAGCCATGATAGGCATTTCGTCAAACATTTCACAAATATGTAATCTACAGGTTTAAACAACATATCTTAGCATAGGGGTCTCATACTTATCTGAGAATTGCTAAGAATAATTTTTCCCTTACATAATTAGTTGCATTATCATATATTAGGTCATAGATACATTGTTCATTCATTTACATGCTTATAACCAACATAACAACAACAAATATACAAAGGATACATCAGCCATATAATCCACACATAAACCAGTACATTTACACATAAGATATGAAGGAAGTAACCTCTTATTAATGAATGCAAAAGCCAACCTGGGATGGGGCTAGCACGTTCCACCCGAGCATAGATTGGTTGAGCCAAATCTATCTTCATCCAATCATCCCCATGCCATATTCCAAGCATGAATGTGGGATTCAAACTAAAAGAACCAACCAGGGCATCCCTAGGCTAAACCACCTCACCCTCATCAATAGAAACCAGGCTTTGCCGCAATTCATCCTGAATCACTAAGCCATACAAAAAATCATGAATGCCACAGGATTTCTCTGCTTACATCATGAGGAATTTTCTTGTATCCTAGTCTCTCAGGATTTACCGCAATCCACACCAGATCACTAGACCCTAAACCGAGACTCCACTCTCCAGGATTTACCGTATATCCCATCCCAGGGTTCCTAGGCCCGATGGAGAGCACCCACCTCTAGGCTTTACCATATATCATGCCATTTATCGGTCGTGGATTCTTAGGCCCACCAAGGTAACACATTATCCAACTTTACCGCAACCCAAAGTCTGTTTTAGGGGTTACTAGGCCATGTGTTCTTTCATTCATAAATCCACCTTACTCATCTTCGAATCCATTCGGAAATTCATCTCAATCAAAACATGAACTATTTCACTGACGAATATTTCCATGCTCTCATGTGCCTCTTCTAGGATAGTACTATTAATTTCGTCTTAGAGGCTCACTTTTTGTCTCCCATCTTGAAGGCTTCCTTTTACATCCTTCAATCAGTGCTTCATAATGTCAACTTACTTGCTTATTCAAGGTTTATGTGTATAATCCCTTATGTTGTTCATTGAAACCAAGGCAATCCTTTGCGTTATGGTGGCCAGGTTGATACCATGGATGGGGCTCCTACTTGAAATGGTGTGAGGTCTAATTGGGACTTCACATCAAAAAGACCTCATATATGTTGGCAGTATCTAGAACCATCAAAAAGACTGTATCGAAAATAAGCCCTACACTCAAAAGCTTTTCATATACTACTTCAACATATGGACCAGTGGGTTGTTGTACTGGTGCCTTCTTCTTTGCCTTAGCCTTTTTCATTTTTTCTTTGCGAGAGGAATCAAATCTTGCCTGTAGAAAGAGAAAAAGGATTAAAAGAGTAGAGCTATTATGGAAAACAATAAAACGAAATGGTAAAATAATAGTTTTAACTTGTTAAATAAACTAATTTATAACCATAAATGTGTGAGCGTAGCACTACAAGGAAAATACCCTCTAGCGGAGGTTACAAAGGAGGTTTTTAGTGTTATAAAATTGGCCAAAATTGTAAAAAAAAACATATGCTACCACATTCGTTTCTGGTAATGGAGGTTTTGGCGGAGCTTTTAACGGAAATTCAACACAACTAAAAAAAAATGGGCGGCCGGAAGTTATTACGGATGTTTTTTCATCAGTGCTCTTATCAGGTTTTAACGCACCAGTGCGTATCGATAGACAGTGCACCGAGGCCGTCTAAGGAGAATTCACCGGGCTGTTAAGGAAAACAACAGCATCGGGCCTGGTGTTGGTGATACAACCCACGGGGCCATTCTCATTGGTCTTGGGATTTGAGCAGTGCCCATAGGTCGTATAAGCGCACCGGTGCGTGTATCTTTATGAGGCACCGGTGCTCCGTATCACAGAAAGACACCAAGGTTTATAATTGGTATCGGTATTCGTGCGGTGCACACGACATCTATAAATGTACTGGTGCTTATAGATACTTAAACGCCCCGATGCGCATTATCACACACACACAACGATATTTATAACTGGAATTGGTATTAGTGCAGTGCCCATAGAATCATAAACGCACCAGTGCGTATAGACACATAAACGCACCAGTTTTCATTTTGTTTTTTTTAGAAACATCCACCTCTGACAGTCCAATTATTGTGATTGTTTTAAATTCATTATTCATCAAAAGTCGACACATCTTATAACAATATTTATATTAATTACATTTTTATTAATGCATTTGAATGTGCTGTTTGGATTAATTTGTTATATCATATCAAAATTATTGTGGTTTTTATAAATTCATTATTCTTCAAAAGTCGACACATATATATAATCTTATAACAATATTCATATGAATTAAATTTTTATTAGTGCATTTGAGAACGACAATGGAGAACGAAATAGAATAAACTAAAACATATTTTATTATTATATGTGTGTGTGTGTGTGTGAATAAGACAATATTTATCATACAAAATGGGACAATTATTCGTATCCCTTTGTCTTTCAATTAGGACACTATGTCCATTACATTAAACAAAATGTCTGATTTCACACACATATTTCAAAAAATAAAATGCTTTGCTTTGAAATACAAATTACATAGTGATCATCATTCTTTGCTTGAACTGTTGTCACTGCTATAGCTACTTCCATGACTTGGATTATTTTCAGGAATGTTGTGTTCATGGCGTTGATTTTTCTATTCTTCTTCACTTTCCATCTACAAACATAAAAATACACTGAAATGAGTGTATATACATTGGTGAGAATAATGAAAATTAATCCAATATTAAATAATATACATCAATGTAAATCGAAAAGAAAAATGACGTACCATAGCAACAATTGACTCATAAACTATACACATTCTTTCAAAACCATGTACCATGCCATCTTGCAAAATTTCATCTATTGGCGCAGTTCCATACTTTGTTTCCTGCAAGTTTTATACCCCATAACAAATCATATATTTAATATAAAAGATGTTTTTGTTCTATTAATTATAGATGGAGCTAATTAAAACAAGATCGATAGATGCTTACAAATTCCACAATTAAATTCTGATATGCCAACATATACTCACAACCCATATTTAACCCAATTTCAATCAATTCGTCTGATGGTTCTTCTTTGTATGTTAGCACCTGTATGAAGACATTCAATGATGATTTTTGTAAAACAACTTAAAAAATACAAAAATGAAATCTAGTTAAGTTGTTATAAAGAAGTAACAATTACTCACAAACTTAGAGATCAACCATTTTCTTCCTTGTTGTCCTGTTTTATGTGCTGAATGGGTTCCATTTTCTTTTCTTTTCTGCAAGAAAATTATTGAAAATTAATTTTTAATGCTAAATTGTTTATTTATTGTACCTAATGACCGAAAAATTCAATGATTACATATTACATTTGAAGCACGTTGTTGTATTTGTTCCACTAGATCCCTCAAGCTTTTGTATAAGTTTTTCCCCCTTTCGTTAACTTCCAGCACCACTCCAAATGAGCCAAGGAGCAATTCATTTTCATTTGCATGTTCTATTTTTTTCTTTTCTTGCAACAACATTCATTTTCTGAGTTGTTGGTCCGTGTAGAACACTAAACAGATGTGAATTAGTAGATTGTTTGACACATGTTATCTAATAATTTTAAGTATATTATTAATGATAATTAGAAAAAGAAACGCATATTGGATCGATAGTATTGTTTCATTCACCTGATTCATCTTTTTGCAATTTTTCCATTAAACTTTTACGCTCTTTTGGTCGTAGATCAGAAATAATCATATCGAGCTTCATCATTTTGTGGCTCTGAATGATACATAATAAACAATACATATTAGTTAAAGTTACATATAGTTCAAAAATAATATTTTTTATAAATAATTTACAAAGAACTTGCCTTTTTTGCTTTTCTTGATGTGTTAACTATTTTTTTGTTACTTGATATCTTGTCAGCCATTTCTTTATCAATCTGAAACCTGTAGCATATCATTCATTAATATATTTATAAATAAATTCTCAAATTTTCAAGTAGAAAATAAATCATGAGACACCGGTGTGCCTTTCATGAAATCTGCACCGTTGCTGGTGCGTAGATATATTAACAATGCACCGCAAAACAATATAATACACCATACGGTGCGTTCGGTATTATAAACGCACCACAAAAACAGTGTAATAGACCTAACGGTGCGTGGGGTATTATAAATGCACCGCCAAAATGGTGTAATACACCGTACGGTGCTTTCCTAGTTAAACAGAGCACCAGTGCCCTATTTCAGATTTGGCACACGGATTTAAAAAAATGTTTTCACTTTTTTACGACACAGAACTTACCGGTGCGTTGTACTAATATAGAGCACCGGTGCATTTTACTAATATAGAGCACCGGTGCGGTGGCGTATGCAGGGTGCACCGAAAGAAAATTCCATTTTTTCAAAAATTTACGCAATGGCCGAATGGATTGGGATCTGACTATGCAAGTCGTCCCATGGGTTGGACGTCAATCTAAAATGAAAACCCTAATTCTGAAATCACAAAAACATGGAGAAGAAAGGGCAAAAACAAAAAAATGAAGGGTTCAAGGTAAAAATGGATAAAACTGCAGGAAAAAATAAAAAAACTGTAGAAAAAAAGTAAAAAAATGAATTAAATTTAATCACTAAATGGTTTGAAATTCTATGATAAAGGGCTTGAATCACCAGAGCTTTTGTTTCTGATTGTCTGAATACTTCTGCTCGAACGTATTTCACCATCCACAGTGCCCTTGTGCTCTCCTACAAAAATCTGACAGAAAATTTTTAGCAAAAATAGTGAAATAATGAAAAGTGTTTAGTATTTAAAGAATTATTTTATCAAATTAGATTTTCGAAAATATTTTGCCACTCATTTTTCAAATTGACGCTCTTTTTTAACTTGAACAAATTAGAGTTGCGTTTTTTTATTTGCGTTTATTCGTTTTTGGTGCGCCGAAATGTGACGCATCGGTGCGTTGTATTAATACGACGCACCGGGGCCTGTTAGGATGTTAAGCGCACCGGACTTTTTAAAGTTTTTTTTTATATATATGTAAGATCATAATAAAATAATGATAATTATAAAGTACATGAAATTATTTTTATTATTTTCTAAACTTTATATATATGTAAGATCATAATAAAATAATGATAATTATAAAGTACATAAATTTATTTTCATTATTTTCTAAACTTTATGTTACAAAAATTCGCATTATTCTAGATTTGTTATTTTACAATTATTTTCAAATTTACAAATTTAAATATTTTAATAAAATCATTTCACATTAATACAATTAAAATTTTCACATTAATAGAATTAAAATTTTACAAATTAATATTTTACATATAATTACATTAATTAAAATTACAATTACAATTTTACATTAATTTCACATACATGAATTACGATTAAAATTACAATTACAATTTTAATTTTACATAAAATTACATTTACAATTTTACATATAATTACATTTACAATTACAATTACAGTTTTACAAATATTTTACAGACAATTCAATTAAAATTATAGTGACAAATACAATTACATTTACAATTTTACATAGAATTACATTTACAATTACAAATGCAATTTTACAAATATTTTACATACAATTCAATTAAAATTACAATTACAAATACAACTACAATTTGTGAAATCTACATACAATTAGAATTACAATTACAATTTTACAATTTTTCATATATACAATTACAATCATTTCAGAATAAAATAAATATTACAATTACAATTAAAATTTTACATTAATAGGTGAATCTTGAAGGAGACCGATGGTTCCTAGGGTTTGAAATACCAAGTTCTTGGGCTCTCTTTCCGCCGCCATGCTACAGTCGGGCCTGGCTGCTCAGGTTGGTCCTATTCTTATGGCTCTGGTGCTCAAGCGGGGGATCCCCTTAATTTTTCGCTATGTGGACTGCGATGGCAGCACATTTATCATCCAGTCATCCCCAACATTTATGCCCTCACCCATCCTAGCCATTGCCTGCCAAGCTTTTCTCCGCACAGGACGGTGTGCTTTCGCCCTTGCAGTCGACACAGGGTCATGGCCTTGGCTTCTTGCGGCTCTACTGCCTCCTCTTGAGTGATCCACCTGCGGGCCTTGCTCACCATGTTCTGACTGTTTCATGTTCCTCTGCGACCCTCGTCAACCTTGTTTCCTCTCAGCATCCTCTATTCAGGGCCACTGCAGCTTACGGCTTCCCCTCTCGTGCTTGGAGCCCGCCTTGCAGCAAAGAATGCCCCCAGAACAGGCTTCGAAACCCTCTTCTGAACACAAGGAAACCTCAAATCTACTGCCACAGAAATTCCAGATTCAGATAGTTCTTCTTTTGGGTAAAACTCTGCTTCTGTGGGTCCGTCCCTCGCTCCCGGTGCTACTCCTCTCACAGGTAGTGGCTCTCAGGCTGGGGGTTCCCTCCGAATCACTACGTTTCCTTCATGCAGGTAAACAACTTGATGAATGTTTTACTCTTTCATTTTACAACATAGAAAGGAATGCTACGGTTACTACCTCCCTTCGTCTGAGGGGAGGAGCAGCAGTTTAAACCTCTGCCCCCAAGGGCTTCTCATACAAAGAAGCGGTTAAAGCTCAAACCTCCAAAAGCTCTGCTCCTCCCACGGAGGCTCCCAAGCCCTTTCTGGTAGACAAAATGGATGAAGTGCCTTCAGTATAAATTTCCCTCCCTGTTCTGGAGGATCAGCTTCAATTCTTGGAAGAATATTCTCTCATTTGCAGATTCAATGGACTATGGCCTCGCACAAAAGACTTATACGGCTGGATTCACTCCTCTTGGACCAAAAACTGCAGGGTATTTTTCTGCTCCAAGGGCTTCTTCATCGTGGCTTTTGCTGACAGCAAGGAATACCAATCAACCCTCACAGGTGGTCCTTGCTTCTGGGGTAAAGCAGGCCTGTTCCTAACCCCCTGGTTCCCAGAATTTGATCCTTCCTCAGCAGTCATCACTAAACTTCTGATCCGGGTCAGGCTTCCTAACCTACCCGCTCACCTTTGGCACTGTGTAGTCTTTGAAGCCATTGGAAACACTTTGGGCCGCTTCCTGGCCACTGACCCCTCGAGAGGCCAACTGGGCATTTACACCTACGGCAGAATTCGTGCCGAGATTGACATCAGCAAAGGCTTACCTGACCAAATCATTCTCAAACTCGAGGATCACTCATGGGCACAGACTTTAGATTATGAAAACACAGCATTCCGATGTCGACACTGTCATCAAACATGACATCTTCAGAATTCTTGTGTTGGGTTCCTAGCACAACAGAAAATCGGCACCCACAAACCGAAAGAAAAAAGTTGGAAACCCTTTCCTCCACCTCTCGTGGAGAACCTTGTGTCCTCTAGTTTCGAGGATGAAGCAAGTGATTCAGATGATGAGATAGATACTCAGCAGCAAGCGCATTCCTCGGATGTCGCCGAGAAGCCTCCGGCCTCCTCGAATCTCCAGAAACGTACTTATGAGTCCAACTCTTCTGACTCAGACAAAGAACCTCTTCCACAGACCAGCAGCAATCTTCAGATGGTTTCAATCCACCCGCCCCCCGACAGTTGGGTTAAAGTCACAAAAAAGAAAAGGAAGAAAATTCGCTTTTCGTAATCCAACCTCTCTAGCTAGAGCTCTCTATCTGTCTTCTAGGCTCCTCTTGAGCTATTTTCTTGTATTCTTGGCTCCGCTTTCTCTTCTTCTGCTTCTCTTGACAGCATCGCATAACTGTGGCGGATCATTGATTTTTTCATGCCTCCCCAGTTACATGCTTCTCTTGTTTGTATCTCCACTTGTACGATGAGTTTATTAATAGAATCATTCCTTCCTAATTTACCAAAAAAAAAAAAATTACATTAATAAATATTTTACACTTAAAATTACAATTAGTACAAATACAAATACAATTTTACAATTTTACATAGAATTAAGATTTAAATTACAATTACATTCATGACATAATATTTAATAAATATCATGGTCATTTAATAATATTAAATTAATTAATAAATATCATCACGATCATGATAACCATTGTACAAACATCATATTCGACTAATAAACACATTCAATTAACATCAAATTAACATTATATATTAACATCATCACAACACAAACATCAAATATACATCTTAATATAATGTCAAATAACTCATGCGCCTATCACATATACACATCTATCTGCAAGCTAAACATTAAATGAACATATCTAACATGACTAACAATATGCGCCACATCATGATGATCATCAACATGAAAATTAAGTACAACTGCAACATGAACATAAAATACATGGACCATATATATATATAACTGAATAATGTTAAAAATATACAACTGTAATATAAATCATGTCATGGATCAGGCGGTGGTGGTAGTATAACAACATGATCAATAACACTAATAGAAGTGGATGCAGCCTGCTCAGTAAAGCTGGGTGCAGCCTTGACAGTCGATGGTCAACTAGCCTGTGCATGATCATGATGATCACTAGTATTGATGGATGCATCCGCTGGTGGCAGTACAACATGATCAATATGAGGCGCAGTAGTAGTGGAGGCGGCTTTCTCAGTCAATAGTACTACAGCCTCGGCGATCGATGGTCGAGCCTACTCATGATGATAGTGACAATTACTCATGGTGGATGTTGCAAGCTGCTGACTGGACATGGCCGATGGTCCAACCTCATCTCCATGATGACTAGTGTCATATGCTGGCAATGGATCCTCATGCTGATCATCAGGCGCGTCGCAAGGTGAATGATCACAATATGCATCTGAGTGGCTGCTGGCAGACTTTCCATCATCACGTGCCATAGCTCGACTACGCCTATAGCTACGGAAAATCCTCCTCAATCGCGTAATAGCTGTCGTAGCTCCTACGACATGCCGCATCAGGCTATACATGTCACGCGGCATGCCTCTCCACATCCGTATCAATCTATCATCTCCCTGTATCTCTCTGTAATGAACGGGCCTGATGCCCGCATCTGAAATCAATCCACAGAGTTAGCTGTCC
Organism: Pinus albicaulis; assembly: GCA_034641835.2. Classification (NCBI taxonomy): domain Eukaryota; kingdom Viridiplantae; phylum Streptophyta; class Pinopsida; order Pinales; family Pinaceae; genus Pinus; species Pinus albicaulis. The sequence goes on from CM076570.1 coordinate 977,498,339, forward strand.
AACTCCATCCGGTATCTGGTCTCTGGTCGACCACGCCTGGCAAAAGCCGGTACCGGTGCACCATGAGGCGCATGAGGATCAACACGTCTCTCTGCTACGCCACCGACCTCATCCTGATTTGGCGCATCAGCCATCTCCTGATCGTAATCATCAAGATCGCCGCACCTGGATCATGTGGTGGATCCGGCATCTCATCGCCATCAAAAGACCTAATGTCTGCAAAATATATACAAGTACACAACAATAATTAGACAATTTCATTACACAATTTAATAAAAACAAGTTAACGAACATGTTATAATAAATATAAATAAAACAATAATATTACCTCTATCATCTGGCATCTCATCAGGAGTGAAGAGGATGTTGGGACACCCTTGCCAATCTAGTCCAGCATAAGGACATGGGACCATAATGAAGGGATGCAGCCCACCAACGCTGGCTAGTAAGTCTACGAATCATGTGATATCATCACTCGAAACATAGTGTCTCCCCTATTAGGCATCATCTGCCCCCACATGCGCATCCAAGCCTCCAACATTGGGCTACGAGGCTGTCAAACAAAACTGGGTCTCATCTCTGGAAATCTCTCAAAAAATAAAAATAAAAAAAATAACTCTGAAGCAAAAGGGAAGTTGACCCTCCCTTGTGCATGAGCACGACATCTATTTAAGGTCGTACAAAACTGTCGCAAAAAAATGGCAGACCACCTGACAAGTCATGGCTGTTGTACTAAAGAATCAACGTAATATAAAAGCGAGCAACTAATGTGTTGCCCGTCACTGGTGTTGTGCGAAATGATGGAAGTGATAATAGAGAGGCACTGCACGGCTTGTCTACCAAAAGCACCTATACGTCACTGACCTCCAGGTACCTGAAACTCTGAAGGAGACAATACATGTGCTCCAATGTATCTCTGGGAGTAAACTAACTGACTCCCTGCTACACAACCAGGTGTCACGTCTGGGAATGAGGGGAAATCCACCCCTCTCCTCGATAGTCCTGTAATAAAATAAATGTCCTCCTCAGTGGGTGTGTACCACTGGTCAGGACCAACCTGAAAAGCCTGTCGGTGGGCATTCCACCTGCCGATAAGATGTCTCAAAAGCACACTATGGGCCTTTAGGCCAGAAATAGCCTCCTCATATAACTTGAGGAGGCCTACCTGCTTAAGGATCTCCTAGGTATCTGCAGTAATAGAGTGAGGGCATCTATCTCTCTCCCTCTCTCTCGCCTCCCGTTGGCGAATCATGTCATATTGTTCTGCTTGTTGTTGCTTTTGTTGCTCCTGTTCTCTCTAAATCATTGCCATATTAAATAATTTTTTTTATTAAAATAGAAATGTATTTATAAATATACATATATAATTTTTTTTGACAAAAAAACAAACATACAAGTCGGTGCTCCATAAAAACAGTCACGCACCAGTTTCGATGTGTTTTAATCTTTCAGCGCACCATCCTCGGGGCCCCTAATGAAACAGACCGCACCGGAGTCGATGTCGATGTCTATTTTTCAAGCACCGTGGACTATACATAATTCATAATAGCGGTGCGCTGACTGAAATATACGCCCCGGCGCGTATAGTCGTGTCAGTGCATCGACTTCATGACAATGACATAATTGACGGTGCGTCTTTTACCCAACCACACCGTTGACCCTCTTGGAATGAAAAATGTGTATACTGACATTAAATCAATAAATGCAATCAACGACCGCACCGTGATTTAAATGTGGTTAACTGCAGCCGGATCAACAACACACCGTTTTTTTTTTTTTTTTTTTTTTTTTTTGTAGTTCAAAATTTATCAGGGCACCTTCCGGCACTGCCCTGGAAACGGTGCGGTTACCGTTAGCACCAGTAGCAGTGCTGATTGTAAATTTTACAGGTAGCCCCGCTAGTCGGTGCGAGCCAAACAGCTCGAGTGCACCGCGCAACAAACTCTTTTTTTTTTTTAATGGTTATTTTTTAATTTTATTTCAATTCATAATCCGCTAAAAGGCTTAATTATAGAAAAACTAGAAAAATACCTATACATTTTGTTGTCAAGGAGGCATATTGGCTGTAAAATTTGGAAAATAAAATTTGCCCACTGTTTTTCAAAATGCAAGCTGGAGATTGGTGGCAAATGCAGAGCAGCAGTGCGTGTAATGGGTGCAATGAGAGCACCGATATCAGGGAGGCTCAGAAATAATGAAATAGCACCAGGGCTTGAGAGCTCTATAGCACTAAAGAAAGTGAATAATGAAGATTTTTTGTCATAATTTTTTTTTTAATTAACCCTATTTCAGTGCGCGGGGTTTTCTAAGCGCATCGATGCTGTTAAACAAAAATGCACCGGGATGTTTTAGTTTCGGCGCGAAAATTTGATGATGCACCGGGGCGGTGTAATTGTAAAGCATCGGTGCATAATAGTCGCAAAGCACCGGTTTTTTGGCCTTTTTTTTTATATATATAACGTTATTTCAGTGTGTGTGGTTTCTGCCGCATCGATGCTATTAGAGAAGAACGCACCGGCTCGTTCCTGTTTTGGCGCGGTGTTTTATGATCCACTGGTGCAGAAGAGTATTGACGCCCCAGTGCGTCAGAGTAATTGGACACCCTGGTGATGTGTGTACTTCGCGCACACTGTCCGGTGTGCCAATGTTCAGTGCGCACCGGTATGTTCTGTGGTATGAGGTGCACTGGTAATTGATAACTCAAGAGCACTGAAAAACTAAAAAATCCAAGTTTTTTTTCGTAAATATTTTTTTAGTTTAACCCTTTACCGGTGCGCATTGTTTATAGGTGCACCGGTACTATTTGGTACAAACGCACAGGTCGATTTGTGTTTTGGCACGTTTTTTATGATGCACCGGTGCGGTTTCTTTCTACCTCACTGGGTGGTTTCGGTGTTGGCGTTGTGTTTTATAATGCACCGGCGCGGACGAGTTGTGAGGCACCGATGCTCTATTATATTATGATGCACCGGGCGTGTGTGTACGGAGTGCACGGTATCCGGTGTGCCAATGATTTTTTCTGCCCCGGTGCGTTCTTTTTTTGAGAGCACCAGGGCGAGTTGTAACGATAAGAGCACCGATAAGAGCTAGAAACGGATGTATGGGGTATTTTTCTTTGTGGTTCCTCAAAAACTTCCACTAGAGGGTATTTTCCTTGTAGTGTAGACCATCAATAAAATCGTTAAATTGATTGGATAAGGAAAAGGTGGGGTGCCACGTGAAGGATTCCACAACATAAACCTAGGAGTAGAGATCCCCTAAGATTTCAGAATAAGATTTACTAAATTTTCTCAAGTTTTGGGTATTCGGGAAATAGAGGAGCATAAGTGAAGTGAGATCTCGAAGGGGGAAATCTCGTAATGGAATTAAATAAGGCTTCGGGGAAGTAAGGCACAAGATGACTAAACAGGAGATAGGAGTGCCCATAATCCTAGATGCCCATATGTTTTATTAATTATAATTTGGAAAACGTTACGGGCTTTCGGGTGAGCGAGGCTTTAAAATGGAGAACGGCCACATGTCATAAATCAAGGCAAAAAATGTGAATTAACAGGAATGTGGGCCATGTACGTATTAGTGTCACATGGAGCACGGATACTCGGATGTCCGTAAGGTTTTGTAAATAGGAATTTTAAAATGTTGCAGGCTTCTGGGGTTATTGGGTTTAAGAGATATAAGTGGCGAAAGTGGGTCCTTTTCCATAAAAAGGAATATTAACGCATTATTGAAAGTGTGGGCCAAATTTTCTGAGCATTCCATTAAAAAAAACGATGATGTGGATCTTGGAAACTTGCACGCCCATAATTTTTTATAATTTAATTAAATAAGAACTACATGATTCTAGGGTTCTAGGATACCCAAGTAACTCAGAAGGATTTTGCACTTATTCCAATTGTTTGAAGGCTTAGGTAGAGGCTGTAGTGGTTCTCTTAAATGCAATTTTTACTAACAAACGCATAATTAAGGCCCTAAGTGTTTATTAGAGATACAATTATACACTTACATAAAAAAAGGGGTCCCAATTATTCTTATAAATAAAGATTAATGGAGAGGTTGTTGTTTGCTAAAACAAAAGGACAAGAGGCATTTATGTGGAAAATATCCTTGGTGTGAACGAATCAGAGTTGTTGATTATTCAATGTAGTGTGGGTGGTCATTAATTTAAGGGTTGTAGCAACGTTTTAAGTTCAGGATTTTCAAGGGTGGAGAAGGGGACTCAGGTAGAAAAGGTAGAGGAAAAAGGGTGCAATTTACTTTGAAAGAATTAAACCTAAAGGAAAGAAACATGGTGCAACCTCTCAAGTCTCACACATAGAGGATGAGATTCATCTAGATAGTGGTTTAGTGAGCAGGAAAGTTGATAGGGTGAGTGTGTAGATGGGCACATTGTTAGATATTTTCTCTTCCCATTATCAATATCTTCACAAACTCAATGTAGAATTACAATGCCTTCAATCCCATCAACAATCTTTCCCTACATCATGACAGGAAGGAGTCCAAAACTCAAGAGATCATGCATCATCAACGAATTCAATAAAATTGGTCCAAAGTTGTTGATTTGATCTTAATAGAGTAGTATCAATGTTAGGTCCCTATATTATTAGTGCAATACCTTATTTTTGTTAGTATAGCCCCCTTATTGTTATTTTTGTACCCCTGTAACCCCCATATTGTTATTATTGTGGCCTTACATTATTGTTGTTAGGTCGGCTAGGATTATATTGTGACCCCATGGACTATTATATATAGAAGGAGGTTTTTTCATTTGTATCATCCAATAATTGTTCATTTATGTAATGTAAAGTAGGTTTCCCCCTCGAAGTGGCTTATTTATAAGGCGTTGATCTCTCTTTTATTCTATTTTTGGAGTTGGTTTCATAACATTTGGTATCAGAGCTTTGGATTCTAGGGTTTCGCTGCTCCAAACAGGTCATCGTGGAATTTTCACTATAAATTTTTTTCTATGAAGGTTCAGAAGCTGAAATTTTTAGCACGCAAAGTAGAAATCCCGAGGAACATTGTATAAAAATTTCAGATCTTGATTCGTAATATTTTCAGAGATATGATATGTGGAATTTAGGGTTTTTGCAGGCTCCTGAATTTCATCTAAAATAGGTGATTGTGGGAAAATCGTCATAACTCTCTCTCGGCATCATATTTGAATTCTGTAAAAATTTTCCGCAAGTACACAGATTTTAGTTTTTTGTGTATGAATTTTAGAGTCGAAGGACGAAACAGTGACATAGGGTACGTCGTACAACTTCGCTCTACTGAACTAGTCCATAATTAGGTCATTGTGGGAGATTGGGCATAACTTTGTCTTGAAGAATAAAAGTTAGGTCAGACCTGTGGCATTAGAAAGACAATTCAGAGGGCTACGATAGGATTGAATATCAGATATTGAAGATATTAAATCACAAAGATAATTCAGTTTCAATATCGAGCTCCTCAAAAGCAAGAAAAAGGTGTGTATTTGTTTTCAAATTTCATAAGTCTTGTTTGAAAAATCATTTTGAAGTGATTCCAAGAGCATATTGAAGCATAGATATAAGTATTGGGTTCTAAAATCCCCCCTAAAAAGAATTCAACACCCATTAATCCCTTAGAATACTCTACTATGGCTCTTGAAAATGAAGAAGGGAAACATGATATATCAAAAATACAAGAGCAAGTGCATCAAATTTCGCTCTCGCAAAGAGCAACAAAAAATTAAATGATGTTTTGAAGAAAGGCGTGGAAGCTAAGATGGATGTTTTGAATAAGGGAAAGGAAGCTAATATAGATGGTTTGAAGAAAGGCGTGGAATCTAAGATGGATAGTTTGAAGAATGGCATGGAGGACATGGAATAAAAATGGAAAACATGAAGAATGATATAAAAGCAGACATGGAAGGCTTGACAAAGTTGATACAAGAAATGATTCCTAATGGAAAAAAGATAGTAGAGGAAACTCATGATGAGAACAAAATAAATGTTAATCGTGATTCCATAAACTCAAATATTGGATGGAAGACCCACCATATTCCAAAGATCGATATGAGAAAATTTGATGGAAAGGATCCCGTAACATGGATACTGCAGATGGAGTAATAGTTTGATCTCAATAATGTGCAAAACACACAAAAGGTACGCATTGAAACTTTATACTTAGAACAAAATACATTTGTATGGTATCGATGGCTTTGCTCCCGTAAAAAAATTGTGACTTGGTCAATTTTTACAGAGGAAATGATAGCACATTATGAGAATACAAAGAGAAATACCTTCTTTAGCCAATTAATAAATCTCAAACAAAAGGGTTCAGTGGTGGAGCACATTGAGGACTTCCAAAAATTGAATACAAGGGTAAATGATATTCCGGACGAACTCAAGATTGACGTCTTCATAGGGACTTTAAAGGATAACATCCAACATGAGGTTCACATTTGGGAACTTGATTCATTGGAGAAGGCATTCAGGTTGGAAAGAAAAATTGAATGTAAAGTTATGAAGACAAGGAAGCATACAACTCACATATATAAAGATGGAAGTGTTTCTACTCCTATACTTCCACAACCTACAAGGTTGACACCACTACAATTGGAAGAAAAAAGAGCAAAAGGGCTTTGCTACAGTTGTGATAGAAAATACACTAAAGGTCATAAGTGTGCTAAGAAGAAATTATTTTACATAGATTGTGAAGAGGAGGAAGAAAATTAACAAGAAACTTCAAAAGAAGAGGATATACACCAGAAACCAACCCTAGAGAAAGAAGAAATGAGCCTGACCATATCATGTAATGCATTGGTAGGAATTACCACTCCTCAAACTCTCAAGATAGAAGTACATATCAAGAATAAAAAGGTAATTGTGTTGATTGATTTAGGTAGAACCCATAATTTTATTCATTGTAAGGTAGCCAAGGAATTGAATTTCTTCCTATAGCCAACACTAGAATGTCAAGTGATGGTTGCAAATGGAGGGACTATAAATTGCTATGGAAAATACCATAATATCAAGCTAACCATGGGGGAATCTATATTGAATAGTTCGATGATTTCCATTCCAATGGGAGGTGTTGATGTTGTACTATGAGTACAATGGTTACAATCTTTGGGGATGGTAGCTTTTAATTTTCAAGAAATTTTCTTGAATTTTTTTTCGGAAGGAAAGGAAGTCGAATTATGGGGTATCGCAGGGAAGCCAGGAAAGATAATAAGCTCTAATGTCATGACAAATATTTTGAAGAAAGAATAACAAGGTGTAATTGCACAATTATGCTCACTAGAAGTTCCAACATCAAAATCATATATTTCTCCATATCTCCAAAAAACCTTGTACAATCATTCCAAGGTGTTTGAAACTCCCAAAGGACTCCCACCTATTCGTGATCATGATCATGCTATTCATTTGATTCCAGGGAGTGTTCCTCCAAACATCAGGCCTTACAGATATCCTTATTTCCAAAGGAGCGAAATTGAACGTATGATTTCAAAAATGTTGGAGGTTGGTATAATTCAAACTAGTCAAAGTTCTTTCTCTACTCCAGTAGTATTAGTGAACAAGAAGGATGGATCAGGCACATGTGTCTGAATTATAGGGAGCTCAATAAGCTCACTATTAAACATAAATTTCCCATTCCTGTGACTGATGAATTATTGGATGAATTACATAGAACATTTTATTTTATCAAGTTGGATCTTCGTTCAGGATATCATCAAATTAGAATGAAGATTGAAGATATTCCGAAAACAACATTTCAAACTCATGAGGGTCATTATGAATTTTTGGTCATGCCTTTTGGCCTTACTAATGCACCTTCTACATTTCAAAGGTTGATGAATTCCATTTTCAAACCCTTCCTTAGAAAATTTGTGTTAGTATTTTTTGATGATATACTAATTTACAGTAGGTCTTGGAAGGATCATGTTCAACATGTGGACAGGGTGCTCAAACTACTGGAGGAGAAACAATTATATTCAAAAACCTCCAAATGTTTCTTTGGAGTATAAGAGGTGGTCTGGGTCATATTGTATCTCATGAGGGTGTTAAGGTAGACCCTAACAAAATTAAAGCCATTAAGGAATGGAAAATCCCCACAACCATAAAGCAGTTTCTAGGATTTCTCGGGTTAGCAGGGTATTATCGCAAGTTTGATAAGAATTATGGGAGAATAAAAACACCTCTAACAACATTATTGAAGAAAGATGCATTTTCATGGACTCCAGAAGAAACTAAGGCCTTTGAACATCTTAATGAGGAAATGTGCCTAAAACCGGTCTTAGCTACGCAAAACTTCACAAAAGCCTTTATTGTGGAATGTGATGCCTCAGGAAATGGAAATGGTGTTGTTTTAATGCAAGAAGGAAGACCCGTTGCTTTTGAAAGTCATCTAATCAAAGGAAAGTATTTACTGAAAGCTATTTATGAGAAGGAAATGTTGGCAATACTACATGCACTAAAGAAATGGCAACATTACCTAATGGGAAGACACTTCAAGGTAAAAATTGATCATGTTAGTCTTAAACACTTTTTGGAACAAAGACTATCTTCAGAAGAGCAACAAAAATGTTTCACAAATATGTTGGGTTATGACTTTGAAATCATCTACAAATAAGGGAAGCTAAATGTTGTTGCATATGCACTCTCAAGAAAGGATGAAGAGGTGGAATCATTGCTTTGTGTCATTTCTATTATCTAACTAGATTGGATAACCGAAGCAAAAGATGAATGGAAGAATGAAGAAGAAGTGTGGACACCCATTCAAAAGTTGCAACAGGATCCTAGTACATATGATACATTTAGTTGGAAAAATTATTCCTTATGGTACAAAGATCGCTTATATCTTTGTAAGAATTCCCAACTAAAACAAAAAATTATTTTGGAATTGCACACTTCTCCTTTAGGAGGACACTCAGGATTTTTAAAAACTTACCACACGGTGAAGAAAGATTTTTTTTTGGGATGGCCTTAAATATGATATTCAAAATTTCATGGCAGAATGTTTTGTTTTCCAGCACAACAAAGTTGAGACAATTAAGACCCCAGGTCTTCTACAACCTTTATCCATTCCAAGTCAACGTTGGGAGGAGATTTCAATTGATTTTATCACAGGTTTACCTAAGTCCGAAGGAAAGAGTGTCATCATGGTGGTTTTTGATATAATTACTAAGTATGCACACTTTTGTGCATTATCTAATCCATTTAAAGCAAGTACAACTGCTACTACATTTATGGAAACAATTCAAAAGCTATATGGAAACCAAAAGATTATTGTAAGCGACAGAGATCTGATTTTTACTGGAAATTTTTGGACAGAATTATTTTCTTGTTTGGGTACTCAGCTAGCTCATAGCTCATCTTATCATCCTCAATCCGATGGTCAAACTGAGATAGTGAACAAATATTTGGATGGATATCTTCATTGTTTTGTATCTAATAAACAAACACAATGGGTCAAGTGGTTACCTTCGGCTGAATGGTGGTATAACACTTCCTTCCATACTGCAGCAAAAATGACCCCATTTATGGCACTTTATGGATATCATCCACCATCCATCACATCATCTTTAAGATAAAATTCTAAGGTTCAAGCAGTGGAAGATCACATCGAACATCAATAACAAGTTCTCCAACTTATAAAGGATAACCTAATTTTGGCACAAAATCGAATGAAACAACAGGAAGATCAACATCGCAGCGAGAGAATTTTTGATGTAGGAGACTGGGTATTTTTATGGCTACAACCATATAAACAAATGTCCCTTAAGCAAGCTAAGAAGGATAATAAATTATCGCCAAAGTACTATGGTCCTTACAAGGTGTTGCAAGAGATTAGTACTATGGCATACAAATTGGAGCTTCTTGCTTCTTCGCGAGTGCATCCAGTTTTCCATGTTCCATGCTTAAAAAAGGTTATAGGTGACAAAATTCCAGTTCAAACAATATTGCTAGAACTTGATGAGGAAGGAAAAATAATATTTGAACTTGAAGCAGTCACGGAAACAAGAACTTGACAACTAAGAAATCGATCAATTTCAGAGTATCTCATCAAGTGGAAGAAATTACCCACTGAAGATTCTACGTAGGAGGATGAGAATTTTATACATAAGCATCCAGAGCTACTCAAGCGTTGAGGACAACAATGTTTTGAAGGATAAGGGCATGTTAAGTACCTATATTACTAGTGTAATCCCTTATTTTTTTTAGTATAGCCCCCTTATTGTTATTGTTGTACCCCTGTAACCCCCATATTGTTATTATTGTGGCCTTACATTATTATTGTTAGGTCGGCTAGGATTATATTGTGACCCCAGGGACTCCTATATATAGAAGGAGGTTTTTTCATTTGTATCATCCAATAATTGTTCATTTATGTAATGTAAAGGAGGTTTCCCCCTTGAAGTGACTTATTTCTAAGGCGTTGATCTCTCTTTTCTTCTATTTTTGGAGTTGGTTTCATAACAATCAGCAATAAAATTCATCATAATAAATGATTAAGAGTATTATCATGATTCATTTTTTGTTAAATTACTTCTAAATGTGGATTTCTATGAGGTGGCTTCTTGAAACTATGCCCTTATAGGCATACCTAGTGCATAGTATATGGATACGATATAAGTTTGAAAGGTTATTATTTATTATCTTTTAAAACTTTGGCTACCTGTAGTATCAAGAAACTCTAGATGTACTCCTCATGTGCCTTGCACATTTTTGTTAATATATACTTCACCCTTTATTATTAAAACTAATAATGTTGTGATGTTGCACATTTCATATTGCAAAGTTATATTGTTACCAATATCAATTCCAACCAATATACTTGGTTTTTATGACAAGATATTGTCCTATGTTTGAGCCTACATTGAAAATTATTTATGTGTTTTGAGCCTAGATTGAAAATGGATGTTATAATTGGAATCTAGCACGAGTATTGATATGTTATGTGCTTTGAGCTTGAATTGAAAATTCATTTTATACATTTTTTCATTTCAATCAATATTCACATTCTTCACAAAGCATTAATTTTAGAGACTTAATAACACAACTACATGTCCAAAATTAGTGTTTTCCACTAGGGTAGGTCAATCTACCTTATTAAGCCAAAATTATTTTTCTTCTTCTTCTTTGTGCTAACAAATTGTTACTGACATTTTTTTTTTTGTGTATTTCATTTCCTTGTGCTACTACTTCTTTATATTGACTACATATGTCATTTCTTATAACCTAATGTCCATGGCAGCTGCACATCGCCAAGAATGGGATACATCACTACAATTTGAATAATATAATTTAAAAAATTTAGGTCTAAATTTATACCCACTAGAGTCTTTTGTGCTCTCATTTGTCACCAAGACTTAACATTTATTCTTAATGGGTGTTTTGTGCCCTATAATTGTTAAGCCTTAATATATAGACAATGTCTAACATTTATTACAAAGTTATGTGTGTTTTAACATTTTTTAAACCAACAAGAATATAATGGATAAAAGTGGCCTATCTTCACTGGAAGGGTTATTTTTGGGTACGAATGTATGATTACAGAGGAAGTTATGCATGGAATCTGACCTATCAATATGCTTATACTTTTGGAGTTATTGATAGATATGCTTATATGCACTCCTATTCAAGTGCGACCTATGTTGAACTTGTTTGAAGAGTCATTTCACATCGATGTGTTAGTAATAAATAATATGTAATAGAAGTGGTAGAGCAAATATTAATATCCATCAAGCTTGACATAAGTGATTTTCAAGGTCAACACATGTAGGAACTTTGTGGTGAAATAACATCAAAATTGGTAGAGGGATATGTGGTAGTATACAATATGAACATGTTGACCAACAATTGTTGATCAATATGTACATACCTATATTTTCTTTTCTCTTTATTAAATACCCACTCCTTTTTCCCTTTAATTTCTTTCAAAGTTTTTTAAATGCAAAAAGCAAACATAGTGACAATTCTCCACATTCTCCTATTCCATATTAACATATATCCACAATTCTTAATAATTATTCATTTATTGATTTGTAGAATATGGAACATGTTTTTCTATTTTAACTTTCATGCATTTATATCTTCCACATCATCCCAACACTTGTCATTTTATGAGTTGAGAAATGTAGAATGTCATTCACTTACCAATCTTTTGCATTCCCACCTTTTGCAACATCCATGTAGGACTTTCAATTTTTCAAATTGTGCATTTCAGACTTAGTCTTTTTTTTGCAACGTTGGCATCATATAAAACACTATTTTCAAAAATAAACTAAATTTGTATTATTAAAACAAAAAAGAAGATATCATCATTAAGAGCCACTATATTGTTAGAAAATCAAGAATCTTGTATATTATGTTTGAATTTCCTTACTTGATAATTAATTGTGATGTAAGTTTGCCTTTATTACTTTTCTTTCATGTTCATGAATAAATTACCAAAAATAATGAAGATCACAAAGAGACAAAGTACAAAGGATATAGACTCCAAGCCAAGGAAAAACCCCTCCAAGGGGAAAACCCAAAAATAATACTTCGCTTATTATATAATTTGTTAAAAATTAGACTTCCAAGACCTGAGACCAAAGCCAAAAATTCCTCCCAAGGACCAAGCTAGCCCAACAACAAGATCCCTTCTAAAGTAACCAAGTTCTTCCAAAGTCAGCGAAGTTCAAAGAAAATTCACCTCAAAGTTTCAGCTCTGCAACAAGGTCTATAATTTCGACCTGCAATTTCAGCCCCTACAACTCACACAGAAACCCTAAACAACTTCACACATGTGGACAAAAAAAGAGAGTTTTCGCAAGATATATTCCTTCTTCGACTTCTTCCTCTTCTTCTTGCCTTTCTTTCTCTTCCTTCTTCTTTGCTATTGAAAATTACTTGAGTGAGTGACACAAATGAGTCGAAGTCCTTCTTATTTATAACCTTTTAAGGGGATCGAATAGGCCTCTTTAGACCGAATTGTCCTTGTTAGGGTCGTCTTGGTATTGGAGGATAATTTTGCTTTCTTTATTCAAGAATAATTATTATCTTTTGTCACAAGGAGTCCAAATGAGACTACAATACATGGCAAAAATTATTATTTGACCTAGAAATCCCTAGAAGCACGAATAATATGCTTTGACTTACACTAAAGCATGAAACCCATACTTTTACAAATAAAATTTTCTTTTTATTTTTATACAAAAGATACAATTTCATGTTAACAAAGGTAATTATGAAGTCCAGAACTAATTACATTCCCCCGCACTCCCTCTTAACTAGGGAGGTATTCATAATCCCATCATAAAGTACAAGGAACCTCAAACTTGAAGTATTCATAAGAAGAGATGGATTGATAAGTCGTCTTTAAACATTTATACTACAACCAACATTGTAAACATGACCTTAACTTGACAAGCTCAACTTATATGAGAAAATCATGTTAGGAGGATTTACATGAGATGTGAAAATTTCACTACTGAAATCCTATTGCAGCAATTGGAATTATTTCTTCTAACAGAAATTAATTATGAAGTTTATTGCTATGGAAACAACGAAATAATCACACTGCAATCTTCACATAAATAATGTTGAGAATAAAAGCGTTGGAAACTGAGAAATACTAGCACATACACACAGATAAATTTGACATTGTTATTTTTAGACTAAAGTCCCCATAAAAACCCAACCTGGGAAAATCGATACAAAAACTGAGGATTTTATATTAGTAAGCAACAATGATAAATTCTGAGTACAACTAGATGTTGAAATCTCAAAATCCTATAGAGAAAAATATTTTCAAAAATTGTTGGGTCTCCAAAATATCATTCATTTCACCATATTTTCTTTCACTTTGATTTAGAATTTACACTATTCTACAGCTCCATAACCATCCACTAATATCATATTCATTTTCAAATATGGGTTTAGACATATGATTTTCCAATACATTTATTTTGGTATTTTTAGTGAATTTATGGTTAAATATTAGAAAAATAACATATATTCACTTATATATAAAAGTTGGATGAGTTTTGTGACATGTATAGGCATATTTAAAGATTCCAAGACAGTCATATTTGGCCTCTAAGACTCAAATTCGAATTTTCTCTTCAAACTCTTGAAGATTTTAGGAATATTTGAGATAATTGGTCAAACACATTTCATGGAGAAATATCATGAATTTTTCATAACTTTCTTCTATCAAAGCTACTAAATATTTGTGAGAGGACATGAAGATATTCTAATTGCTAAATGTCAGCACATGGTTGTAACCACATGAGATATTTGTGGATCTATGTTTATGAATTAGTTATATTAGTTTTTGTATAAATAGGAGTGCGTTCTCCTCTCAAATGGGTGTGAAAATTTTGGGAGCTATGATCATGCTTCAATGTAGAGTTTTAGATATTAAGGATTGACACTATGCTTATGATTTATGTAATGAATATCATTGTAGTTCACTTTGATATGTTGGTGTTTTATCAATATTTTTTTCAACTTTCCACCTCTCATGCACTTTAAAATGGCCACCTAATGAGTATGAGATGCATTTTAATGATTAATTTTTTTTAAAGATAGAATAGTTTCTTTTATGATTCATTTTAAATCTTTTAATTAGATGCATTTCTTACATTCTTTTATGTTCATTCCATTTGTGTTCTTTTGCAAGTCAAGCATTATTGATTTCATCTCATAGACTCATTGTTTTTTAATTTGTTTGTTTTTAGATTCATAGATAGTCATGGATGATTCTAATTTGGCAATGCACACATTAGTAATTTCAATTGATCTTTCACTGCTTTCAGAATAGGTTGCCTTTAAATTTCATAGATTAAGAAATCAATGCTTTCTTAGTATATGATTTGTTGCTTTCTAGAGTAAATTTACTTTCTACTCTTTACTTTCTATTCCTTAGAATAGATTTATTTTCTTGTTGATAAGATAGATTTACTTTCCTATTGATAAAATAGAATTGCATTCATGTCATTAGAATAGATTTATTTTCATGTGAATAGTGTAAGTTTACTTTCATGTCAATTTTCATTTCAAATTCATAGATTAAAATATTTATTTCTAAGTTTCAAATTTGAGACTTTTTCGAGACTTTTGAAAAAGAAAGTGTGGGCATACTCATCTAAGACATTTTTCATGAATAGATTTGCATCATTTCAATAGGTTAACTTACTCTTAAATTGAAATTTAATTCCTACTATATATTGTGCAAGTGTACTTCACAAGTTCACGAACTCTGAGTTTGACAATTTAATGAAATTTAATTTAACTAACCATTAAATTACCTAATTTTTTTGGTGTCGTTGTTGGGGAAGTATACATAGGGGTTAACCTTCAATCTAAAATTTCTTTTTAGCTTCAATCTCATTTTTTTTGTTGCATTCATTTTTAGAGGCACAATTAAAATTCACGCCAAAAATATTTAGATGCATAAACTTCAATCATTTTTTGTACTATAAGAGTTTTGACACTAATCCATTTATGGACAGGAGATCTAGAATGATGACCAAACATTTATTGGAGAGCAAGGACTACATTGAAGATTGGTTTCAAAAAGTGGCTATGGCACAACATTCTTCCTTTCTGAAACAAATCCTAGCAGCGAATCCAAATGTACAGTTGGTCTTACACATCCTAATGGGAATTGAGGTATATTTTTCAAATTTGGATGTGAGCATACTAGATATTTTGATCCATAAATGGCTTCATAGGAAATACTCCTACACTTAAAAATATGTGTGTGTGTGTGTGTGTGTATTTTCAAAATAGAGTAGGAAGGAATAGGGAAATAAAACCAAGCTTGGTATTGCTAATTTTTTCTAGTTTTCCTTTTGACATTTGATTTCATTCATTATCTTGAAATTTTCATTTTAGGTGTTGTAGTAAGAGCCACCTCATTCACTAACCATTGACAAGAAAATTTACAAGAAAATGGGTGTTTGTGAAAGAGAACAAGTGGAGTTTAGAGAGATAAAATTTGAGGTCTGAGATCAATTCTTCTTACTTTAATTCCAAATTTCAAGTGAATAAAGAATTGACAACACTCCTAAGTATGCTCTCTTCTTATGCCTTAATGAGACCTGGAAGACCAGAAAAGAAAATTAGATAAATTAGCTTTGAAATTTCGCAATAAAGTTTTTAAATATAAAGAAATGGTTAGGAGATCTAAATTCACTATTTATTCTAAAAAAATATTTAAAATTTAATCTCCAACTTAAATAAATTGGTCTCAAAATAGCTAAGTAATTTAAAATTAAAAAATCAAAAAAAAAAAATCAAAATCCAAACTAAATTTTTCTAAAAATTCTAAAATAAATTCCATTTATTAAATATTTTAAAACAAATTAAAAAATAAAACAAACAAAAAAACCCAATTAAGAAAGAAGAAAACGTTAAAAAATAAAATAAAACAAATAACAAAAATAAAAATACAAAACAAAAGATATATTTAAAAAAAAAACACAATTTATTTAAAATAAATCAATTAAAAAATAAAAACCAAATCACAAATCCCAAACTTAACCCAAAAAAAAAAAAACAAAACCAAATACAAAAACCTATAAACATAATTAAAAATATAACAAATAAAAAAACAGAAAATTCAAATCAAATGAATAAAATAAAAAATTAAATTCAAAACAAATGAATAAAATAAAAAACAAGCAATTCACAAAACCCTATATAAACAAGAGAAGCTGCGAAGCAGCGAGTCCTTGCCACTAGAGTAAACCGAAACTAATTCGCAAGTCCCCGCCACTAGAGTAAACAGAAACTAAGATTCTTTGAATTGAATTATAAACTAATTGTAGTCCGTATAGAGAGTATTGTTGCATATGGATTTCATAATTTTTGTCCCCGCCACTAGAGTAAACAGAAATTAAGATTCTTTGAATTGAATTATAAACTAATTGCAGTCCGTATAGAAAGTATTGTTGCATATGGATTTCATAATTTTTGTTCATGGAATGTGTTTTTAACCGAGAGCTTTTGCTTGGGATGGATAAGAGAACCTCGTCGTTTCAAATGCAAATTGTCCCTCCCTGTGTTCTGCAGAAGATTGGTTGTGGAGGATAAAGAGTATATATTAACTTTTTGACTTGATGTCATTCTAAAGAAATCTCTTCAAGTCTGTCACTCTATAAAAACTTTCCATGTGTTTCGTATCTTCGTAGTAATATTGACTATAAACGATATATTTTAAACCATTAAGCATCGCCATTAATCATTATTAATTCGAATAACTTATCCAAAAATGTCATTAATGAGTAAATAAATTATAGAAACATCAATAAACCATGAGCTGTCAATCACTATCTATCTATCCCTATATCTATTTTAATTTCTACAGCATCCAGTGAACTTCACTTTAATCACGTATCCTGCAAAGGGGTATAATTCAAACATTAACAATTCATCAAAGCCACGATGATCTTATTTTTATTATTCCGAAGATAGATAGTTTTCATTGTCCGCGTGGATCATTCTCAATCACTCGCTCTACGTGCATGACTGCCATGCATTAAGCCGGGGCCGCAACGCTCGCGGAACCTTGAATACAGCAGGCAGTCATAATGCTGCAGAATGACTCTTACTGAATTACGCAGAATTACGCACCCGCTGCAGATTAACGGGATCGATTCGAGGCAGAGGAGGATTCAAAACAAGTTTTAAGATGCCATCGATCATGATTGGAGGCCATACATTTGCATCATTTTGTTTCAGCATTTTTGTTGAGCTTCTGGTACGAGTATGAGATATTCTGTGGCTCCCTGGAGGAGTGAGCCAACCGACTGGTAAAGCTGTGAACATTGTGTGAGGAATTGCTTGTGGCGGACGAATCCGGTAAGTTTGACCATGTTGGAATTATATGTTGCCATAGAATTATATCGGCATATTTCAGAGGTAAACTCGGCCTAGAATTGATCTTATTGTGGTTAACTTCAGACTTGAAACCTGATCCTCGGTGACCTAAGAATTTCGGCCCTAAAGGAACAGATTTTCGGACCTGTGGCATTTCAGGCTTCAGCCCTCTTGTAACGTGCAGAACTCGACCCTGTGATAGACTATCTTTAAGAGATTATGCTTCTGTTTTACGGAAATCATGAAACGAATTGAACAGGTTTTCGCAGATGTGTTATATTTTCTTGTCTTTAATGTTTTTCAGATTTTCTTTTCAGCGTATTTTTCTTGAAGTTCCTCGTTGGGGCTTTCGACTTCTTGCTGCATCATTTGAATCCTTTTTACGGCTTTTTGATACGCCCTGTAAACTTGTTCAAGTTTTTCGGTAAATTTTGTTTGCATTTGCTAGCACTTATGGTGGTATTGTTGCAAAACTTTGTAAATATTAAAAAATACAAATCTCAAATTCTTTCATATCTGCACTTTTGTATTTTCATTATTTGAATTTGAGCTCAGTACCTGTTGCCAAGGAGCCGATGCAGGCGAATTATGAGGTCTTCTTCGTCCTGGGAAATGTTTCCTCGTTTTATAGTGGGTCTTAGGTAATTGAGCCATCGCAGACTGCAACTCTTTCCACACCACCGCAGAACTGCACACCTTGATACCTATCACAGTGTCTTCCCGTTCTCTGACGCGGCTGCAATATAAACACTCAAAAACTCTAAGTCAACAGTATTGCAGCTGTCCTAATTTTTGTGTTGCAGTATTCCAGTTTCCACTGCGGGTCAAAAACTAATTATTTTATTTGTCGATTGTACCTGTACAAACAGGATAACCTATAACACGTTTTCTTTATTTGTATAAAAAATATTCCTTATTTGTATAAAGAAGATTCCATGATAAGATACCCTAGAAGCAAGATAATTCATTTATTTCACCGAATAAAGGAGAGCTATGGCCATTAGAGTGTCATCGTCATTTCTATTCATGTGCAGCTAAAATATCAGAGAGATTTTCTCAGTGCTTGCATTTCCTTTCTGGAAAATTTTCCATCGAAACAGAATTAAAGGCCTTTTATCACCCTGTTTCCTTCAAAATAGTTTACTGGGTAGAAACAAAGCTTCTTGACGGACGTAGACTGACGCTGAGATTTCAAAGAACTCAGGTTAGTTATAGTTAACTAATAATATGATATGAATCATGATTTTCAAAGCATATTAATATAGAAAGCAAGATATTGAAGGTAAGAAAACGCACAACGAATGTTTGCCTCTGTATCAAAGCCGAGGCCATGGCAGTCAAGAAAGTCAGAAATACGACCATCTGTAACTGTCCTGTGAAATCTGGCTGCAAAATGTCGGCTGCAAATTCCGAGGAGCTACTCAGCATTCAGGAGCTTACAAGCATTAACTGGTAACAGAGGTTCTTGCTGGATTATGAAACTGAATTGTGAATGTGGTCCCGAAACTGATAAAAGACCTCAGTGCCACTTGCATCTCCATCAAAAAAAATAAAAGGGTGCCACTTGCATCCATCCACGCCACCTGTTTCCCCAATTGCATGGACGCTGGTCACACGCGTGTTTTCTTCATGCATCTGTTTTCTTCATTTGTTTCATATCGAGATTGAGTGATATATTTGTAAATATTAAATGTTTGATGATTAATGCTAGCATTAATCTAGCATTATCTTTTTTGGAAAGGCTTCATAAGATTATGAAATATACCTTGATCGAATTTATGAAATATACCTTGATCGCCTCGATATCATGAGGCCAAATAAGATCGTAAAACGTTTCATTGGATGAGGGAGAATATTCGTTGGAATATAAGATAAAAAGCATTGGTTATTTGCAATAGCGAGGACTAATAAGCACTTTAAAGTAATTCTAAGTCTTCTTTCCGATTACTATAGTCCCAGCCGTGAGGCGGAGACTAATAAAACGACAATCCATATGAGTAAGGGTCGAAAAAGAGTATTGCACAAAGAAATTCATGGTGCTCGTGAAGTTTATACAAGCTTTGAATCTAGTATAAAAAAAATCTTTCTCCACTTTCGTTGTTCGACCTCGATTGCAACCCTGCAATAATTTTTTTTGCGAATTGAACTCAAGCTCGGAGCACTAGTTTAATAATCAAAATTTGAACTCAGAGATTTTTTTGCACTAGTTTAATAATCAAACTTTGAACTATCTCTACATGGCTTGTAATATAATTAGTATTTATGTTTTGGTGGTGAAATAAGAAACACTTCATTCACTAACTATTGGCAAGAAAATTTACAAGAGGAACGTTTGTGAAGGATAACAAGTGGAGTTCAGAGAACTAGAAATGAAGGATAACAAGTGGAGTTCAGAGAACTAGAAATTGAAGTTTGAGATCAATTTTTTTTACTTTAATTCCAAATTTCAAATTAAATATCACAAAGGAAAATTAAATAAGTTAGCTTTGAAATTTCACAATAAAATTAATTTATAAATATGAAAAAATAGTTAAAAAATCTAAATTCACTATTTATTCTAAAAAATTATTTTAAATTTGATCTCCGTCTTATATTAATTTGTCTCAAAATAGTTAAATAATTTTATTTTTTATTAAAATAAAACAAAAGATCCTAACTAGATTTTTCTAAAAACATCTAAAATAGTTTCTCTTTCTTTATTATAATAATTTAAAAATAGAATAAATAAAATTTTAAAACAATAAAACAAACCAACAAACCTTTTGAGAAAGAACAAAACATTAAAAATAAATAAAACAAATAACAACATACAAATACAAAACAAAAAACAAATAACAACATACAAATACAAAACAAAGCATGTATATATATATATGTATAAAACAAAAACCATTAAAATAAAACAAAATCATTTAAAAATAAAAACCAAATCACAAAACCCAACATTTAAAAATAAAAATCCAAATACAAATTAAAAACGAAAAAATATATATATATATTTTTAAAAAATAAAACATAAAAACCCAAAACACTTTATACAAAACAAATGAATAAAAAAACAACAACAACAAAGCAATTCACAAAAGCCAAGAATTGTCAAACATTTAAAATCACATTTAATATATAAAAAAATAAAACGACAGTCAATTTCAGTAAGGGTCACAAAAGCCAAGAATTGTCAAACATTTAAAATCACATTTAATATATAAAAAAATAAAACGACAGTCAATTTCAGTAAGGGTTGAAAAACAGTATTGCACAAAGAAATTCATGGCGCTTGTAAATTTCATACATGGCAAGTTCAAGCTTTGAATCTAGTAAAAAAAAATCTCGAGTTTCGCGGTTCAACCTCGATTGCAACCCTGCAATAATTTTTTTTTGCGAATTGAACTCAAGATCGGAGCACTAGTTTAATAATCAAACTTTGAACTCAGTGAGCAAATCCTTTTTTTTTGGGTAGAAAGGTGAGTTTGAATGGAAATGGAAATCGCTACATCATTGATAGCAATGGAAGTCGATTTTTTGGCACGAAGATTAGGGGATCCATTTTTTTTATACCACTAACGATTTTTGTTTTCTCGCACACAATTAGCGTTTTTTTTTTTAAGCATTTTTAATTTTTTAACATTTAACTAAAGGTGTTTTTGCAATTTATATTACATGTAAATGCTTTGACCTAATGGTAAGTTGGTTGGGTTATCTATAGGAGTTCATGGGTTTGAAAGTTGGCTAAGGTATTTTGTTAACTATTCGAAATTTTGAAACACTGTATGTGAGTGATAATTTGTTGCCATGTGATGATCCAGGATTGGTCTTGCAGAATAGCATAGTGAACTACGAACTTATCACCGTTCAGCATAGTCAACTATGCAAAATAGTATAGTCAACTACGAACCCATCACCGTTCAACATAGTCAACTACGAACTCATCACCGTTCAGTCAGTCAGTTGCCACATCTACACCTTGCCACATCAGCAACCATGTCATCATATGCCACGTCAACATTTGACTACTCAATGCCATGTCATTTCCATGTCAGTGATCTAGTCAACAGTCCACATTAGTACCACATCAGCACTTTTCCAACTCAGTTGCCATATCACCATCATACAACCACGTGGTACTTTTTGGCACTGCCACGTGACACCCATGCAACCAATTCTCATTGTTTTGCAAAAACTTCAAAAGGCCATAACTTTCTAATACGACATTCGTTTGAGGCGATTGAAGTGTTGTTGGAAAGATCTCGACGAAATCGACACAATGAGATAGTTTTCATTAGAATGTGAGATACTAATAAAAAAATGGTCATTTTTATGGGTTTTGCAGCAATTGGACTTGTAAAACATCATTAGATCATTTACACATGTTTCTAATGTGAATTTTCTTTAACCTAGTTTTTTAATCACTGAAATTGGACATCAAACGAAAAATTATCAACAAAATACTGACAGGTTGTCTAAGGTACCACTTCCTGGCAAGTTCCAAGATGATAAAAGAAGATTAATTTATGTACAAGTGGTTCTCAAAGACCAATTTATTTTTCAAGAAGAGCATGAACAAGCCAAGTCCATCTCAATTCGCATCCATAATGCCATTGCTACTTGTTCATTTTCCTCTTTCTAGGCTTACAATCCATCCATGAATTTCCATCTTCCTACTACTAGATCATGACTGCAAAATCATTTTCCCTTTGCAAATTTCACACTTTCGTGCATCACTTACATTCCATCCATAACCCATGAATAAAGTTATTCAACTCACTTACAATGTTGAGTTACCTCATTGTCCTTTTCTTTTTGAAAAATAAAATATGTTTCATAAATGCAAATCTTTCATCTATGCTTGTCTAAATCATTTTTTATAATTGCATTAGATGACGTGGGATTCATTAAATCCATCCTTTTAACAATTCTTCGACTTCGGCACATTATTTGGGTTCAAGACTATAGTTATTTTTATTACCTTGAGACTTACACGTCTTAATGGAAATTTCTCTTTTCAATGAAAAATAGGAATACATCAATGTCCAATGTTTGTCAAATCTTTTAGGTGAATCGACTTCAGCTCATTTATTTGTACCTAGTAAGACGTACTTGGTGGGTAGTCTCGTGTTGGTTAACAACATTCATTAATGGTCGACAATCCAACAATTTCTTTCTATGTTCGACATCAATAAAATTTATTCACATAGAAAATAATTATGCCACGATGTGGATATGAATGCAGACTATATGATTTTAGTAACTTGCAGCAATGTTCCAACAAATCAAAATTTAGTGTTAGAGTTCAGCAACAATCCCGGCAATAATAAGGCACAAAGATTCCAATCTCATATTTCATATGTTATTTATACAACCAAGAGAAGAAGAAGCATATAAAATTCTTTCACTTCACATTCCATGATCCAGCAGTAACAACCAAGATCTCACACATGCATAGCTTATTGACTTTTCAGGTAGGTGAAGGTATGTTGCTTTCTAATCTTTAATCATTAATATTTTAAATGCTAAAAGACATGTATTTGGGAAGTTTCCCATGTGACATTTCTTTCCCCATTTTCAAAAGACAAAAACACCTTTAGTTGGGGGGAGGATATTCATTACCATTTTCATTTCCATATTCCATAACCACATACATTATTGACCAACACGCTTCTCCCAATTGAATCTTCTTTCTATTTTTGGTTCTCAAAGGATGGATATTTTTTGTAAAATATTTAAATTATGAGCAAGGATTGATCGATATGAATAGGTCTTCATTGTGAATACATTCTTAAATATTATTTATTACAAGAAGAAGAAGAATAAAAGAAAAGTGTTGTCACACAAGAACCAACACTTGAAATAGTTATGGTTTCCCCACAAGAACCAACCATAAGAGTTGCCACTTATATATCTTTCAGATAAAGAAGAATTTTCAAAATAGGTAAGTCTTGCAAAGTATCTCAAGTCACAAAATGGCTTGTTGACAAATCGTCGAAACTACAAAAAACAAAAAAGGTTATTGAAAATTATCAACGCAAAATTGCATGAGGACGTGTAACACCTTCATTTGGGGGAATGTTGGGTCTCCAAAATATCATTCATTTCACTATTTTTAATTTAACTTTGCTTTAGAATTTACCATATTTTGCAACTCCATAACCATGCACTAAGACCATCTTCATGATTAAATATGGGTTTATACATATAATTTTCCAATACATTTATTTTGGTATTTTTAGTGAATTTATAGTTAAATATTAGAAAAATAACATGTATTCACTTATATATAAAATTTAGATGAGTTTTGTGACATGTGTAGGCATATTTGAAGATTCGAGGAAAATCATATTTGGCCTCCAAGGCTCAAATTCGAATTTTCTCTTCAAACTTTTGAATATTTGAGGAAGATTTGAGATCATTGGTCAAACACACTTCATGAAGAAAGATCATGGAAGTTTTCATAAGTGTCTCATATCAAATATATGAGAGATTTGTGAGAGGGTGTGAAGAGATGCTAATTGTTAGATGTCAACACATGGTTGTAACCACATGAGATATGTGTGGATCTTGGAGAGATTTGTGAATCCATATTTATGAATTAGTTATCTTAGTTTTTGTATAAATATGAGTGACTTCTCCTCTCAAAAGGGAGTGAAAAATTTAGGAGTTATGTTCATGCTCCAATGTAGAGTTTTGAATGTTAAGGATTGACACTATGTTTATTATTGATGTGATGAATACCATCATAGTTCACATTGATATGGTTGGTGTTTGATCAATAGTTTTCAAAAGTTTCCACCTCTTATGCAATTTACAATGGCCACCTAATGAGTATGATATGCATGTTTCATTCTTTTTAAGATAGATTAGTTTCTCTTATGATTCATTTTAAGTTTTTTAATTAGATTCATTGTTTACATTCTTTTATGTTCATTCCATTTGTATTCTTTTGTAGCTCAAGCATTATTGCTTTCATGTCATAAAATCATTGCTTTTCAATTTGTTTTATTTTAGATTTATAGATAGTCATAAATGATTCTAATTTGGCAATGCACGCATTAGAAATTTCAGTTGATCTCTCACTGCTTTCATAAATGGTTGCCTTTAATTTTCATGGAGTAAGAATTCAATGCTTTCTTAGTATAGGATTTGCTACTTTCTAGATCAAATTTGCTTTCAAGTTTTTACTTTCGAGTCATTAGAATAGATTTATTTTCTTGTTGATAAGATAAATTTACTTTCTTGTTGATAAAAATAGATTTACTTCCATGTCATTAGAATAAATTTATTTTTAAGTCAATAGAGTAAGTTTAATTTCATGTCAATTGTCATTTCAACTTCATAGATTAAAATATTTCTTTCTAAGTTTCGAATTTGAGACTTTTGAAAATGAAAGTGTGTGCATACTCATCTTAGACATTTTTCATGAATGGGTTTGGCATAATTTCAATAGGTCAATTTACTCTTAAATTGAAATTTGATTCCTAGCATATATTGTGCAAGTTTACTTCACAAGTTCATGAACCCTGGGTTTGACAATTTAATGGCAAGTAATTTAACTAACAATTAAATTACCCAACAAAAATATAATGACGGAATTTTCTCACCCCACAAGCAATCCGACCTCTTGCTGCTAGCTCCAAGTGAGTCATCCAAACAACATTTGCACACACTTATGTCACCCTAGCATAGTCCCTTCTACACTCTGCCTAGGAAAACTGCTCCTCAAGCCGTCATGTTTGCCACTGACTGAGAAATTGTCTCTTCAGCCCTCTGGAAAACTTTCTCGACCTCTAGAACTGAAATCCAACTTCTCTCCCGCAAAATCGAATTTCCTCTAGAGGCTTTTGTGCAACCCCTACATCAGCCTCTTTGTGGCTATTTTTGCCTCTTTGCAACCTACTCTCTGGAACGATAATCTCTTTCTCTTGACTCACTATCCTTTCCTCTCTTTGTCTCTACTTCCCTTATCTTGCTCAAACACTTTCGACAATCGATGTTGCTCTTTGCAAAATCGAATTGACTAAGGAAATCTATCTCAAGTGTGTGTTCTACATCGACCCAATGACCTCCTCTTATAATCTCTGGTTGGGACTCCAACCACTAAGATTAAAACATAGTCGAAGGCTAGGATTATTTCTTGATCGATATAAGTGAGTTTCTAGATGATTCATACCTTTCTCAATTAATATCAATTAACTAACCACTTTTCTGAAGTTTAGACTTGGAAAATATTAAAAAAAAATAGGCTAATAATCTATTTGAGACACTTATAGGTTGAATTTACATAAACTATTTTTGGGTTATGGATAACTCCTATGTTTTAGCCTCTTCACTAATTTTTGAGACTATAACACCTTTTATGCTACAAAAACTAACACTCCCTCTTAGCGAGGAAGGTGTTCTAGTGTTGCACTACTGCTACAACACCCTGTATTTATACCACCCTTTGTACGTTGTTAATGTCTAGCCATTGTGACTACATGCCACTGTGGAAATATGATGTTGCATTCATGTTGTTGTTGCCACTACTATATTTTTTCCAACTTTGCATCTGCACTACAACTCCCTCTCATCTATTGTTGTTGCAACTGCAACTTTTGCAACTGAGAAGCATCCAAAATATTGAATCAGTTGTTTCTTTATGTTTCATCTATCTCTTGAGCCTTTAACTTATAATAGTACCTGCATTTTCCATTAAATAATTTGTGCTACTTTTGACTCTGCTACTTAGCCTCTTCCTCTGTTATCAACACAACACTCTACTCCTTGGCACCTTACTACAACTAGTCTGCAACTGCCACTCTGAAATCTGACTGCATCACTAACACTGATCCATCCTGCTATTGAATATTATGGGACCCGGTATCTAGGTAATTATCCATGAGGAGGACACCTCAATGGACCCTACCCAAACTCTACAACTCTAGGACTATAACTCCTTATAGCCCCACCTCACTCCTATAAGTATAGCCACACACATGGAAAAATATTCCTCCTTCCCGGAGGACAACTTATTTATCAATGCATATGTTGTCGCCTGGTCCTACTTCTCCTACTTGTCCTTATTGCTGAAAGGACACTAAGTATTGTAGTGTCTAAGCTCGCCACACCTGAATCACTTGACCTTAGATAGGTCCTTATTCTTCTTCTTCTCCTCCTATTCTTGAATGGGACCCTTCTTTGCTTTGCAACTCACACTTCCTTTATCACTTGTCTCTGAGAACTGGAATTCAATATGTTTCCCATATTTTCATTCTGTCTAACTCGCAAAACCTCTTATGTAAATCTTGTACGACCGTCTCTAGAAAAATTCAAAACTCAAACAATTGGAGAGCTAAATAGGAATCTCCTTCCTTTCCTACTCGGTTACCAGCTCTAAAACTCGCACTCCCTCCTAGAATGCACAAAATTGTTACTATATGCCTTACTCTACTTTCAAATTCTCTCTAAGACTAATCACTTAGCCTTTCTGAATGTCCTTCTTTGGAAACTGATACACGAACTGCAATCCTACCAACTTGAACTAGCTACTTTAGCAAACTCACATTGCTTAATGCAAATAGAAATATAGAATTTCCTCCTGAAAACTGATGTGGAAACCCTTTGATAAATTATGGAAATTACTCTTCCTTTGTGTGTTCGCTTTCTCTTCCACATGGTGTTGATTCTGCTCTATCAAACTGTTGCAAAACAATTCTACTCCCAAACGAGGAATCTTCTCAGCGAAAATTATTAAGTTGTTGCTCTCTCTTCCTGTTAGAATCACTTTATGTGAAAATTTTGTGAACTAGAATCCTATTGCAACATTTGATGTTAATTCTTCTAATTTTAATTCCATTAAACAATTTACTTGTTGTATGCTACGACAAATATCGAATTAAATTCACTGCAACTGTTGGAACAAGGTCTCCTAAAGCTGCGAATTTTGTCCATTTTTGTATATTTTTGGTATTATTTAGTCTAACGCCGGGGTTTTTGGGTGGTTAAAAGCCCCAAATGCATTGTAATGGGTCAAGGGTAGACCAAAAGATCGCAAACCACGGTTTGCAGACCATTGGATGCGTAGGCTAAATCGATATAAACAGATGAACCTTTTTTAGTCTTAAGGTAGGCAAGAATTGAGATTGATGCTAAGCACAAATTGTTAGATATGTTGTTGGGTTGTTTGGGTAAGGACTCCTACTGGCTGTGTGTGTGGAGATCCTAAATCTTGCTATGTGCAGACCCTGCTGGCTGTGTGCGCAGGCAGTATTTTGGGATTGTAAGTGGAATTTGATATTAATATATATGTGAAGTATTGTTGGACATCTTATGCTATCTGGATCTGTCTTGTTATGATTGATGCCAACCTGGGCTATATGATTAAGTTGCAAAAAGTGTTTGTTTAATAGATGCGAACTATGAAAGTATCTATGTTTTTGGTCTATGTATCTGGGATCTGTTAATTGCTGCGATTATAGTGTTCTGTGCTGACAAATTGGTATTATGCACATGGATGTGAAGGTATTTACTAGATCTTTGCATGATAATATCTCTGTTATACTACATAATCCTACAAATAGATCTGTTTAGTGTGAACTCGATAGGCTGGGAATACAGACCTGCTTGACTTACCTACTCTCTCTCTCAAGGTGCAGAAATTGGTTACAGCACCCTCCCATACTGCTTCGGGTGAGACTTTGGCCTACGCAAGCAAGTCACTGCTGAAAGGGCCAGTATTATAGGGGTTTGTTGGCAAACCTTAACCTCCAAACTTGGGTCAGGACCCCTCGAGCCAACAGCAACCTTCAAATATAAAATATTGTGGAAGAAATAAAAACAGTGGAAGAAAAAGATGCACACATACAATATGACATCATTATTTTTGGATTGTCCCTGGAAAAACCCAACTTGGGGAAATTGTTGTAGCATTTTTAGGGTTTTAATATTATGCAGTAGTGAAAATCTAAGTATAAACTATGGATTCCCAAATTGGCAATCCGAATAGAGGAAAACTCGAAAAAATAAAAAAGTGAGAAAAATTCCTCACTCCATAGGAAATATAACACTGACCTCAGCTCGAAACTGAGTCGTCCCTTGCTACCTCTACGCAGTCTCTACGTCAGCCTATGCAACTACTACATCCCTCTAGCTCGGAATTGTGTCACCTCTCACTGTATCATCAATTGTTGTCTAGAAAACCGATGCTCCTGGCCTCTGGACACTATGCCCAACATCTAGCTCAGAATCTTGCCTTCTCCCAAGCTAAACGGTATCTCCTCTAGAGGGATTTGTGCTACCACACTGTGGAAATATCTACCTCTTTGCAATGTGCTCGCCAGATTTGGAAAAATTCCTCTGACTTCACTATATTTTCCCCTCTCTCACTGCTTCAATCTCATTGAATCACTTACGGCAACACTCAACTGTTACTCTGAAAATAAATTTCCCAGAAAAATCGAATGCTCAACTGATTTGGCGTGTCTTCTCCATGGTCTTCTCCAAGCCCCACTGACTTCTTCTTATAATCCTTTGTTGAGACTTCAATTACCATGATTAAATCTTAATCAATGGTTAGGATTAACTAGAAATTGGTCCATGTATTTTTCTAGAACATTCTCACCATGACTTAATTAATTCTAATTAATTAATCACATTTCCTAAGTTTAAACTTAGTAACTATTAAAAACTGACTAATAAATCTAGTTAAGGCATCTCTAGGTGGAATTTCCATAAATGATTTATAGGTATTGGAGAATACATGTATTATAGCCTCTCTACGAAATCTTATGGCTAGAACACATCCAATGTTACAAAAACTAACACTCCCTCTTGGCGGGAATGTGTTCTAGTGTTTCAACCCACTGACGCATCACTCTATCTTTGCATCATCTCTTGTCATGTTGTTGATGTCTGCCTACTCCTACCGACCAACTACTGCGCAAATATGATATGTGTTGAATCTGTGATGCTGCTAACCCTACTAACCTGCTGCCAACACTGCAACTTTGTTGTTGCTTCTATTGCAACATTTGCAACTCCCTCTCATCTGTTGTTGCTGCAAATGCAACATATTCAGTTGAGAACTATCTAGAAAATTGAACCATATGTGTTCAGCCTGATGCATCTGTCACCCGAGTCATGATTGCTACTAGTCTTCGCACTGTCACTGAAGCCTTTGCGTTGTTGCTGACTCTATATTGTGCCAACTACACCGCTGCCAACTCTGCACTGTGCTGCCTAGCATCTCACATTTACTAGCCACTTCATCTGTCACTTTGGCATCTGACTGCACCAACTGCAACAAGTCCATCCTGCTACTGTGTATTGTGGGCTCCCATAGCAAGGTGTTCATTCAATATGTGTACCTCCTCAAGATTCGTGCCCAACATGTAGCACTCTGGTGCTACAAAACCAAATCTCTCCACCTCACCCTTGGAGGTATGTCTGTGAACATGGTGAAATCTTCCTCCAACCTGGAGGACAGCCTATCGATTTCAGCTGAAGCTACCTGCTGGTCTTGGTTCTCCTCCTTGTCCTTATTCCTAAGAGGAAACTGAGTGTTGTAGTGCCCTAGCTCCCCACACCTTAAACACTTGACCTTCAACAATTCCTTCTTCTTCCTCTGCTACTCCCCATGTCCCTGACTAGGAACCTTAGATGCAAGGGCCACATTCTCCTCCTCCTTAACCTGCTTTGATACACTATTGTTGTTGCTGCCACTGATGGTACTCCTCATTAGATCTCACCTCAACTCTTCTTGTTACAAGTCTACCCACATTATGTCCCACCTTAGCAATGTTTCTCTGCCCAAGATGCTTTGGACAAACACTTTCCACTCCCCAGAAACAGAATTGAGAGCCACACACACTAGCTCTGAAGTTTGTGGCGCTGACCCTATGGCTGCCAACTCATCTCGAATCTCTTGAATCCTGTTCAAGAAGGGATATATGCGCTACCCCTTCTAGATACAGGAGTATCTCAACTTATCTTCTAAGTACATCTTCTGTTGCTCAGAAGATCCCTGGTATAACGTGGAAAGGGATTCCCACGTCTCTTTGGACGTACCCAAGGTCATTATGTGAGAAAACACATGATCACGAACTCAGCATCAAGGATCAACATCTTCGTATTTTCCATCTCCTTCTTGTATTTCTTCAGTTAATATGCATCCGTGGGGATAGATACCACGTTATCGGTATATGCTTTAAGATTGTATTCATCCATATGGATCCATCCAACATATCTTGATCTCAGAACCTGGTTGTTTCCATCTCAACTAAATATGTCAAAAACATCCTCTGCCCTTTTGCTCGGTTGTTGCAAGGCTCTATGCACTCCCTGCTAGAGTGATAGTATCTGCTCACAATGAATGTTCATCTGCAAGGGAATTCTAACTTATGAATCTAGAATTTCCCTGAGGAAAATTTTCTCTCAGTGTGTGCTCTTTCTTCAACCCGATGCTATTTTTCTCTAGGAAACTGCTGCAAAATAACTGCTTCAGCTAGGGATCTTTTCTGTAAGAAAAAATACGTTTGCTCCCTCTGCCTCTAGTAATCCTCGATATGGAGAAATCAAATTTCTCTGTCGCTCTCTTAGAGAAATCTATTTTCCTCAAGAATTTTACCCTCTTAGCCAAGGAATTGTGTTTCTTCTTCGGGATTCGAACTTATGCTCACGTAGAGCAGCGAACCTCCTCCTTTTCTTCTAAAACTGAGCTCTCCAGCTTAAAATATGCGCTCTGATACCAGGTGAAAATTCCATGAATTGAAATCCTATTGTAGCATCTGATGTTAATTCTTCTAATTGTTAATTCGATTAAACAATTTACTTGTTGTGTGCTATGGAAAATATCAAGTTAAATTCACTGCAACCTTCACAAATAAAATATTGCAAAAGAAATAAAAACGCTAGAAGAAATAGATGCACACACACAATATGACATTGTTATTTTTGGACTAAGTCCTCAAAAAAACCCGACTTGGGAAAATCAGTGCAGCAGTTGAGGGTTTTAATATTATGCAGTAGTGAAAATCTAAGTAAAAACTATGGATGCTCAAACTGGGAATCCAAATAGAGGAAAACTAGAAAAAATAACTCGTGAGGAAAATTCCTCGCTCCACAGGCGATCTGACATTGACCTCAGCTCGAAACTGAGACGTCCCTTTTTACATATGCTTAGTCTCTGTGTCAGCCTATGTAGTCACTGTATCCCATCCCTCTAACATGGAACTACATCACCTCTCACTGTCTCGTCAACTGTTGTCTAGGAAACGGATGCTCCTGGCCTCTGGACCCTCTGCCCAACTTCTAGCAGAGAATCTCGCATTCTCCCCAACAAAACAGAAATTTCCTCTAAAGGGATCTGCGTTTCCTCACTTTGGAAATATATGCCTCTTTGCAATGTACTCTTTGGATCTAGAAAACTTCCTCCGACTTCACTATCTCTGCCCCTCTCTCACTACTTTGATCTCACTGAATCACTTCTGGCAACACACAATTGTTACTCTGGAAATTGATATCCCAGAAAAATTGAATGCTCAACTGATTTGGTGTGTCTTCTTTGTGGTCTTCTCCAAGCCCCATCGACTTCTTCTTCTAATTCTATGTTAAGACTTCAACGACCATCTTTAAATCTTAATCGATGCTTAGGATTAACTAGAAATCAATTAATGTACTTTTCTAGAACATTCTCACCATGACTTAATTAATTTTCATTAATTAATCATATTTCCTAAATTCAGACTTAGGAAATATTAAAAAATTACTAATAAATATAATTAAGTCGTCTCTAGGTGTAATTTCCAAAAACCATTTTTCTATATTGGAGAATACATGTATTTTAGCCTCTCTGCCAAATCTTGTGGGTAGAACAAATCTGATGCTACAAAAACTAACACTTTAAACTGGCACCCCGATTTTTTCTGCAAAACCCTGCACTCAAAATTCGAATTGCCCAGCAATTTGCACTGCCTGGCTAGGCATTACGCAAGCCTCATAAAATATGTCCTGTTGCTCCCTCTGAACAGCGAATTTCTGCTTCCACTTCGGAGCTTCCCTGCTGATCTAAATTCATCTAATACCATGTGAAAATTTCACTACTAAAATCCTATTGTAGTCACTGGAATTATTTATTCTAACTGTAAATTAATTATGCAGTTTATTGCTACGACAAAAATGAAATAATCACATTGTAATCTTCACAAAAATACAATGGAAAATAAAATCATTGGAAAATGAGAAATACTAACACACACACACACACAAGTTTGACACATTTATTTTTGGACTAAAGTCCCCTGAAAAACCCAACTTGGGAAAATTGATGCAGTAGCTCAGGGTTTTAAATTATTAAGCAGAAGTGAAAAATTATGAGTACAACTAGATGTTGAAATCTAGAAATCCTATAGAGTAAAATACTAAAAAATATATAGCGAGGATTTTTCCTCACCCCACAAGAAATATCAGCCTTAAATGCTAGCTCCAAGTGAGTAGTCCAAACAACCTCTGTGCAATCCTACGTCACCCTAGCATAGTCCCTTCTACTCTTTTCCTGGAACAACTACTCCTCAAGCTATCCTATCTACCACTAACTGAGAAACTATCTCTTTGGCCCTCTGGAACATTTTCTCAGCCTCTAGAACTGAAACCCATCTTCTCTCTCACAAAATCAAATTTCCTTTAGAGGCTTTTGCGTAGCCCTTGCGTCATTATCTCTATGGCTATTTCTACCTTTCTACAACCTACTCTCCAGAATTGGAATCTCTACCTTCGGACTCACTATCCCTGCCCTTGTTTGTCTCTTCTTCCCTTCTATGCCTCAATCTCTTCCATCAACTGCTACTGCTCTCTGGAAAATCAAACTGCCCAAGGAAATCGATCTCGAGTGTGCCAAGTTTGTGTTCTCCATCTACCCATCGACCTCCCCTTATAATCTCCAGTTGGGACTCTAACGACCAAGATTAAAACATAATCAATGGTTGAGATTATTTATAGATCGATCTATGTGAGTTTCTAGATTTTTCACACCTTTCTCAATTAATATTGATTAATTAACCAGTTTTCCTAATTTTAGACTTAGGAAAAAATTTAAAAATTAAAAAAATAGGCTAATAATATAATTGAGACACTTCTAGGTGGAGTTTCCATAAAAAAAATTATGGTTATGGAAAACTCATGTATTTTAGCCTCTCCACAAAGTTTCGAGACTAGAACACCTTAGATGCTACAAAAACTAACATGAGATACCACACTACCTCTAAAGGCACATACACCATCCGGATGTTCACCAAGTATGTCATTTTAGGAATATTATTATCTTGGATTGCCAATCCTCAAATAATATATGTCCTCTTCAACTACTCTTATCTTGGATTCCCTACCTCATCCTCAAAGAGTATTGACCTTTAGATTTACTTCTATCTTGGATTTTATAATCCTCAAGATGTTCTAATATCATATGTTTATCCAATTCTCCAAACCCCATTCTTTCCTTATGGCCTTCACTAATACTTACAGTTTTTAGTCTCGATCTAGTGCATTACACATAAAGAGAATAATATATTGTCCATCATTCCTCCCTCTCAATCAAGGAGGATATATCCACCAACCAAGATTTATTATTAGTTATTCAAGCTTCTTGTTTGGTAATGCTTTTATCAGAATATCAGCTACACGTTAATATGTAAGAATATAGTGTAGCTTCATGACCCCATCTCGTAGTATTTTTATGATGTAGTGGTACTCATTATTTATAATATTTGTCCTAGCATGAAACATCGAGTCCTTTGTCAACTTTATGCAACTTTAATTGTCACAATGTATACATGTAGGGCTTAGTGGTCCTTCAAACAAATATGATAGCAACTTCCTAAGCCAAAAATATTCTCTGCAAACTTCACTTGCAACATTGTACTTGACTTAAACACTACTCAAAGCAACAATATCCTGCTTCTTTCTCATCCATGAAATCATGGAAGATCCCAAACTAAAGCATCCAATTATAGTGCTTCTTCCACTTGTCTCACTGCCACCCTAATCAAAATTTGTATATCCTATGAGTTGGACTTCATTTCCAGCACATCGAAGGCAGTGATGTATGTTCCCATGTAGATATATTCGAATATGTTTGGATACTATCCAATGGTCATGCCTTAGCGCCATATGAAATTGACTAAGGACATTTACTGCAAAACAAATGTCAAGTCTAGTATTTACTAGATACATCAAGGACCCAATCAATTGTTTGTAGCAAGAAGGATCTTCCAAACTAGAGTTTTAACTCCTCAACTTCTTTAGATTAGTAATCATAGGAGTTTTCATTGGCTCAATATCCATCATGCCAAATTTTTGTAGAATCTTGGTCACATATTTTCCTTGACCAAGATATATTTCACCTGGTTTCTACCAGACTTCTAGTCCCAAATATTAATGCATAATCCCAATATCCTTCATGTCAAATTTGGTTGCTAACTACTTCTTGCATTCCTAAATTCAATGTTCCACACCTATAACAAGTACATCATCCACATATAGGAGTATGATGATTGGTTCACCATCAACCACTTTAGTGAAGAGATTAGGATATTCATAACTCTTGAAAAATCCAAGTCTCAATAGGTATGAATACATTTTATCATACCATGCCCTAGGTGATTGCTTTAAGCCATACAAGGACTTCTTCAATCTACAAACATATGTATCCCTTTTATTGACTTCAAATCCTTGAGGTTGTTCGAAGTAAACCTATTCATCAATGGTCCCATTCAGAAAATTTGTTTTAACATCCATTTGATGGATGTTCCATCCCATAGTAGCAGCCAAAGGGAGAAGTGATATGATTGTTGTATATCTAGATGTAGGATCAAAATTTTTCTTCATAATCAATACCTTCTTTCTGTGATAAGCCCCTAGCTACAAATATAGATTTGTGCTTATGAATGCTCCCATCATTCCAGACAAACCAAGTTCTTCCAAAGTCAACAAAGATAAAAGTATATTCACTTCAAAGTTTCAGCCCTGCAACAAGGTCTGCAATTTTGACCTCTACAACTTGCACAGAAACCATAGATATCTTCGCACTTGTGGACAAAAAAATATTCTCCCAATAGATCTTCCTTCTTCCACTTCTTCCTCTTCTTCTTTCCTTTCTCGCTCTTCCTTATTCTTTCTTATCGCAAATCGAACTTGCTTGAGTGAGTGACACTAATGAGTCCAAATCCTTCTTATTTATAGCATTCTGAGGGGGTCAAATAGGCCTCCTTAGGCTAACTTGTCCTTACTGGGGTCGACTTCATCTTGGAGGATAAGTTTTCTTTATTGACTCAAGAATAATTATTTTATTTTGTTATAATGAGTCCAAATGGGACTATAATACATGACACAAAAAAATATCTGACCTAGAAATCCTTAGAAGCATGAAAAACATGCTTTGACCTAGACTAAAGCATGAAACCCATGATTTTACAAATACAAAATTATTTTTCTTTTTATACAAAATATACAATGTCATGTTTACAAAGATCACTATGAACACTGAAACTAGTTACGTTCTCCAACATATACATGTACTCATACTTTACATGAAGGTGTTAATTGGTATTAATAACTTTATTTTTCAATAATATGCATCATTACAACAAATTAAAGCCACTGTAGGGAAATTTTAAAAACTCTAAGAGATTCGTAAAAGGATATTACAGTACAAACACCACCAAGTGTTAGTGAAAAATACTAAACAAAGATGGTGAATGGAAGAAAGGAAAAAAATTGTTGATATATTATTAACATTTTTGGTTGAGAGAACCTTGAATGTCACTAATCAGTTGCTTACAAATGGCACTCAAAACTACTGCACGAAGTAAAGTATTCAAATAATATTTGGACTACTGGAATTGCTAAAGTCAGTTGCATGCCTAAATTTTTCAATTTCAAGTAAATAGTGTCCTGGTATGTATAGAAGTTCGACAAAAGTAAAATATTGATACAAGTTCAAGAGAAAATGTTTATTCCATTGACTCCCAACCTTTTTAAGAATATGTTCCAACTACTTGCTTCAAATAAAACTTTAAAGATGCTTGAAGTCGATGCATTTATCGATACAAAAGGTAGAGGAATTAATCTTTTAAAGAAATTTATCACTCAATTGTCCACTAGTTCAATGAATGTTGCAATAATTGAGGTTAGTTCCTTAGCAAACCCATACAAGAATCTGAATGTATATTTGCACGATTTGTTGTACAAGACTCAATGACCTGCATACCAAGATATGTTTTATATGTTTTGCATTACTCTATTCATGAAGGGGTTATTTTTCATTGGGTTTGTGTCATCTCCAAATAACGCTCTTATTAATTAAGGAATTATCACAAAACCAAAAGCTTCTATAGGACTTCCTACTTAGTTTATGCTATTATATTTTGTAATCTATTTAATGAGTTGCATTAGGCACAAAACATATATTTTATCATGGAACTTGTTCAATTTTGGTACCCATTTATATGGAAGCATAAAGCCTTATTCTTTTTCTGCCAAATTCAAGATGACTTTGTTGTGAAGTTCAAAGAAATGATCCTGGGGTTTACTTCACAAAGGTTCTCTCAAGATGCCCATTATTTTCTTGAAGGAAAAGGTGTGTGTGAATATAATGACAAAGTCTCTTGGTTCATATTATTTGGATTCAAAGGGAAACATTGTATCCACTCGTTATGTTCTTAATAAATTCGTTGTTACTCAATTATGTAGACATTGTAAACCCTGGGTAAATTTATTTAACAAGAAAAAGAAAGAGATTGTTATTTCATTATGTTCCTTGATCGAATACATAAAAATAAGAAGTTTATCTCATCATAATGAGATTAATTCATATTTTGATTCACTTAAAATTAAATAAGCTCAAGCCTACATAAAACTTGGAGTTTTTTTAGTTCATATGCTCTAGGTCGATTGTAATTCATCATTCAATAGTCCATCACAATTAATGAAGGTGCAACTGATAATCAAAGTGTACATGAAGAGTTTGATGACTGAGCTCGTGAGCAAATCCCTTAGGATGATGTTCATATTTTGATAAGTATTAGTAGCTAGCACCGACAACACATACAATCAACAACGAACATTATTGTTGGTTATTTGCAAAGATCCCAAAAGAGGTCATCGATATCCTATAAAGGTAATGAAAATGTAAGCAAGCATAATAAAACCATGGTAGGTAGTGTTGGAGATGGAGGAGATAGAAACTCTCCTCAAAGTTCAATTGAAAAATCACACACTTATTTAGTGAGTTCAAAATGAAAAGGCGATAATACAAAGGAGAAAATTCAAGAGGCTAAAAAGGAAAAAAATATATCATGAAAATGTTGAAAATAATCAAGAAAATTTGATTCGTGTTTGGGTAACAATGAAGTTAATTGGAAATAAATATATAGCTAAAAAATTGGCCTATGATGGATCAATTATTTTTAAATAAGAGTCATACACTCTGTACCATGCAAAATACAACAAGGAATCTAGGAAATTGTGAATTAAGGAATTTAAATTAAATGATAAAAGTTAATTAGTGGAATTCAAAGATGGGTATTCAATATATGCATGCCTAAAAGGTCATAAAGTTTCACCAAGGTACTAGGGATGTGTTTTCTTGCTCAATAACAAAATAGGAAAAGGAAAATGTTAAGTTGAAAAGGAGAATAGCTAAACTAGATATAACCTCATTTCTGAAACCACTCTTTATTAAACCATTGGCACCTCTCATACCAAATGAAATTATTGAGGAACCTGTTGTCTCCCCGTGATTTGCAAGATTGGCAAGAACAAGTCTACATGGAACCACATCAAACCACTTTGGAGTCCATGGACCTAGCCTTCCTAGACTCAGAGAGGGCTCTCTCTATGTTTATGATGAAAATGATGTATCTTTATGCTTATATTTTCTTATTTTAGGCTAGTTATGAAGTTCTAGGACTATTTGTTTTGTTTGGTTGATTGACTAAATGGTAGGGTTTGATTAACTGATTGAGTGTTTTAGTGGGATAGATAAACTATGGGCATCATTAATCCATTGGGCTATGGAGTCATAAAAGGATTTAATTGTTCATCAACTCTGCAAGGGTTTTCATAGGGAAAGCTAACTATATCAAGTGGATCTCTTTAGGTTAGACGAAATATGAAGTGACGGTAAGTTGTGAAAATAGTAAAACTAGAGGTCAGTTAAGAATCCTTTAATTCTACTTCAACAAGAAAAGCCTTTTAGGTAATTGTTTAAGAAGAACCAAAGGACAGGGCAAACCATAGACTTATTTGGCCAAACTTTTAATAAGTGAACTTTAAGACAGCAATCCAGTAATCCTAGAATTACTTTCAGATGAAGAAAACATTCAAGATAACAGTTAGTGAAACTAAAGAGCAATTAAGAATTCTTTAATCAAACATCGAAGGCCTATAAAGAAATCATTCAAGCAAAACCAAAGGACAGGGCATACCATAGACTTCTTTGGCTGGACTCTACTAAGTAAACTTCAAAGAAATACCTGGAAAATAAAATTTCAAATAAAACCAAAGGATAGGGCATACCATAGAATTCTTCGGCTGGACTCTACTTAATCATTTTCAAGGCAACAAGCTAGGTGGAACTAGAGAGAAATTAAGAATTATCTAATTAGACCTTGCAGAAGAAAACATCAAGATGAAAGAAAGCAGATATAATTAAGGTGTCAAGACAACATATCTTAATCGAAAGTTTATGTTCTTTTATCAGAGAAATGATGGACAATATGGAAAACATTGACAAAGAAGGATAACATCACCATTAACATAATTCATGAATCCTGTGAACGTGCTTGTATTATTGATGTCAAAAACAATTACAATACTCTAGTGCAACAATATTTGCAGCTCAGAGTCTGATCAAATCCAGCCTAGCAATCAATCCTCTAATTAGACAACCAACACACTAGCCAACCAACCCATAACATGCAGCAATACATGCAGTATTTATCTACAAAATGAGGAGGTGATACTAAGCTAGGGTTTCAGCTTGTAGTTATTACAGATTTAATTTATTTTTTACCTTTGAGACAATGCAAGGCCCAAGGAAAAATATCTGTGACTGACTCACTGTAATAATAACTTCTAATTTTAACTATTGAGCTAACTTTAGGATATTTTTGACCTTAAGGATTTTTCATTAACTTTTACAATAACTGCTTAGTAGCTGAGAAATATCTCTGACTGTTTCAATAACTGTGGTTGCCTTTATTTGAATAAAATAAGGTTGTAGGTGTCCAAAGTGTTTATGAGAAGTAATTGTTGTTTGGCTTTAGCATTCGAACTTGTCTTATGTGTTAACCTGCCTTTGATTTATTCTTAAAACCTGACTTGGCCTTTAAACTTGGGCTTATCTCATGTTGTCTATCTAATTTCTTTAGCTTTGTTGATGTGTCTTCTAAAACTCTTCTTTTCTCCTTTTAATGCTTCTAATCTCCCTTTTGTCTTCAATCTGTGATTTAACCCTTTAATCCTCCTTCTAACTGTGTTCCTTCATTTTCATGTATTTTTTGAGTTTAAATGACCATCGATGGTCATGATCCATTGATGTTTTCTGCTTTGATCTGGCGTTCTTGGTCCTTTTGAGTATACAAATGTTGTTGGATCGCCATCCAGAGCATTCATTTAAACCATTTTTGGACTTTGGAATGCCATTTCGCATTCAAACACTAGCTAATCTGCACATTGAAGTCAATTAATTAATTTTAAATCCTGCGTTTGAGGGATTTATGTGTTTATTTATGACTTTACAGGCCTTTTGGAGGGTTGCAGAGGTTGTGGTGGCTTCTCGCAAAGCCACAGGGATTTGGAACATTTGAACGAAGGAGTGCTTTTGGGTTTTGAAGGGAGGGAGAAGGCAGTTTTCGCATGGAGAAAAGGTGGTAAGCGAGTTAGGGTGGATGGATGTGATTCCATAGAATGGGAGTCGTGTGGCAGAGGGTACAAGGGAGGAAACTGCCCATTTCGTGTGTTTTGGAGGCATTAACCTCGGCGCTCTTGGATGTGTGATAAGGGCCTGGGGCCATCAGATCGGAGGGAGGAGATCTGACGGTGATCGGGTTAGATGAAGCGGCACGTTGACGTGAATGGTGGAGCCCAGAGGTTACATGGCGAAATTTATGGTGTGGGCCAGGGTATAAAGCGGCGGGGTTAAGTTTATATGCGGGGATTTGAAAGGAAAGAGGGGGTCTTGACAACAATGAACCCGAGGCAAAGAATAAGCGAAGGTGCTTAATATTGTTTGAAGGTCTGGGATTATATGCCCTCGAGGGGTGAAAATTAGAGCGGGGGCTCTTTTTAAAAGAGGGCTTAAAGTATAGGAAGGGTGAGGTTTAATAAGAAAGAGGGTCGAGCAGTTTAGTAAACGGAGTTTGGGTATTTTTAAATAAAAAACAGAGTTTCAATTTAAAAAGGAATGGGTCCCGAATGGTCTAACTTTTATTTTAAAACAATGTAAAAAGGACTTCTTACATTGTTTTAATAGAATAAGGGAAAATAATGAAGGTGAGTGGGTTTAGTGGATAAAATGAGGGCTTTAAGTAGGGATAAAGGTTGAATATGAGAGGGTTGAGCCCAAGCATGATTTTTTAGGGTAGGAGGGTAATTTCAGAAGGAATACTGAGAGATAGTGAATTAGGACAGAGAAAGATAGTGAAGGCAGTGAGATTTCTGGAAATATCTGATGGTCAAGAAATGTTATTTTCAGCAGTTTGTAGAAAATCCATAGTCACCTAGTGAAACTGTAGAATACAAGAGGATAACATAACCATTTGAATCAATTTCAAGAGTGAAAATAGCTTCAAGTATTTTAAATGGAATAAATAAGTATTTTGTTGATAATATAAACAAACAACTCACCTTAATATTTAAAACATGGGAAATAACCACAAATTCAATCACTATGGAATCCATAATGACATCTTTTATTTAATATCTGCAAAACAATATGGAATTTAACAAATAATTTTATAAAGATGATGTAAATATTTTTTCTTTTATCTTTTTAGAGATGAATGAGACAAAGAGGAGATAACATTATCTCCCATCCAATAGTAGACTCAAACATCTTAAGGCACGTTTTCCAGAGAGGATCAATGTGCTTTGACAATCGATTTTTAAGTGTAATACTCTTAAGGATAAGAGAAGTGAATCGTTTCTCATAGTATTTGATATTTTAAAGGAATTGAATGGTACACCTATGATAATGGATGTTTTATTTTTGACCAAGGAAGTAATGCCAAAAAGGTTAGATACTCAAAAAATATATTACACAAATTATTATAATACTTTAAATGAATTTTCTGAGGATAAAATAGAAATGTGGTAAGTCAACTATGTTAATAAAATTGAAGATCAAGGACCTAGTATTTATCAAATGGGTTACAAGTTAAAAGAAATTGAAGATGAGTTGTTAGCCTCTAAAATTAAGCATGAGATAACAATATTACCATTATGTGAATTTATTGAACATTAGCTTAAGGATGTATTTAAAAAAGAAACTAATGATCCCCGAACATGAAAATTTTGTTATGAAAATTGAAGCTTATCAAGGTGCTACCTTTAAAAGAGACTTCAACAAACAAAGAAACAATTTTTTTCCAGCATAGCAAGTAAAAATACACATTGAATCTTTGATATATCTTTCTCAATCAATTATCATCCAACCTTTCATTTTAGATTCTTGGTTAATGTTAAAGGTTGATTTCTTATTGCATTTCTTCCTTTCTTCTACATTTTCTTCACATCATCTTTGTTCGATCCACGAGA
Organism: Pinus albicaulis; assembly: GCA_034641835.2. Lineage (NCBI taxonomy): Eukaryota > Viridiplantae > Streptophyta > Pinopsida > Pinales > Pinaceae > Pinus > Pinus albicaulis. The sequence continues at coordinate 977,540,956 of CM076570.1, forward strand.
GTTCCATCCCAACTAGCATATTTATTTGTACAGATGTTATGAACTTCTATTACATGGATTTATTTTTTAAGATTATTTAAGGCTCCACAAAGAACTCATGTGATCACATAGCTAGTGTGATCTATGACTTTGAGTTTATAGTGTATGATTACAAGTATGCATTTTATTTATTTTATTTTTGTAAGTTGAATGTATTCCATTCAAAATTAGATTACATTGTTGATGGCCCTTTTACAAAATCTATTAGTCATATTTTGCCTAATTCGGACTAGCATTTAGTCGGTGAGTGATAAGACTAAATTTCTACAAAAAAACGAAAATTAACAAAAATACATACAAAACCATATAACCAAAAATTTCAAGATATTGTAGCTAGGAATAAACTATAGCAAATAACCCACTGAGGAGTTCGATGAGGACATAAACGATGGATCGCTTGCACTTATGCCAGGTGGCACTGGAAGATTGAAATCATATTAGATGTGTTTCTCCATATGAGCCATGCAGGCTTCTAGTTTGTCAAGACTCGCATGCATTAGCCATTGTTTATTTTGGATAATATTTATAAATGACATAATATCGTTCTTATCTTCATTTTTATCCCAAAGGAATTGACCCAACAGAGTCTTGAATTGTTAGTGGAGAGCGATGGAATGCATATATTTATTTCTCCTCCCCCTAAAATTACTAGCGTCATGAAGACAATGAGAGACTTCATTCAGTAGCTCTCAATATGAGTAAACATGTATGTTTTTACTTACATTTATCTCCAACATCTGAATTTCCATCTAATTACATGGATAGGTCATCGAACGGTAAGTCGTCATGGTTGCCTAAGCTTGCACCTCAACATGAGACATGTTGTGAGGGCCATGCCCCCAAACAACACAATGACCCGCCCATGCTAACGTGACATATTGACCCCTCTCACCAAGACAACACCCCAACGTTAGAAAGTGAGATCACCTCGCCAACTCAAATACAACAAAGGGAATAATCTCACGAAAGAGTATAACAAGATAATAAGACCGAAGGGTTTTATCCTCACAAACTTGTTCACATAACATATACCACGATCCCCCAAGTTACTTTAACAACTGGACATTAGCACAATGCTCTGAGACCAATTCACTAATATTTGCCACAACTTGACTATAAAAATTTCTACGGAGAAGTAAAATCTAAAACCCACACAAAATGAATCTCCCAACACAAACCACACAAAGCACCCACCAACAACACCATAAAATAAAATATATACCTATACCACTCCAAATTCAACAACAAACTAAACCATACATCTCAATAAGTGAGAGTACCAAAAGTACCTCATTATACATGTAGTGAAAGGAAAGGTATGGCTGATAACAAACACCATAGTCAATTTCTTGAGCCATGAGGTTGCCACCAACTTCTATCGAGGCTGACAGATGACCATGTCCAAATTTTCAAGCATAATATGCATAATTATCATCAGCTATAGGACTTGTGACCTTCTCACCATGCACCCAAAAAACATGAAAGCACAACCAATGTAGATTGCAATTTTACTAGGAAAACTAGGTTGCCAAAACCATATGAGAAAATCCCAATCCACCATCTATTTCCTTCTCTGACCATCCACCCCACTCCACCAGTCTTTGCAGTCCACAAACTTTGTGAATCCCACCTTCACCTGGGGAATACAATCAAATTGGTTGATAAACCTACCTCTAAGTAGAGGATTTTTGAAGGAACAATCTAGAATGTTGTGAGCCATTCATCTAACTATACTTCCCATTACACGCATCATGCATGGAGATCAGGCCACACTACCCCCTATTTAATGATCTTAGGATTCAGTGGGGTGGCAGGATTCCCAACCCAAGCTTAGTTAATGTGTGTTCATCCACACCAGTTGAGGAGATTGCAAGTATGCATTTTTGTATCATGTTTATGAGTTAATTTAATTATCGTGTCAAGTTTTTTGCAAATTTGGTCAATTTCATTTTCCTAAATGATATGATATGTGTTACTTCTACTACATTTGAAATGATATGTGATACAAATATTTCTCTTGTCTCACTTACTATAAATAATTTATTTTTAATAATTCATTTCTATATTTTTTAGAAAAGGGGCCAAGTCCCATCTCAATCATTTTGATTGTTTTATAAAAGAGTAGCACCACCTCTCCAAAAAGAAAGAGGGAATTTACCCTGTAATGTTGCCTCCGAGACTTTAAATAGCCTTATAGATCAACAAATCCCTAACAAACACAAACCTTGATGCTTGTAACATTATTTGGAGGAGAGACAATTTATGTCTCTTTTTCCAAACATGTAAAATAAATATATTACAATTTAATGAATAGATTTTCCTATTATTATATATGGCTTTATAGTTTATTAAAAAAAAATCCAAATCTTCGCCGTGTTTTATAATTCAATGAAACATTCACCAAGATTTTACGATTTAGTGAAAGATTCATCAAGATTTTGAAATATTATATAACTCGATGAAAGATTTACTAAACAATTATTTATATATATTATATTATTGATAGCATAGCCTTCAAGTTTTCTTATGTATCATGGGGATTCACCCATTAATTATACATGTAATTATTTTTTAGGGGGTGTAGAGGAGGCATGTTGTTCTTAAAAAATTTCCTAAATATATTGATGGATTTGCATACGAATATATTATGAAAAATGAACAATTGTTGTGAAATTTAATCAATGGTGGCCAACTTGTATGAGTGGGTTTGAATAAGTAATTGAAGGATTTTGTGAACATTAAGCATTAAAAGAGCACACATCATGGACGATGTCAAAATATTGTTCTATGATGACCTTCACTATAGTTTCCTTTTTACAATACAAACGTTGTTGCACAACTTCCTAATTGATAAGGGTGTTGATCACCTTGTCAAAACAATATCTCCTCTAAGAACTTTGATCAACTCCAATTAGAAGAAAAAAGAAAAAAAGAATGAAAGCATATTTTAAAATATGAATACAAGAAAAACCAATAAGAGTGGGAATACCTTTTTTAAAAATGAATATGATTGTCAATATTGTCATCATCAACCAAGAGTAGACTCCATATCAACAATGAGGGGAAGGGTAGTTGATTGTGATATGCCTCAATTGTACTAAAATCTTAGTCGGTGTACATTAAAGAAGATGTTGCAAGAATGCCAGTAAAAATGAGGACATCAATAGAAAAACAAACAGGATATATAGTAGATGAGGAAATAAGAGAAAGTACTACAAGAATAATGCGGTATCATAATCCCTCAATTGACCTTCAAAATACTGAGTGATATAAAAGATAGAGGAGAAGGTCATAGATACATGTTGTCATATACCCTCAATGATCTAGAAAAGAAAGAGAGGGTCAAGAGCGATGAGTTGTTGGAGCATTGACCCTATCTTAATTTGATGTTAATAAACTAGATGCAGAATTCAATGTAACTCGATAACTCCTAAGTTAAATAAATAGATGTGGTTGATAGAAGCTACCATTAACACCATTTAATTGATAGGTAATATTGGAAGTTGGAATTTTATGAGTTAAGACTGGTGTTGCATAGATTTCTATACTCAAATCAATCAATTCCCAATGTTAGAGAAATCATTTGGCATTTCTTTCATGTAGAACCTAGTCTTTCTTTATTGTGGAGTCAAATAGATGATCAATGAAAAGTCACTAACAAATCCATATGTATTGAGGATCTCATGGGTATGCTTACCTTATCTAATCTAATAGTTAAGGAAGAACAAATAATCTCAACCGAGGGTTTTGATGAAGGGACATGACCATAAATAAGTAGTTTCATCAACTATATAGATCAATCATATCAAATGGAAATGGTCTAACGACCAATTGAAACAATGTTAGTCAAAGTAAATACCAATAAGTAGTGGATGAAGTTAGTCAAATAACAAATTCAATTAGCCCCCTCGATAAACCCCAAATCGAAGTCAAACACTCTTTTACAAACAAAATGTTGCATCTTCACTTTCCTATGTGTGAAGGTGATGAGGACCCTAAGAGGAATTAGCTCATATGTGAGAAATTCTAGGATGTTTTGGATGCCATAGAAAAATAAAGCAAATGGTGCAATCTTCTAGGGACCTCTAGAAAAGATCTCTCACATGGTTCATGAATTTCATAGATAACCAAACAATAACAAAGATATGATCGAGAGTAATTTCTTATCATTATTTATAATTCTTTAAAACACAAGATAGTAAACACTAGCCTTAGGAAAAAAACTAAAATAAATTAAACAAATGCAAGGAGAATCCATGCAGGAGTATGAAAAAAAAGCCTAAATATCTACTTAGTCAAATACAATATACAATTAACGAAAAATTGTAATAGTATTAATTTAGAAAAATAGAGCACCATCAAGGATGCATGAAATTGAATCAGGAGACGATGCCCTCAAACACGCCTAGAGAATTGATTATATTAATCATTGGATTGCACCCTTCATGGATTAAAAAGTGAAATTTGATATTGCAAAAAAAAATTGTGGGATCTTTCCATGTGAAGAAGTGACATTTGGTGTGCTTTTGCATGATTGAAGGGTGCATTAAGGACTACCACAAGTACCATGATGTGATTGAAAGGGATTATACATCAAACAAGTCTAGACTAAATATTATGGTGAAAAAAGTCAAATCGCTACTAACGACACCATAAAATATTGTCCAAATAATTTGAAGAACATAAATCCCAAAAATAATGCTATTTGTGAAGAGTTGACCCAGAATACAATAGAATGTCAACCTAATGGTAAAAATATCAAACAAGTTATCATGCTCACGCCACATATTTTAACCAAGGATGGGGAGGTAAAGGAGGTGGATATCAAAGTTGATGGGGATACCAAGGTATTTATGGAGGAAGAGGACCCAACTAAGAATACTTGACAAAACTATTGCTTTACCTACATTAAAGAATACATGATAAATCATAAGTTATCATTCAAAAGACACAACTTATCCCAAATTTTGTAACATATGCAAGTACATTATCACTTCCTATAATATTTCCAAATTTTGTTAAAAAACTAAGAAACAAGAGAATTTTCAATCCCCTACAAAGCATGCCCAACCATAGAGTCCTTAACTCCATTAACCTAAATTTTGTCCCCATATATGGAACTAGCTAAGAAAGCATTACACGGAAATAAAGCACCACAAATAAATCTTATAAGGAAAAACAACTCATTCCAAATAAAAGGAAATAAATCAATGGTTTCCTTGAGAAATAAAATATAAATGAAACGTGACACACATATTTACCTATTCATGGAACATGCATCGATCCAAGCATATCACTATGTACTAAATCTCTAATGCCATTTTCTCTTGTAGCACCCGATGAGAATCTTAGTTGATTTTGTTTACCATACATGCAATGTTAATAGAAACCAAGATCTAGATTTCAATCAAACATACATTCAAGCATACCTTTACTGTGTAATGCTCGAAGACCCTCCCCTCCAATATGTCCCAATATTTGATACCTTAACGTTGTCTCTTCTCCAAAAAATATGGGTTTTTTCTTCTTCGTTTCCACCCTCACAAAACCATAATTGTTCCACCCATTGGTGATGGTGCTTCCTAATATTTTGTAAAGAGTTCTAGATCAAACTCCCCTCAACAACACCATTTCTCCTTAAACCATCCTGTAGGTTTCCGTTTCAAACACAGTATCAACACCTTCATCACTCATCTAGCATAGAGATATTAATTTTCTAGCCAACTCTAGAATGTGTAGAGCCCCATGGAGTGTTATAATCCTTCCATCTTAAACATAAACTTCACTTTTACTCACTCTATGATTTTAGTTTTTGTGTCATCTCCTATGAAAACATAAACTACGTGATACTTTCATATTCAAAAACCACTCCTCGTGGGGAATATCATGAAAAGAAATACCTAATTTAATCAACCTTATATAATGATCTACATGTCTTCTTGAAGAGGCCAAGTACACATCCCCTCCTTCCTCTGAGGAGGCTTTCCTTTCATTGGAAGAAGCATCATCAAATCCTTCCTTTTATCTATATTTTGTTTATTTACAATCCTTTTTGTAATGCTTAACTTTACCACATTTCGAACATTTCCTTAAGTATTTTCTTGGATATTTAGATCTAGCTCTATATTTAGATCTCCCACTCAATGAGTTATTTTTATTTCTATCTAGAGAATGTCCTCTTACATATAAGGCATCTATTTTTTACTATCCATAGTTTTCCTCCTCATTTATTTTAATAAAAAGGATGAAACTACATTATCAAACTTTAACGTAGTCACATTACTACAAATAGCTACAACCAAACTATCCCACGAATTTGGAAATGAACATAAAAAACTAATGCACTTATCCTCATTTGAATTTATAATATCCATAGACAATAATTGACTCACCATTGTATTGGAGGCATTTAGATGCTTTGTCATCGAGTCTCCATTGTTCATCCTTGGGAAGTACAACTTCTTTCGAAGGAAAATTTTGTTTACCAAGGACTTAGATTGATACAAAACCCATAACTTATCCTATGACACCTTGGCAGTAGCTTCTCTTGAAACATTTAGTAACTTTGAATATGAAATACATTGTTAATTTTTTCTATTTGCCTTCCTATTCAACCTCATCTAGTATTATGTTGACATACTCGTAGGTGCATTACTTGGATCTATAGTGACCAATTGTTCATTATCTACCAACAAGTCTTCCATCTTAAGCTTCCATAGCTCAAATCTTTGCCCATTAAATTTCTCAATACCAATTTTTGAACTACTTGACATTTTCTTTCACCATAAGAATCACCACCACAAATATCTCACTAAAACTAGGTATATCATAGACCCAAGACAACTGAATCCTTAACAACAAAGACATCCTCTTGAAGCTAATAACTACTTTCATTCCAAATGTAGGTTTTGAACATTTTTTTTAAACAAAATGGAAAAGATTTTGTATTGGTATTCAAATTGGTTACAAGGACAATACCTTAACATATTTGGTTGTTCCATCTACTTCATAGTTTTTACATGTCTAGAAAAGGCCTTTCCTTCTCCGATGCTTCCTATTTTCTATACAACCAAACTGATATCTTCTATAAACCTTCCAAAATACTCCTAAACACAAAATATATTTACAAAACATAATTCCAAAGAAAACATAGTGACTAACATAATTCCAAAGAAAACATAGTGACTAGCTGCTTCATTTTATTCCAGGTGTGCTTGATCAAGTGCATCTTGCAAATCCTCCACTACCTTGTATACCATGAATGTGTTGGGTCCTTCAACTACCTAATCGCCTTATGGCTACAGCCTTTCTAATCGAATATATAATATTGAAACTGTTGCTTCTATTATTCCTAAAGATTGCCAATATTTCTATGCAACAACTCATTTTTATGATTTAGAAGTGACAGATTGGCCTTCTTCATTGTCTCTACCAATTCACCCTATTAATTGAGTAAGGTCAGAATGTGTTCCATAGTCACAGTTATATGGTTTATTTGTCGACTTATTTCATATTTCCTTTTGTCGAGAGGAGTCTGCAAATCACACTCAATCGCCCCACTCGACCTTCTAGTTGCTTTCATGCCTAAAGTTCCTTGCTTCTGGTCACAGAGTCCAATAATGTTTAGAATAGTCATGCCCCATTTATATAACCTTTTTCCCTTAGTTCTCGCTCCCTTCAACTGATGCAAGCATTCATTTTTTCAAAATATTTTCCTCCCTCATTCAAATCACCACCTAGACATTCTTTGTTTGTTACCTCCTTGCAATTATTATGAGTTATTGCAATTAAAGAACTACAATTTAAGTGTGTTATACTCAACTTGATGATGGTTTTATTATGTTGCAGACTCCATCTTCAATAAAAATGAAGGGCATCATACCACCAGTTGTCCATGTTATAAACATCAACCATTAACCATGACCATATGTCATTGTGATTTGAGAGACTCGCTTCATTTTCAACATTAAAGGAGAACCACCATTTTAATAGATATGCACTATGATGATTAAGTGTAGCCAGAACACAAGGACCTATAATTAAATGGAGCCAACAACCTCTCAAAAAATTCCCTCATTAGCTTTTCCTCCTCTAATCATTTTACGACTTGCCTCGATTTTAATTTCAAAATTCATGGTGGTGGTTTGAAGGTTTTATTACTATGATCAACCATCATCCCTTGTTCTAGGGAAGCTCTTATATTATCCAATGCATCTGTTACAATATTTAGGTGTCGTTTTATATGGTGGAACTCAATTATCTCAATTTTTCTTATTTTCTTTGTTATCCTCTACAAAATTATGGGGGGGGGGGGGGCCGGGGGGAAGGGGGGCGTGATAGAGTTGTTGTTCTCTTTGAGTTTAACCAGTCTTTGAATAACTATAATGGAGCCCCCAAAGACTAGTAGTCGATGTATTCTCTATGCAATAGCTAATTCAAGCCCATGTTGATAGAGACAAATATTCTACTTAGTTATTAGTGGAAATACCCAAGCCTCATGCATATTAAGACTCTATTTATTCATTAGGGAAATAGATAACCCATCCTGCTCCTGTCATAGAGAAAAATATTCTACTTGGTTATTAGTGGCAATACCCAAGCCCCATGCATATTAAGACTTTATTTATTCATTAGGGCGATAGATAACCCCTCGTGCTCCTCTCTCCCATGTAGGGTTTGAAAATTTTCATAAGCAATTCAAATACAAAATATTTATAAAATAGAAAAGTAAATTATGTCATTCACACACAATATTCAAATATTTACCATGGAAACCCTTCACTAGAAAACTAGCAAAATGTTTAGAGTCGCACCTCTAATTTTAACATTAATTAGCTTCATAGTTTATAATTGAATATATTATATCATGTGGCATCCAAAACCCTAATTTTTTTCACCCGAATTAGATTGCAACCTTAACTCCTTGATTGGAATTATAAAAGGGTGGGTTGAAAATTCATGTGTCGAAAACCACAAAAAATTGGACACAAAAAATTGCACATTTTTTTTAGGAGTTTTGCCTTTGAACCCTTGAGCAAGAAAGACCTGTTTCCCCCTCCTCTTTCATCCTACCTGTTTCACTCGATGCATATGAACCTGATGCAAGACTATTTGTGCAAAGAGTAGAAAAAATATCCAACACTTTTTTATGTAGAAACCCTTTTATGTGACCCCTAAATTTTGTATACACAATTCTATATTGCCAGCATAAGAGTCACAACTAGCCAAAGTGCTAGACTGTAAACTCAAGAATTACATGTAAACTTAAATGATTCGACTGAGGATAGGATGACATGGATCCATATTTCTAATGTAAGAGGGAGCTTGTTTGTTTAAAAAGCCACAAAATTTCCTTGGAGTTAAAACTGGAGTGCGTTTTGACCCAATTGAGATACCATTGTTTGACAACATTTATGATATTTGATAGAGTGATAAGGGGCGCATGAAAATTTCCATCTCCCCTCAAATATAAAGGAATTATTGGGCAAGACTCTTGGAGAAATAATAGAAGCGTTGAAGATGTGAGAAGCATAACATAGTCGATAAGAGAGACTGCGTCATTTTCTGAAAATGAGGGGACATCGAGGAAGATATACGTACGCATAACAAAGAAGTGAGGGAGCTTATTCTCGTTATAGATTGATTTCTCCTCCTACATATTCTAGGTTGGTTGAATTTTGTTTTAGGAAGTGTACAATATTGGTGTGAATAACATGGAGCCATGGAACGTGACAAAAGGAAGCCAAGGAAATTGTGGACCTAATTGGTGAGCCTCGTGCTTAGTGAATTTTGGATGTTAGTCCGTGTGCTTTATGTTTGAGGCCACTAGACTATTTTTTTTTGCTTATGTGGTTAGTGGGGGGCTTATTGGATGATGAATCATTGTGGCGTTTTTTTTATAGTTGATAAACCACCTGGAAACAACCATTTGAGTCATCGTGGTGCTTGCTAGACAGTTGTTAACCACCTAGATAGTGGAAAACAAACTCTTGGTGTGTTTTCTATGAAAATACAGCTGATAAACCACCTGGACAATGGATTCAATCTCCTAGACTAAGCAATACCCCAGTTGTACCTTGGGTGAAGCGTTATGAATGGACTGAAGAGAGTGAGTGTGTTATTGTGGTGCTTACTATTAGAGGATAGTTGATAAACCACCTAGAAAATGAACTCCACCTTTGAGTTCCTATTTAAACCATTGGTGTGAAGTCCCTTGAGCAAATATTTCCTCCAATTATGGATTCATCTCAAGAGTGGTTAGTTGCAAAAAAAGGTTGTAGTGTACCCAACCTATGGTTGGATGGAGATTTGAAGTTCGTCCTTTAGTTGCTAACCATATTTAACACGTAGATAAGTGTAAATTACTTATGCATATTTATTTATGGACTATGAAAATATTTGCTATATTGTGAATGGTTCAATATCTTACGTTTTGATGAATGTAAATTAATGTTTTAGCCGTGAGGCTCATTGTTTGGATGATATCTTATATGTTCATTAATATAATGCATGCTTAAAATATGTTTCCCGTTATTATGTTCATGATGAATATGAGGAATTGTGTATTTATGTATGCACAGTTGATCTCTAAATCTCATGAATGAATGAATAGCTCAAACATGTTCCTATATTGGTTATCAAGCATTGGGATCATAACCCCCTGAATTTTGGTGGTCTAGGATGCCCTTTTGTTATAACGAACTCAAGAGTTTATGATCAACCCTCAAGCCCTTGGGCCATAAACCTAAGGAAGTTGGGTGCAATGTGTCACCCTTTCCCACTTTATAAAATGCAACCAACTAGTTGTTTTACATGTGTAAATGTTTTCGGGATCGACAAGTGGAAAAACCTAAAACTCATATATGTGTGAGTGGGGTTGGCATCAAAGGCCCAAGGGTGGAATCACTCCCATAGGAATTGTGTTGCATGGACTGACATCAGTGTTATAATCCATTTCATTGCATCGAGTCAATAGGCCTACAAACTAGATCAATTCACATTCATGAACATGTTGGAATCGTCCCTACACAAAGCCCTAAGCATGACCTTTTCAAATGACTAACTTCATGGGTTTAACTGCTAAAAATTATTGTTTTAAATCCATAACGCAACTTGGCCCTTTAAATACTTGTGTTCATCATTGGTTGCTTCCTTCTATAGCAGCGCTAGTCAGCAGCAACTTGCTCCTTGTTGGGGGTGTGTTGATTCTAGAAATTCGATAAAATAAAAAGGATTTTTAAAGCTTCCTCTTCCAGAAGCCTCCAAGGGTTGTTTTAACCATTTAACTTAGATAAAAAGCTCAAGTTATATCTGATACTACCTCAGAGACTTCACCTATTATCTCTTGAGCTCATCCTCCCACCATATGTGGATCTCAACTCATTATGGTAAATCCTAAACTACCATCCCTCTCCTATAAATTTATTGCCATCAATACCATCGGGGTTCGCTTTTGGATACTAATCGTGCCCTTCTGTTACTGCCTTGAATCTAAGAGACTCATCATCTTCATGCATTAGGGTGACATTGAGGTGTGCTTTGTGACAAGGAAGGACAAGTCAACTTCGAGAGATATCTACAAGATCAACACTATCTTTGGTTGTAAACTCTCTCTTATTTCTATTAACACAAAAACTGTATTGTTTTAATATATGTGTTTTGTTATGTTTACATTCATGTATTTCAATGCCTCGCTGATTCATTGAATAAAGTGATTGAATCATGTTGCGTAGATGTTGTATATCCTTGGATTGTTTTGGTTATATGTGTAGGTTCTAATTTTAACAATTGGAGTTGGGGTTGGAGCTTACAAGCCAAGAGAAAAGTAAATCTTGCGACAGATTCCAATTAGGCCTCTTTATATCTTTCAATTTCTTTACGGGAAACTCTAAATTATTTGATTTCTATTGTTCTACATCGGTCCACTAAGTTTAGGGAAGATACCTTTGTCCACAATCGTAAATTTTGCATAACAAATTAATGACCATATTGGTGGAACATTTCTTTACCTTAGTGGTTTCCTTGACCTTAGCACTTGTTTCACCTCTTGAACTCACCTCCATTATTCCACTCGGACCTTGATTAACCCTAGGAAGACCCTTCTCTGAGCTTGATTTTATTTTTTTTGTTGTAATTTGGTCGAATCTACATCAACACTCCCCCTGGTCTGGAGATAGAAATTTGCAGCATACCCTAGCCTTCTCTACACCTGTGATATAGAGCACTAGTGCCCTTTCAATACCTAATTTGATATATGTTACATGCAAAAAGTTGTCATTTTGTGTCTTTCTCTATGATATGCATTATTCTAGCTAGTCTTCCTTTTGCCTCTGAGTGTGTTTTGGTATCTGAAAAACCTTCGTTTGGTTTTCTTTTGGTTTTTGTATCCTTTGATAAAATTTTGTTTGTATTTTTCTTTGTTCTTGTCAAATGGGTCATTAGCAAACTTTTGTTTGATCATTGGTTTCTTGAAAGAATTGATATTACAATCATCATTTTGTATAGTTTCTTTTGTTAGTGATTCAGAAAGCAACTTAGTTTTCATCTCATTTGAAAAATAAGTGGATTGAAAATAAATATCACATGCATTTTGCATTGCATTCAAGGTTTTGTGTGTGAAATTGGAAATTGGAAGAGTTTCATAAAGGGAATTGACTTAACAATTTTGTTTGTTGCATCGTGTATGTTGCATTACCCTTTGTTCTCTTCCCTCCCGTAAATATATTTTCATTGAAAATAAAATTTCATTTTGTCATGCTAGATCGCATCTTTAGGATATTCAGGTGAAATTTGTGGTGAGCCTTGAAAATTGAAACATAATTCAAGATAAACTTTAAAATTTATTGAATGATTCTTCAGGAGCGTTTGAAATTTTAATGCAAAAAAATTAGAGGTCTAGGCTAGAGACATGATTTGATGTATTTAAACATAGGAGATGTCATTTTTGACAGCATTCCATTCCGAGGGTGATATCTCTTTCCATGTCCATAAGTGTATTATATCGTTCTTCATGTACCTACAAGTATATCAAATGGCACTCCATGCATGAAAAGTACATGGGAATGCTCTCTTTGTACGATTGCGCATTAGAAAACACTTATACGGACTGCGCTTCAATGTAACTTCAGGCATATTTTGGAAGTCCACTATAGGTTTCTATCTTGACATATGTAACCGAGTCATCCACCCTGTACATTGTGATACCGCGAACACAATATTCAGGGATATTGCCTACCCATACACAAATCCTTGGTTCACCAAGTTGGTATATTATAGTTCATAGTTACTTGGTAAACCCTTTTGCCTAGTTTCCCCTATTTTTTTTATTTTGCGTCTTTAATTTTAAAATCAATTAATTGATTGTGGAACAACATCCTCCCCATGGAATAACTCCTTAGTATATCTTAGGTTGAGACTAATGGCGACAACTCTTGAGTCTACCAATCAAGGACACCCCTCTGATGGGAATCCTGGTCCCTTTCCTTCTTTTGGAAATATTGGTGCTCCTTATGCTAGCACTGGTTTTTATTCCTTTGAAAGTTGTCCTCTCCATCATTTTATTTGGCCTCTAGCTCCTTATGCTTCATTTTTTCAAATGCTAAATTCCAACGCTCAAATTCCATTAAAACCATTTGAATCCAAATATCTATGCTTTCGAGACTTTATAGCAGCTCCAACCCCCACAACAAGCCTCTTATATATATCACGTATATAATATGTGATATTATCACCATACTTATCATATTATGGACCCAATTACCTCTATCGCATCAAAAAATAAAACCCTTTCGCTCTTCATTTACTCTCACTGTTCCAAAGTCCCAATGTGATGAAACCTCACCCTTTTCACTTGTTTTCGCTTTACTTTTACCCTTACCCTATCGCATCGCCATATCGCAAAGACCCTCACCACATTCATTTGTTATTTATCCATACCGTCGATATAGTGGGACCCATTTCTTGCCACATCACCCTTTCCCCACCGCCCATCGCACATCGCAATCGGATATTTTTATGTTATTATTAATATATCACAAGTTAAGTATTTTATGCTGCGATGCGATGTAGTTGGGTGATGCGATAAGGTAAATCGGTGAAATTGCAAAATTTTGATTCGTTGTGTCTCCCATTGTCGTTGCTAACTCCCGATTGTGATATCTGTAAGGCCCGCCACTACGTTGCTCCTCCTGCTACATGTCCTCCTCTCCTCATTTCGCACCCCCCTCATTCTAAACATCCTTGCCACATCATCACCCCCATCACAAATCACATTCCCTCCCTCTTATGTCTTATGCTTAAAGGTTTTCGACCCCGATCTGTGATTGCGATATATTTACAAATGGTTTTCTCCTCCCGCTCATGAAATTCTGCTATTTCCTTTAATCTGCCTTCATCCCTATCACGACAAACAAGAAATCAAAGGAAAGGAAAAACGATAGAGTTTCTATGAAACAGATTTCTACCATTACTATCAGCAGCCAACCCTCTTGAGAATGACACCAGTAAATGGTCCAGACAATCGTGTGCAAATGAGGAGATTGGCTACTAGGCAGCTTGAAATATTCTTAAGCAAGTTCAGCCCTTTCTAGGTATTGACAGAAACATCATGGTACGCTAGAGGATGGTTTATGCTTATTTCAGTATATGTGGATTCTTCTCAGCGGAAATTTTCTTTTATGCAATATTGCCAATTTTATTTCTGTTAAGTGGAAAATCATTCATTCCCGTGATTTCGGAGCCTGCCTTGACAATTGCAGTTGCACTATTCATTTCAATCTATGGTTTTAAGTTGTTTGAATTTCTTCGCATTGGCGGTTCTATTAAAGAATGGTGGAATAACCAAAGGATGTCGGTGATCCAGTATTTATCTTCATTGTTATTTGCCACGTTCGACGTTTTGATGAAGTGGAGGTACTATTCTAGAATGGGTACCGGATTGCAAAGAAGAAGAGAAGCTACAGCAGGTAATACCTAAAGGATTTTTTATGTCTCATGTTTTGGTTTTAATTTTTGAAGATCACACTACTAGCAAAATTTTACTATCATGCTTAGTTTTTTGTAGAGATTGAGCCTCACAGTTTACTGTGTCGGGAGATTTTTAGTCATTTCCAGGAATAGCTTGTTTTATTTAATTTCATCCCTAAATTTTAGCAACAGTTTGTTTTGTGAAACTCTATTTAAGAGTTGAGTTTTATGTAATAAATGAGATGGTTGGTGGCATAGGACCTAGTTCCCTGGCCCTATTGCTGATCCTCATGCTATTCCTAAAGATGTGTATTGTTGAACTCATAATATATTCCAGTTACACTCTTGAGGATTCACAAAATCATATGGTGTGTGTATTTTTTTCCCTTCTGTTTTTACATACTTTATCTGTCTTTCCAGGTTTATCATAAAGTTCTACCTTATGTTTTTATAAGTCTTATGAACCTCCAAGTCATATGGATCTGTTTTGGTAAGTCTTGTTCCAATCTTTCCTGATTCAGTATGAATTGAAGATTGTTCATTGTTGAACGGATAAATCGTTCTTGCGGACAAGACAGATCTCCCTAGTATCCTACGATAACTAGCAAGAAACAGACAGATGTAAACTAATTTCTCTCGATTATATTTGATCTAGAATTATCTATAATGAAGGATTTAGAACTTACCTGTAGTCCAGCGCTAATCGTAGTCTTCTTTCCTGTCGCTTCGAATATGTCTCCTTTCAGGATCTACAATCAAAAACATGAAAGAATCAGAAGCACCTGCATAGTATATACTAATTCATAAACCATAAATCTATCTTAATGATCAAGGAATTCAAGAAATAAGCCATTTAAATAAACAACTTATTGAGAAAACAGGATCCATTTGTATTGTCTTTAATGAAAGAAGGAGCCTTACAACTGTGTTCACCTTGATGTCGTACAGGTCCTTCCGGGGTCCTAAACAAGTGTTTTCTCTAATTTGACAAGCCTTTGCACTCTCTCGACTAACATACACATGAGTGTGTAATCATTCCCATATGGTAATCAGTTAAGAGAGTCTGAGTTTTTCCAGCAATTCTCCTCGAATAATCTAAAAGCCTAACTCCCCTTGAGGCTGAACTATGGCCTCAATTTATAGCAAAGGAGAAGAGGTTGCAGCTCCAAATAAGAGGGCATAGAATCCAGTTTCAAGGGAATAAGTTCCACATACCAAGGGGTAGGCTCCTTTAATGGAGGGATGAATGTACATGAAAGGAGCGAACTTTCCACTGAATAATTGTTTCCAAAAGCTTCCAAATTCAACTAGCTGGGCTTCCAAATTTTACTTTCACCTTCACTTTACCTTTTACAGGAGTCCGCACCTTTAATGAAGAAAAAGTGCGGCCGGTTCCACGTGTTCTAGAGCAAACAGTTGCGGCACCGTAGGTAATACTAAGAGAAAGTGCGGCACAAGTATTTTTATGGCTTTTATAATCTTTTCTCTCAATTTCAAGGCTTGGCTTTAGGAACTTGATGTTTGTAGACTTATAAGGAAGTATTGTATGAGTAATGATGAACCCATACATACAGTAAAACATCATGGTGACAATTTTACTGTAACAGATTGCCCCCTAAAGTGCAAAGTCTGAGACCATTCGAAGAGTGATGTGCTCTATCATTTCGAGGATTAGCTTGTGGACAACCCAGTCAGAATCCTGTAAAAACATTCAATGCAAAACATACATATATATAAATATCATCGATGAGGTAGGCATTCCCATACTCAGATCAAACACTAACTAAAACTTGCTCTGATGTAGAAATGATCTTCCTATCACATCAATACTGTAGATGCAGTATGGACACAGCCATCTGTTTATGAATAATCTACTGCATAATGAATAATAAAACTCCTCGCAGCCTGGATGGTGGAAACTAGATCCAGGGTCTTGATTTCCGCTTCCGAACTAGTACGATTCTAACCATGCGATTGATTGTGCCGAAGTCAAACATGGTAGAAACCACTTGATTACCAATCAATGATGTGAATTGTTAACAAGTGTGAGAGAAACTACCAATAATGAATATGGCTCTCAAAGTACTCAGTACAATCCATGAAATGTGAATTTGTGATTTGAAGTCAAACATTTCACAGAATCATTCGATCGAAGGTCAATGATGCAACCTGTTGTTGAAGGCGAGAAACCTGTCATTAAGGCATGCAGATTCCAAGGTACTGAAGGATTCTAGATCAAATTCCTAGATGATGAGCTGTCGTTGATAGAAAGTGATCCGTCGTAGGAAAACCCATGACACGAAACCATTAGATCAAGTTTTGTAAAAATATTTTGCAATGACTGACTCAGGGATGGTCAATGCGAATGGAGATAAATGTTTGCAATGAATGGTTTATTTGAACTATCCTCTTGAACACATAACCACACTGCAGATGGTTTGGTGACAATTGACCTAAATCTAATACTCAGAAACCGGTTGAAGACTTTCAATGTGGTTTGATTAACTGATAGGCAAAGGATTTTCCCAACCCAGGTAGAAGTGTGACAAAAGTGTCATGTTCGAGAGTGGTAGACTACTTTTAAAACAAACTGTGACAAACGGATTCGTTTTCTCTCTTTTTCTCCCACATTTCTGGTAAGTACCTCTTTATTTTTTACAAGCTTGAGGAGGATAATGTTTACTTGTTATATAATCTCATCCTTCGGATGAGTCCAACTTAGTTTAAAATCAAACCCTAAGAAGGAGTGGTTCGTTCCTGTTTGTAATCGACAAGTCCTTTACTGTTAAATTTTAACGAGTCTAGTATAGGAGAAACTCGGTGTTTTTCAATTTTAGGGAGTCAGAATAAAAGCTTATGGAAACTCCGTGGGTGTACTTTTTCATAATTTTAGTCTCTCAGGCCCGAAAAAGGATAAAACAATACAGGAGAGAACTCTATTGACCATGATTAGTCAACGTATACATTTTTCATTAATAGTCCATTTCAATCCGGAAAAGGGGTAAACTTATACTGAAGGGAAGACTGTTAATTTCCTTTAACGAGCTCGAATAGTCAAGTACTCGGCATTCTTTTGATCTTTAGAGAGTCTGAAAAGGGCTTAAAAGAGAACTCTAGGGTTTTGCTTTTTCGTAATTTTTAAGAGTCCAAAAAAGTGATAAAAGTGTACTCAGTATTTTCGCTTTTTCTGTAAGTTTTAACGAGTTCGAAAAAGTGATAAAAATGTACTCATTCGCTTTTTCATAATTTTTACTGAGTTCGAAAAAGTGATAAAAAGCATACTCCTTCATCAAAATGACCATTTCACCCAAAAAATCATGTATTCTACACAAAAACTCAAAAATTAAACATACCTGTTTATGATTAATAAAAATAATTTGGAAAACCACTCTTCAAAGTGAAAAATAAACAAAATAATATTTTATTTATTCAAAAAATCTTATAAAATGGGTTTTTCTAAATCATTTTTACCATTTGACTTCAGAGTGAAAATTGAGGGCTTTTGGAAAAAAATGTTCCGGAGGAGATTGCGGAAGATTCGCTCGTCAGAATCGAAAACCGTCAGTTATAGGTAATCCACATCATCTTTATCTTCATTTTTGTCCATTTACTTTCTTAATTTAGGGCTTAGATTGATTTTTAAGGAGGAAAACACGTTCAAAAATTCGCTCACGGCTCTCCACAGGTAAAACACATGATACCTGCGGACCCTGAAAATTTTGCAAAGGGAAAATTGTCGGGGTCCGACACCTTATGCATAATATACGTGCATATCCACGCATTGTTTCTATGCGTAAAGTGCGGAGGCACCATAAGAAAAAATAAAATGAACAAATCTCCCAATTTAAACCAAATTTTCCATTCAAATTGTTTTTAATCTTTCAATTTGTCCATTGCAGGATATTTACCATGCTTGAGTGGAGAGAACGTGAGCATGAATAATTTGATGATGCGGCCATGTTACATCTGCCTACATTATGTACTCTGAGAGAATGCAGTTTGTACAAATTTTGGGCCATTCAAGATATGAGGGTTCAAGTGGATTTTCTTACTTGGCTAGTCAACAAATGGGACGTACAGGAGCAATGCTTTATCATTGGAGGCCATCGGCTCGAGATTGAGCTAGAAGAAATATACTTCCCCACTGGTTTATCAAAGAGGGGTGATCCACTCTCTTTATTTGGGGCTAGGGCAGGTAGCCAGTCTGTCACTAGCCTTCAGGAAGACTTTTGCAATGAAGAAGCAGACCCCAAGTATAAATGCATCAACATAAAAACCATTATTCGTCCTGAGCTTAAAGTGGTTGCATTTATGATAACCATATTGTGTGGGAGTGCAGCTCCACATGTCGCTACAAGATCCCAAATGCAAACTGCCATTGACTGCTTTAGAGGCACCATTTTCAACTGGTGTGAGGCAGTGTTGGCCAATGTCAAAGGCCAACTGACTAGATAAAAAAATGCGAAGTTGAAAAACTTCGGATATGGAGCGATCGTGGTCACATTTTCTCTAGAGAGGATTCCTTTACTGGCCCCACAACTTATTGCAGTTTATCATGATAGAGTCAAAGAGCCTCGAATGGTTCAATGGGCTACATTGATGGCCCGTCACAGTGAAGGTGGCAAGGTTATTCGTTTTACTTCATCCTATTTTATTTGGTTGGAGAATCAAATCTTCATGATAGAAGATTTTCCTTATGCTGGGATAGATTTCTGAGGCGACCGAGAGATGTCTCTTCCTCCAGGGGCACAGTGGGATGAATCAGGTAAAAAATCATTTTGACATGTTCTAAATTCTAATTTTTATTTTGTTTTTTGAATCGTCTAAAACTGATCACAAAAATTTCAAATGCAAATGTGGGTCCACATCGACCAACCACTCTCCATACTTTTGACAGGAAGCTAGCTGCACCACCACCACCACCACAGGATCAGACAGCAGAGGTCCTTACTGACCTGGAAAGCCATCTGGAGCAGTTGACTTTAGATATTCTAGAGACTACCATAGATGACATTCCGCTCCAATTACAGAGATATGTTATTGGAGTTCCGAGACCATTCAGGAGATTTCTGAGCAAGGTGGCACAGGCTGTAGTGTTTTATCGTGATCATCACCACGGATAGTGGATGATTGATATTGTAGACTTATATCATTTTTTGTATCACCTTTTTCTGATCATAAGGCGTTTTGAACCTATGATCGAGGACGATGTAATATTTCTGAAAACACTACTCTTATGCTATGATATTAATACTATTTCTAGTCATCTGCCTTAACATGTTATCGAATGTTATTTTGATCTATTGCTTTGATTATTGCAAATGTTTGGTTATAACACTAGAAGCTACTGCATCAGCTAATGTGTTTAAATTTCACGGAATGTGTTGATACTCAATATAATCAAATTCTTGTTCCAAGAGACGAACTCTCAAAAATAATCTTAACAACACTTGGTTTTTAATTGCATATACTCTATTCAATTGTAATACAATGAGTTTAGAATCTAACCTAACAATCAAACTTCAAATTCCAAATGAAATGGATTGAGACAATAACTCAATAATTGCGCTATACTCTGCAATATTGTTCGTCATTTGATCGAGGCTTACCCCATGCATAGATACTAACTCATCAGTGGGTGAATAAATAATCCAAGTTGCGGAAGAAATGTTCCATGTACTACAACAAGCACCATCAACAAAACCAATGTATGTTTGAAGGGATTTCGACATCTGCAAAATCAAGAGTGATCCAGATAAGCAGGAATAGTGGTAAAAGCACACTTAAACTAGGCACGCTCTCTAATCTACAACACGCCATGTTACACCATTTTTTGGTCATCTAACCTATTATCATTAGATGAACCCAAGTACACCATGTAAGACCAATTTTACCCTAAGTAAAATTGCTTTCACTATGTGAAATAACTTAGTAAAACACCTTTATTAAGTTGTTTATGGTCTAAACAGGAAACCCCAAAAGGAAATAATAAACAAATCTATATTTGTTTATATTTCCTAGTCATATTTAACCCAAAACAAGGAAATAAATTAAATAAATCCTTATTTATTTGATTATTTCCTAGGAATAAATTATTTAAATCCTTATTTAAATAATATTCCTAGTTAAATTTGACTAAATCATTTATAAATAATTAAATAAATCATTATTTATTTAATTATATTCCCACCATTTCCTTAAAATAATAAATAAATAATTTATTTATTTATTATTTATAAATAAAGGAATTGACCCAAGTCAAAAATCTTCCCTCCAACAAATATAATAAAATATTCCTAAAGGGTGGTTCTAGAATTTGATTAATAATATTTTATTCATGCACCAAGTTTTAGACCACCCTAATATTTTGTTATAAATAGAAGAGTTTTCCCATTCATTAGTCACCTTTCATTGCATTAGATCACTCTATATCTATACTCTTGGTCAAATTTTCCTTTTTTGCCTTGTGAGCTCCCTTTGAGTTGTATGTTTGTCTGGGTTTTCTACACCAACAAGAGAGAGAAATTTTAGATCTGAAATGCTGAGGACTTTCCAGAACCCATCCCATTGAGGAGAATCGGAAACACCTTTCTTGTTTTCCTCTCAGGTGCCCCCTTTTTAATATAAAAAATTCTTTCAAATACATTGTTCTTGTCTTGTCTATTGGACGCATGGTGCCATATTTTATTTTTACTGCTTAATGTCTTTTATGCTTAGATCTGGATTTGTGCATCATTATTTGGATCAACTAACTGCAAACTTAAAGATATTGGCAGCCATAATTGATGTTAGGGCTATTTTTTATGCACAACTAAAGTGGTCTTTTACGACGAAAGATTCATACTAACACGCCAGCTTATGAAAATAACTAATATACAGGAAATATCTCCACACAAGAATCAAGCATAATATCTCTTCAGATAAAGCCCATTTTTGGGTTTACCTAAAGAGACCTCGTTAAATTCAATCAGTTCATAGGCCCCTTTTGCAAGTTGTCGCTTGACAATATAAGGACCATGCCACATGGGTTCAAATTTCCCAGCACCTAGCTTGTCGTTAGCTTGATCATAAACCAAGACTAGGTCTCCTTCTGAAAAAATACGAGGTGTAACACTTCTATCATACTGAGCTTTCATTCATTTCGCATGAGTTTCGGTAGCTAATGCAGTGGTGCGCCGATTCTCATCTAATTGAGCCAAGTACAAAAAACGTTTCTCCTCTTCAGAAGTGGCTGGTAGTAACTCTATGGCTAGTTGGAGTGATGGTATCTCGTATTCAATTGGTAATAATGCTTCTAAACCGTAGACCAGTTGAAAAGGGGTAAAACCTGTCGATGTTTTTGTTGCGGTTCAATATGCCCAAAGTGCTGAAAAAAGCATAGTATGCCAATTCGGTTTATGAATTCATATGATTCGTTTGATCATGGTGACTAAAACTTTATTGATAGCTTTAACCAGACCATTGGCCTACGGGTAATATGGTGTAGAACTGTCATGGCGCAGGCCAAGTTGATCAGTCAGTTTGGTCATCATGATGTTTCGAAAATGACTCCCATGGTCAGTAATTATTGCTTGGGGTACACCGAAACGAGCAATCACATGATTGAACACGAAAGTAGTTGCAGTTTTGCCAATTTCCGCAAATGTAGTCATCACCTCGCCCCATTTGGTAAAATAATCTATTGCGAGAATAATATACCCATGCCCCTCGGCCGAGTGAGGGTACATGTAATGAAGTCAATGCCCCATTTTCCAAAAGGACCGACAGCAATTATAGGGTGAAGAGGAGCGGGTGGTGCACGCATCTTTCAATCAAAGATTTAACAGTTGTGGCATTTTCGGATAGCATAAATACAATATTTAAATAAGGACAACCAAAAATAGCCAACGCGCAATTTTTTTGGGTTGTGGCATACCCAGACATATGACCGCCACATGCTCCAGAGTGATAGTAATTTAAAACATTTTCAACTTCGTCAAGAGTTAGACAACGTCGAAAAACAGAGTCCGCACCACGCCAATATAGTGTGTCACCAACAATATGATATTGCTGAGACTAGAAACGGAGTTTTTGTCGTTGTGACCATGAAATTTCGGGCTAAAAAGTTTGGGTTTGGAGATAAATGATGATATCTCCATACCAAGGATCGATGGTACTGATAAGAAACAAAGATTCATCCGTGATCGAATGTTCTGCCACAGTTTCTGTGTCAGTACGTGGGAAGTCACACATAAGTTCAGTGAATACCAATGATTTATTTGATTTGGACTTTTCAAATTCCAAATCAAACTCCTGTAGGATAACAATCCATTCGGAGTATTTTCCCCCTATCAATTGTTTGGTCAAAATATACATCATAGGGTTACAATCAGAAATCACTATTGTTTTGCGTAGCAATATCTAATGACAGAAACATTGGACAGCTTGAACGGTTGCCAAGGCCAATTTCTCCACATGTGAGTACTTGATTTCGGTCGAATGCAGATTGCGACTGAGATAATAAATCACATGTTCATTGTGGAATTCATCTTCCTGAACTAAGACCATGCCAATCGTAGAATTGGAGGCTGCTAAGTATAAAAATTAATCCTGGTTGTAATTGGGAGGATGAAATAACGGTGCATGGGTCAACGCATGTTTTAGAGCATCAAAAGATCGATCAATGATCTCATCCCAAAAGAAAGGAATATTATGTTTTAACAACCTGGTAAAACCTTTGTTTAACTAAGCATAGTTAGGAATGAACCGATGTAAAAAGTTCGCTTTCCCGTGCAAACTTTGGAGTTGGCAAAGAGTAGAAGGAGGAGGTAAATTGATGATAGCCTCAACCTTCGATGGGTCGACACGAATGCCTTCCTTTGAGACAACAAATCTCAATAATTGTTCAGATTCAACACAAAAGACACATTTGTGAGGATTCAGACGAATCCTATAATGCCTACATCTCATAAATATAGTTCGTAGATGAGTAAGATGATCTGCTCTACATGATGAATGAGTAGGTAAATCATTGAGATAGGGTTTCAAAATGTGTTTAATGTCATGAAATGAATAAGACATGGCCCTCTGAAAATTTGCGCCAACATTCTTAAGTCCAAAAGGTAATTTGCAGTAAGCAAAAGTCCCCGATAGACAAATGAAAGCTATTTTGGGTTGATCAGCAGGGATTATGTTGATTTGATTGTAGACTGAAAATCCATCCATAAACGAAAGCATTTCACTTCCGTCACAATCGTCAATAATTTGATCGATATAAGGGGGTTGGATAATTGTCTTTTGGAAAAGCTCTATTTATATCCCTATAATCGATACATACTCGTATTGTCCCTTGTTTTTTATTAACAAGAACAATGTTAGATACTTAATCTGTTAAGGAATCGGATAAATAAAACCTGCACGAAGTAATTTTTCAATTTATGCTTTAATAGTGGCAACTTTTCGCGGATGTATCTGACGTAATCCTTGTCGGACACGTTTAGCATCCAAGTATGTTTTAATTTAATGAACAACAATTGATGGATCGATTCCTGGAATTTCTTCATATGACAAGGCTAAAATGTCACAGAATTCTTGAAATAGGGCGTTATATGATTGGGTTTCATCTGGCATACAAGAAGTACCTATATGAATGTTTTCAACAATTCCTGGTTTCACTAGGATTTCAGTAGGAACTGTCGTAGAAATTTTTGCTAAGTTCAATTCAGAATCAGAATTCTTGAGAGGATTATGGGGTTCGTTGACATAATCAGTGGTAAAAATGGGGGAAAAATCAATTTCAAAATGATCGAGATCAGGTAAAAACGAAGATCGATGATGTAGATATTCCCATGGTAATTCATCTATAAACAAAAATTCACGAATATGCTCATCAGTACTGAATACTTGTTGAACAACATTCAGAATTGATGTCAAATTTGAGCTCGATATGGATAGTGATTCCTCATTTATCACATTCACTAGATCGGGTTTAGTTGAAGGAGTATTAGAAAATGACTGTACTGCCTGATATGCTAATTCAAAAGGACTCAAAGGGATCGCGCCATCAAAATAATCCACTTCTGAGTCTGAAGGTACTATCAAAGGATCATCAAAGGAAATAGTACTTGATGTAATCATATTGATGTTAGTAATAGGAGGTGGTACATTGGGAGCAGGCAGGGAAAAAGTTCCCAGTAAAGAAAAATCTTTAATTAAACCTATTCCGACATCTTTATAAGGGATAGTCGATTTTCTGACATGTTGGATACTATCAGTAGTGGCTGGGTCAGATGAATAATATGAGAGCTGATCTATTTTAACGTTCTTTCCTTTATGAGGAAACATGATGAGACGAAAGACTGATGATACGACAACAGTCGTGGCATAAGACCAACTGTGACCTAGGAGAAGGTTGTAATATAGAGGGGAATCGACCACTTCCACATCTAAATTAATGGTTTTTCCTTCGACCTCTATAGGTAGATCCTGTAAAATACCATACAGGTGGAATCCTCTTCCATAAAAATATTTGAGGATAGTCATAGATTGGTTAAGTGTCAGAGAACCAAGTGATTTCTAACATTTTAACGACATGATACACGTAGAATCCCCTTCATTAATAACAATACGAAAGCAAAGTTTGTTTTTGACTAATACTAGAATCTGAAAAGCCATTTGATGGGATAGGCGAGGTGTACAATTTTCCAAATCAAAGATCATTAGGTTCAAATCCTGAAGATCTACAGCTCCTATGGTTGACAATAGTAATTGTCTTTGTGCTGGACATGACTATAGCACTTTCGAAGCCAAAATTTCTGAAGGATAAATCACCAAGTCTTCAAAAATATTGTAGTTCTGAGCAGCTCTCGCATGTGGATTGAAAGCTGATTTACAAAGTACACCTTTAGTAGGTGGTTTGATTACTAAGTCAAGATTTGGTTTCCCGATCTGTAGCAAATCAGAAACTGAGGGAGATGTAGTTGATGCTGAATTAGAATTTTCTACTTCTTTACCACCAACAGGATTTTTACTACCATAATCTTGCGATCACGTCGCAACCATCAAGATATCTTTTAGTGTATTCGAGGAAGATCCAATCGTGTTACTATATTGAGTAGGAAAGGGATCCTTCAAGACAGCAGGTATGGGCGAACCATTAACGAATTTCGATACCTCGGCTCTATGTGGGCACTCTCTAGTAAAATGATCCTCATCACATATCAAACAAGGATAATGAGGTTTTTGTTTATCGTTAGTTGGTTCAATTTTATGAGTTTTATATTTTGAAGATGATTTTTTGTTTTTATTCTTACCTTTCTTGTTACCACCAGTTTTAGGTTTGGTTGTAGGTGATTCTACCACATGAATATCAGTAGAAGTTTCAATGGAAGAATCTCCTTTTGGTGAATTGAGTAAAGTTATAATAGGAGAAGTCATCTTGGAAGATTTCTTCTTACTCTTGCTAGTGCTAACAGAACCAATTACACCATCAGCGGCATGAGATCCTAAAGGAGTTGTAGTTAACTGATCAGGTCTTGGTAAATAGTGGATTTTGTCATATAGAGTACCTGACTGTGTATATACAAGGTCAAGGTACTGAGCCTGAGAAATGACTTGTTCTTTTGTAACAACGCCTCCTTTGGCCACATCTTCAGTAATTTTGGGCAATAATGATTTGATAAACCATTCAGCCAAAATTTGATCTAGAATAAAGACTTTCACCAAATGTCTCCTACGTCTCCATTCATGAATGTGATCAGATATGTACATAGAAGTAGATTGTTTTAATGAGGTCAACAATTCTGTGCCATTGTCGTATCTCACAGGCAACTGAAAATGGGTTAAGAAAGGAGTAGCTAGTGCATTAAAATTGTTAAATGAGCCTTGTGGTAACTCAATGTACCATTTGGCAACTAGACCAATGAGAGTTCTCTGAAAAATATGTAATCGAATCGAATCATCGATTAGTGAATTGGATGCACACCAGAGGTGATAAGTCATAACATGATTAGATGGATATTCTCCTAACTTACCTTCAACATTTGGAATATCACTAGGCAACTTATTAGGCATCGACAGCCAATACAAAAGATAAAAAATGGGATCATTCATAACGCATGATAGATCAGGTAAATCTAGAGTTGCTATGAATGGTAACCGACGACTAGGGTCTTGATAACCTTGTGTGATCAAACCAGTTCCAGGAGGAGGATATCTAAGATATCCTAGAATTGGATGTGCATTGGGAATTGTGAAACCTTCTGGATAACCAAGATTAACCGGACCAATCTGGGGTTGTTGAGGTACTTGATAAGTATAACTAGGATACAGCTGATATTAGTATGTTGGATTTTGTGTAGCATGTCCAAATTAATACTACCCCTGGTACGGTTGATAAGTAAATTGTGGTTGGCTAGTGAGAATCGTACTTGTACCAGATTGTCCTAGAGGTATCTGGACCGTAGTTTGAATTGTAGGTTCTGAATGTGGCACAGATACTTAAGGAATTTTCACTGATACAGCGGTAGTAGAAACAAGAGCTGCATATACTCCATAAATAGGTGTGGTAGGTTGAATAGAAGTTGCAGCAGTAGTAGAAGATTGAGGCGGAGTTCTAGGTGTACTAGGCCTAGGCTGCTGAACAAAACCAGGTGCAGAGACTTGAAAGGTAGGCTGGATAGGTTGTTGGATTGGACCAGAACCTATGGGCTATCCATGTTGATTAGGTAACTGCACATTGGGTTGCAAAGTCTGTTGAATTTGAGATGGATCCCACACCATATTAATTCCGAGATATTGACCCATAGAAGGTTGTGCATATGAAGGACCATAACTAGGCTGAACGTAGGTTTGATAATTAACTGGAAAATTTCCAGCTCCTTGTAATAACGGTTGACCTGAAGGAGGTTGAAAACCTTGAGCTAGGTACTGACCCTGAGGTTGATATTGACTTTGAGGCATGTACTAAAGCTGGGGTTGATATTGAACCTGAGGTATGAACTGAATCTGGTGTTGATATTGACCTTGAGGTATGTACTGTCCTTGAGGTTGCTCCCCAGGTTGTAAATATTTTCCTACAAGTTGACCTTCAGGTGGTAAAAAATTACCCTGAGGTTGCCCTCCGAGCGGTCATTGACTACCTTGAGGTTGCCCCCCAAGTGGTAACTGACTTCCTTTAGGTTTCCCCCCAAGAGGTAACCGACTTCCTTGAGGTTGAGGATTTAATATATTTCCAGACATCATAAAAATATGTTCTGTGTTCAACGTTCCAATGTTTGTTCCATTTGTACCAGATGATAACATTTGTTCAATTGGTTGAGGAGTTGCTCCTGAGAAGGTACCAGAGAGTGACTGGTATCCCAAAGGAACCGACGAACCACCGTATAAAAATGTTTCTGGAGATTCAGAAAACATAGATGACTCACCCGACATAGCTAATGAAGGTTGATAACCTCTTGGTGTAGGATAAAAAGGAATTCGGGGTGGTGAATAAGTAAGACCTACGTTTTGTAAAAAATATGTCAATGATAAATACCAAGCATTAGTTCTGAAAGGACTGTAGAATATTGATTCATGCTCTCTAAGATTCAAAGTTTCTTGCATTTCGGGAAGAACTACTTCTTCGTCTAGACCAACAAGTTCTTCAATACATATGAGATCAGAAGGAAGGTTTTCGGTAATCCGATGTCTTACTCTAGGTGAATTGACAGGACTAGAAGTCAGAGTAAAAAATCTTGAAGATGATTCCAACACAGTAGGTTCAGTTTCTGGCTCATAAATTTCAGGCTCTTCAGCTAATTCACTGGTTTCAAAATCAATATTAGTGATTTCGGAAATTGAAATTGGATTTTGAATATATTTTGATGTTTTTGATTGATTTACTTCATGATAATCAAGATGAGTAATTATGGATGATTCTCCTGGTTTTGTTGATCTAATTTTGCTGATAGTATGCGATACCATAGCTTTCAGTCCTTCAAGTTGGCTTGGTGTATACTCAGGGGGTTTCCATTGAAGCCTACGTGATTGTCTTGGTAATTCAACCACGAATAAAAATTATTAATCAGACGCAATCAAAGAAAATTTCAATTAAAATTCCTAAAGTCACTAAGGAGACAATCAAATTATCAAACACTTATAAAATCTAAGAGATCAAACCATACACAAATAGTAGATTCCCACACTAAAAATGCTAGTTGGTGATGAAATCCAACATCGTAATATTTTAATGTAGAAATGGCGGTTGGAATAGTTACCCTGACAATGTGCTTAATGAAATAGACCAGTGCAAGTTTCTCCACTTAAAACATCTCAAGTGAAGATAACCCTCTAGAGATTCCAAGTGAGTCTATTCGACGTCTGCTCCTGGTACAATGGGATATTTCCTCCACCGTCACCTTAGGAAAAAGTCTTAAAGTTTATGGCTACTAAGGTCACCAACAGGAACAAATATACCTTGGGGAATAGTCTATGATCCGATATACGCGCAAGGGCATAGTAACAAAGCTTAATCCCCTTAAAGGCTCCTTGACATAATCCAAGGTATACCAACAAGTGACCCCAGGCTCCTCGACAATGGTCAATCCGAGGTTTACCGTCGTTAATACGCGCACATATTCTATCATTCCCAATGAGATAGAGTTGATGACCTCACTCGTTCGGATATGATCTCATGCTTGACACCTTTAGGAGGAGCTTCCCAGAGCATACTAGCTACTATTGGATTTTTCCTACCGCAAGATCGACTACTTGTTTGTTTTAATTGTCTCGAAGAGTTAATTACTCCCTACTCCAAGACACTAGCCTAAGCTATGTTGGTGAAAAGAGTCCTAGAAATATAAAATTACTAGATTGATTTGATTTAACCGTTGCTTTTAATAGGCTATTTGTTAGGACAATAGGTGCGAAAGTGAAACTTTGATGATATGTAGTGACCCGACTCAAAACACACTAAAAATGCATCTATTATGAGAAACAATTCATTTCCTTTCAGTGAATTCTATCTTAAAAAAAAAGAGTTGAGAAATGCAATCTTTTAAAACATTTCTTTCCTTCAAAACAAGAACATATGAAAAGAAATCTTATCTCATGAGAACTCAAAATCATCAATTGCTCAAAAGGAAATCCCTTTGTTATTCAAGATCGAAACTACAATCAAACATTCTCCAAAAGAAAACTACAATTTCTGGAAATAACACTCAAAACTAAAAACACTAATTTCAAGATCTAAAAATTATAAGAATTAATTCTGAAATCAAAACTTTAAATGTTTTGAGGACGTTTTGCTTAGTTTGTAATCTAACTAAGAAATCATTTGCTGAAATCAGCAAAAAATCAAAAACATCCAATTCTGGTTTTTTAAGTGAAATTCAAAACTTAATGAAAAAGTTTTTTAAAGATTTGCAAATGAGAAAATGGGATCTAATTCTCATAAAACAATTTCTGCTATGAAGTCAAAGACTCAGCAAGAAAACAATGAAATACCAGTGATCTAAGGTATACAGAGGTTTCTAATCTTTGAGTGACACAAAGATAAAGCAAAAATCACTTATAACATGCAAATCTTGTAGAAAATCATTCAAAACTTAAAAAAGTTGAAAGAAACTTCTCAAACAAAGTTTTCTGATAGAACATACAAGTCTCGGTACATACTAAGAATCTTACAAGCCGATCCTGGAAAAGAGAATTTTAAGTTTCTCAAAAAATTTCTTAGGGTCCGCAAGTTTTAGTGTAAACAGGTGCGGTGCCGCACTATGTATACAGAAAAATAGCGAAGATGACCGCACTGTGCCTAACAACAAAGTGCGGAGACCAGAAAACTTAAAGAAAAATAAAAAAAATTCTAAAGCACTTTTTAGGGATTCTACAAGAACAAATTACCCAAGCCAGCATCACTCAATCAAAATCAGAAAAATAATTTCACTAGTCAAACAATAAAAGAAAACTAAGTTCAAGATCCGTTCCCCAGCGGAGTCGCCATTTTGTTGGGCGGATAAATCGTTCTTGCGGACAAGACAGATCTCCCTAGTCTCCTACGATAACTAGCAACAAACAGACATATGTAAACTACTTTCTCTAGATTATATTTGATCTAGAATTATCTATAATGAAGGATTTAGGACTTACATGTAGTCCAGCGTTGATCGTAGTCTTCTTTCTTATCGCTTTGAATACGTCTCCTTTCGGGATCTGCAATCAAAAACATGAAAGAATCAGAAGCACCTGCATAATATAGACTAATTCATAAACCATAAATCTATCTTGATGATCAAGGAATTCAAGAAATAAGCCATTTAAATAAACAACTCATTGAGAAAACAGGATCCATTTGTATTATCTTTGATTAAAGAAGGAGCCTTACAATCGTGTTCGCCTTGATGTCGTACAGGTCCTTCCGAGGTCCGGAACAAGCATTTCCTTTACTTTGACAAGCCTTTGCACTCTCTCGACTAACATACACACGAGTGTGTAATCATTTCCATATGGTAATCAGTTAAGAGAGTCTGAGTTTTTCCAACAATTCTCCTCAAATAATCTAAAAGCCTAACTCCCCTTGAGGCTGAACTATGGCCTCAATTTATAGAAAAAGAGAAGAGGTTGCAGCTCCAAATAAGAGGGGATAGAATCCTCTTTCAAGGGAATAAGTTCCACATACCAAGGGGTAGGCTTCTTTAATGGAGGGATGAATGTACATGAAAGGAGCAAACTTTCCACCGAATAATTGCTTCCAGAAGCTTCCAGATTCAACCAGTTGGGCTTCCAAATTTTACTTCCACCTTCACTTTACCTTTTACAGGAGTCTGCACCTTTAATGAAGAAAAAGTGCGGTCGGTTCCGCATGTTCTAGAGCAAAAAGAGGCGGCACCGCAGGTAATACTAAGAGAAAGTGCGGTACAAGTATTTTTATGACTTTTATAAGCTTTTCTCTCAATTTCAAGGCTTGGCTTTAGGAACTTGATGTTTGTAGACTTCTAAGGGAGTATTGTATAAGTAATGATGAACCCATACAGACAGTAAAACATCATGGTGACAATTTTTAGTGTAACATTCGTAAGCATTCCTTGAGGTGGAATTAAACCCCGTTTCATGTTTTTATAAGTCTTTTGATCTAGTATGGATGTTAATCTGTTTTTGTCAGTCTTGATTCGCCAAGAATTCCTGATTCATGAGGTCATGTTAGTCAAAAGCATTCCTTGTAATGGGATTCTTTAAATGTAAAGTAAGATTCTTGTAAGTCTTTTAAAAGAATTCTTTCATTATACATTTCAGATCTGGAATTTGTGTCAATTTTTCCTCTCAGCAATGAATTTATGTCCTATAGACCCATTGTCTTTATCCCATTCTTATAATCATTGAACTTCAAGTTTTCCCACCACATCAAATATACGAGTGCCCTCATATGTGCCAAAGCCTTTTATTTGTTCAACGTACCTTTTAGAGTGCTTGAGATCCAACCACTTTCCAAAAACCCAATCAAATCATAAGAAATTTCCTTAGAGCTTAGGATGTGTCTGGTCAGGCACTTGAAGCAGTCCAAGTGTTGATTCCAGCGTTAACATCTTTTGGTGCGTCTGTTGGGAGATGAAGGCCTTGAAACGAAGTATTCTCCCGAGTCTCTTGTTTTAATTGTTGAAGATCGATTCTTGAATGTGAACAAGAATTGATCTGCAATTTTTCACCTGGCGACTACATTGTTCTGGATCCAGTGATGACTTCACGGGGATGCAAAGATCATATTTTCAGTGGAAGTTTTGGATAAACTGCTACACCTTTCGGAATTCTAAAAGGGACATCATTTCATAGGTATAATTTAATGTTTTTCCTCATTCTGTAGTTGATGGTTTGGAGTCTTCTTATAGTGCAGACATTCATTGCTTTATGAGTATCCCGCGTTGTGATTATTTTCATCATGAGCTGCACTATGTTATAATATGGGTTATTTCAGTTTTACTCTCAAGATTCAGAATCCATATGAGGATTTTTTCACCTATTTGAATGGTTGTACGACAAGTTCCATATTGCATGAAGATTACCATTCAAATCAAATTAGAAGTAGAGAAATGAATAAGCTCATTGTTTTGAACATTTTTTCATAATGTTAGAGTTCAGTAATCAGTTTGAATTTAATTTTAGTTTGGAGAAATAAGTTGCAGAATTTAAATGATACTTTTGACTCCAGTACCCAATGGCTAGGCATGCTGGACTTTTTGATTAATGAGCAGGATCGTTGTTTGGAGAGATAAGAGTTGAATTCAAGGCACTAGCCTACGATTCTTGATAGCCTACAAGGGGCATATCATCCCCAATTAGAGCCACTGTTAGCACTGGTTTTGATTCCTTTGATATTTTCCCTCTCCTTCATTTTATTTTGCGTCTAGCTCCTTGTGCTTCATTTTTCCAAATGCTAAATTCCAACGCTTGAAAATTCCATTAAAACCATTCAAATCCAAATATCTATGCTTTTGGGACTTTATATCAGCTCCACCCCCCACAACAAGCCTTTTAATATATCACGTATATAATATGTGATATCATCACCACACTTATCATATTATGAACCCAATTACCTTTATCGCATCGCAAAATAAAGCACTTTCGCTCTTCATTTACTCTCACTGTTCCAAAGTCCCGATGCGATGAAACCTCACCCTTTTCTCTTTTTTCACTTTACTTTTACCCTTACCTTTTCGCATCTGCATATCACAAATACCCTCACCACATTCATTTGTTATTTATCTGGATCAGCAATATAGTGGGACCCATTTCTTGCCACACCACCCTTTCCCACTGCCCATCGCACATTGCAATCAACGATTTTTATGTTTATTATTAAGATATCACAAGATAAGTATTTTATGTTGCGATGCGGTGTAGTTGGGCGATGCGATAAGGTAAATCTGTGAAATTGTGATATTTCGATCTACTGTGTCTCCCATTGTCGTCGCTAACTCCCGATTGCGATATTTGTAAGGATAGCTGCTTCGTCACTCCTCCTGCTACGTGTCCTCCTCTCTGCGTTTCACACCCCACCTCAGTCCAAAACTCCTTGCCACGTCATCACCCCCATCACAAATCACATTCCCTCCCGCTTATGTCTTATGCTTAAACTTTTTCGACCCCGATATGCGATTGCGATATATTTACAAAGGGTTTTCTCCTCCTGCTCATGAAAATATGTTATTTCTTTTAATCTACCTTCATCCCTATCATGACAAACAAGAAACCAAAGGAAAGGAACAACGACAAAGTTTCTATGAAATAGATTTCTACCATTACTCTGGGCGCCAACCTTCTTGAGAACGGCACCAGTAAATGGTCCAGACTGTCTTGTGCAAATGAGGAGATTGGCTACTGGGCAGCATGAAATATTCTTAAGCAA
Source organism: Pinus albicaulis (assembly GCA_034641835.2). NCBI lineage: Eukaryota > Viridiplantae > Streptophyta > Pinopsida > Pinales > Pinaceae > Pinus > Pinus albicaulis. Next base: position 977,575,316 of record CM076570.1, read on the forward strand.
ATTCTGCCCCTTTTTGGGTATTGACAGAAACATCATAGTATGTCAGAGGATGGTTTATTATTATTTCAGTCTATGTGGATTCTTCTTAGTGGCAACATTCTTTTATGCAATATTTCCATCTTTATTTCTGTTAAGTGGAAAATCATTCCTTCCCGTGATTTCGGAGCCTGCCTTGGAAATTGTAGTTGCAATATTCATTTCAATCTATGGTTTTAATTTGTTCGAATTTCTTCGCATTGGCGGTTCTATCAAAGAATGGTGGAATAACCAAAGGATGTGGCTGATACAATATTTATCTTCATTGTTATTGGCCACGTTCAACGTTTTGATGAAGTGGAGGTACTATTCTAGGATGGGTACCGGACTGCAAAGAAGAAGAGAAGCTATAGCAGGAAAGACCTAAAGGGTTTTTATGTCTCATGTTTTGATTTTAATTTTTGAAGATCATGTTGCTAGCAACATTTTCTTATCATGCTTATTTTTGTTGTAGAAATTGAGCCTCATAGCTTACTGTGTCAAGAGATTTTTAGTCATTTCCAAGAAATAGCTGCATTTTACAGAAAATCTAGTTTTATCAACAAACCTAGCAGGTAGTTGTTTTCCCATAAATTTGAATGCAGCAGATTTAGGAGTTGGTTAGGTGGCAGATTTGACCTAGATTCCAAGGAAGAGCATAAGTATCATTTCATCGAATACTTTCTAGATTTTAAGAGAATAATTGGTGTAGGTGGTAGTCAATTCCACATTTCTTGCAGTAGTGAAGACAGTTATGGCAGGTGGCAAAAAGAAGCTTATGTGGCAGTCAAAATAGTTTCATGCTTCATATTTCTAAGCCTTGAATCATTCAACAGTTCTAAATTCATGCAACAGTTTGAATTGTTTATTATTTTTAGTTTGTTTTATTTAATTTCATTCCTAAAATTTAGCAGCAGTTTGTTTTGTGCAACTCTATTTAAGAGTTGAGTTTTACGTAATAAATGAGATGGTTGGTGGCACAGGGCCTAGTTCCCTGGCCCTGTTGTTGATCGTCATGTTATTCCTGAAGCTATGTATTGTTAAACTCATAATATTTTATAGTTACTCTCTTGAGGATTCACAAATCATATGGTGTGTGTATTGTTTTCTCTTCTGTTTTTACATACTTTATATGTATTTCCAGGTTTATCATAAAGTTATATCTTATGTTTTTATAAGTCTTTCGAACCTCCAAGTCATATGAATCTGTTTTTGTAAGTCTTGTTCCAAGCTTTCCTGATTCAGTATGAATTGAAGATTGTTTCTAAGCATTCCTTGAGGTGGAATTAGACAATGTTTCATGTTTTTATAAGTCTTTTTATCTAGTATGCATGTTAATATGTTTTTGTCAATCTTGATTCACTAAGCATTCCTGATTCATGAGGTCATGTTAGTCAGAAGCATTCCTTGTAATGGGATCCTTTAAATGTAAAGTGAGATTCTTGTAAGTCTTTTAAAAGCATTCTTTCACTATACATTTCAAATCTAGAATTTGTGTCATTTTTTCCTCTTAGCAGTGGATTTGTGTCCTACAGACCCACCATATTTCTCCCATTCTTCTAATAATTGAACTAAAAAAATTTCTACCACATCAAATATACAAGTGCCCTCATATGTGTCAGGGCCTTTTATCTTTTCAACGTTCCTTTCAGAGTGATTGAGATCCAACCACTTTCCGAAAACCCAATCAAATCATAAGAAATTGCTTTAGAGCTTAGGATGTGCCTGGTCAGGCACTTGAAGCAGTCCAAGTATTGATTTCAGCACTAACACCTTATATGGCAACAATTTCCCTTCCTAGTTTTACCATTGGTTTACCAATTTGGTTATTTTCAACCTCTTTGGTTCTAAATGTCCAAATTGTTTGCTAACCAAGTTTTCCTCCACCTAAACAAGTTGATACTAATGTTGACCCTTTGCCCTCTTCAGCTATTTGGTCTTCCTCCTCTTCGTCTAGTGAAAGCCTCAAATTTAGTAACCAGGTGGACAAGAAGAAGAAGAAAAGGAATGCTGAGAAGAAGAAAAATAAGCAGGGGACAACCAAGCAACCATTGCTACCAATGCAACTAGTATGGAGAAACCTTCCAATCAGCCTCGCAAAGTTAAATACCCTTGCAAGTTATGCATTGGTGACCACATTCTTAGTGATTGTCTTGGTGTTCCACAAGTGTTATAAGTGTGGTCCACAAGCTCACATCAATGTTTTTCGTCGGCCTCTAGAGATCATGTTCGTAACAAACCATCTATTAGTAATAGTAAGATCCATGGGAAAAAGGGTAAAGTTAAGTTTCCCTGTAATTTATGTGAAGGAAGCCATCCTATTCACCTTTGTCCTTATATGAATGAAGCCTCAAAAGTGTTGGAAAACATTATAGCTTCTTAGCCTCGTCTTCTGGATGGTTATCAAAAGCTTTCTCCCAATCCTCCACTAGTTGAAGAAGTGATTGATCAGAATTTGAATCCAATCAATCCTACTCTCTCTGAACATGAATCCCTTGAGTTCATTCTTGACCAACCATTGTTTGAGAGAATGGTTGACTCCATTCCACCTTCAATTGATCGTACCTTTCCCGTAGAGAGTGAACTTCACACTGCTCAGGTTCTTATCCTTTCTTCAGATTCTAATGAATTGGGGGGGAAGTGAATCCTCTCTTTCGAACGATGCATGGGGCCAATCCCCCCGTTCCCACGACACTAGGGGGGAATCCTCCCATTTTCACAGTACATGGGAGTAGTTATCCCATTCCCATAGCACAAGGAGGCAGTTTTCTCATTCCCACAACACCCCCTCCAAGTAGTATGGTAACTTCTTTTGATTGGATTTGACTAGAAGTATATCGTCTTCCTCCTTACACGCCCTTCCAGATCATAGTACAAGCTTATAATATGCTTGTACCTAACACAGTCATAGATGAAGGTACGTATGTTTGTAATTTTTCCTCAACTTATTGGAAAGCTTTAGGTTCTCCGCAGCTTGTGTTGTTACCTAAAATTTGTTGGATCCTTCCTCAGTTGCCTATTACTTTGGGAGGAAATATTGATGTGATGATAGTCCAAGGTACTTTGGATTAAAAATTTACTATTTAGGGTGTGACTATGTTTATGTTATGTGAGCTCTTGTCTCTTCACTCTTTCATGTGATATGTTTCTCGCATGAAGGAAGGATCATGACCATTAACCAGCTTTCGTTTGTTGGTCCTAATTTGACTCTTAATCAACCAGTTTCTCTAAATGGTCCTTATATGAAAGTGTTATATTCTCTGCCATAGATTAATTACGTGGCAACATGTTCCATGCTCGCGTCAACTGATGATCTAATAGGTGATGTAGTGCATCATTTACTTGGGGAATTAGAATATGATTTTTCCATTGGATCCCTTGAAACCTTCTAGAGAAATTTTCTTCCATATGATGAGAACCTCTTGGAAGCCATGGATTCCTGGAGGTCATGATAAAAGTACCTTGAGATCAGAGTTCCTTGTCTTGTGTCAATATCATTAAAAATGAAACAAGGTATCATGAGAATCTTTCTTTTACTGTGTCAAGCTCATTAAACAAGTAAATAGATCCCCTTTCAATTCGAGCCTTGATTAGAGCTTGTAAATTCCTAGTCGGGTCTTTCACTTGATCTCGTTAATGAGCCTTCATTCCATCCACCTATTAGTAACTAGTAGTATACTTAGGTGCATGAAATGAAGCTTGGGGGGCATGTATCTCGAATTGATTCATTACGTTGTGGGCATGCAAACTTATTTCAAGCATATTTTTCCTTTGTTTCAAGCTTGTATGAAAATGAAACCACTTTCAAGCATAGTTTTTTCCTTTGTTTCAACCTTGTATAAAAATGAAACCTATTCTTGTGATTGTGATTTTTATCAACATGATCCTGCAATATGAGGCTTGGTTTTTTCATTCCATCATCACCATCTTGTTGGTCGATATACGCTTTCACTTTGTTTTTTTTTACCCTTTCTTGAGAAACCACTGTGATGAGTGGTATTATTAGCTAGCCTCTTGACCTCTATGTGTTTTGAGAAATTTCATCATGACTAGAACCATTTGTTACCCTTTATGCCACTCATTCCTCCAGGAGGAGTCCTCTTTCATCTCTTTTAAAACTCCCTAAACATGAAAAGATTTTCAAGCACTTGTCTTTTCGAACACGTTAAAGTAAATGAAAATATGTCTACTTAGTATAAGTTTAACCCTTTTATGGATTAAGATAGACTATCTACTAAAAAGGAATACCTTAGTATAACATGACTAAGAGGTTCTCCTTGGTATCGTTTTCTTCCTTTTCTGACTAAAGAGACAACTTTACGAAAAGGAAACTTTGGATTTTTCATTTTCGCCTCTTTTTCAAACTCTCTAAACATGAAAAATAAGTCGATTTTCACCTTTGTTGGACTCGTAAAAACATCAAAGAATGATGGATTCATCGAACATGACAGGACCGAACCACTCCTTCTCATGGTTCGTTAAAGATACTAAGAGGGATTCATCTGAAGGACAAACTTACAGATCAAGCATATGTTATCCTCCTCAAGCTTGTTAAAAAATAAAGAGCTATTGACCAGAAATGGATAGGGAATTTGGGAAACATGGTACTCTACCTATTACTAGCAGCGAGTCACTCTTAAACATGACACTCTTCCACTTCATCTTTGTGGTTGTTGGGTTGGAAATTTTCTTGTATTTTTGGTACCTCACACCATATCAAAACCTCCGCTTTTGGTTTTGAGTCAATGTTTCCAACCCCATTCAGATTCAAGGATATTTTCAAGAGAAGTCCTTCCATTTATCTCTACTATGATACTCTTAAGCACTCAATGTATGTCTATCGTTCCTAAACTAGTTCCATATCAGCATCATTTTGTTTCAAGTATTGATACATGTTTCATATCGTTGATGGGGGATACATCAAGGCTCTCCTAGGATTGATCACTTCCTATCGACATCAGCTCGTTATCTAGGAATGAGACACAGAAAATCCCTCCAGTACCTTGGGGCTTGCATACAGTAATGGAAATTTTCCTCTCTCTGGGTGGAAGGTTTTCATTAGTGGCATTCGACCGAAATATTTTTTTTGGTGTTTGACTTCAACTCATTCATTCACACCATACATATTGTATTGTTGTACCCTGAGAGCCATTAACATCATTGGTGGTTTCTCTCGCACCTGTTAACAAGTTACATCATTGAATGGTAATCAGATGATGTCCACCATGTTCAACTCCAACTCCTTTATTCACATGGTTAGACTCGTACATTGGATGATCGAGTGAACCAGATAGAAGACCCCAGATCTAGTTCCATCCATCCAGGTTGTGCTTTTAGGATTAACGAGAGATTACAAAGCATGATGGCTATGATCATAAATACAATCATCCAAGCATGGATCAACTCTTTTTCATTAGTTGACGTGAATTCTTGATCATTGTACATGTAATGTTAGCTTATGTGTTGAGCATGGGTAAGCCCCCCCTCTACAAAGATATCACACTGAAAATGTATTATAACAGATGATGATATCGACCAGTTGTTCTTGATATGAACTTGAAATAGGGTAAAGCACTTTAGTCATCAACTATTGTTTCTGAATTTTCACTTTAGGGGGGAATCCATTGCCATTTTGTCGCATCAAGTCAATAGGCCTACAAACCGTATCAATTCACATTTGTGAACATGTTGTCATCATCCCTACATAAAGCCCTAATCATGATGTTTCCAAATGACTGAGTTTCTAGGTCTAACTACTAAAAAGCAATGCTTTTAAGCCCCAATGCACCCTGCCCCTTTAGAGACCCGCGTTCAGCGTTGGCTGCTTCCTTATACACCAGCGCTAGTCTGCAGTATCTTGCTCCTTGCTGGGGGTGCACTGATTTTAGAAATTCGGGAAAAATAAAAAATATTTCTAAAGCTTCCTCTTCTAGAAGCTTCAAGTGTTGGTTAAACCATCTACCTTGGATAAGAAGATTGAATATTATATGATCCTACCTTGGATACTTCACCTATTATCCCTTGAGCTCATCCTCCCATTATATGTGGATCTCAAACTTATCAAGGTAAATCCTAAACTACCATCCCTCTCTTATCAATTTATTTCCATCCATAGAATCAAGGTTAGCTTTTGGATATTGATCATGCCCTCATGTTGTTGCCTTGAATCTAAGATATTCATCATCTTCATGCATTAGGGTGACATTGAGGTGTGTTTTGTGACAAGGAAGGACAATTCAACTTAGGGATATCTCTACAAGATCAACAATATCTTTGGTTCTAAACTCTCTCCTATTTCTATTAATATAAGGAGTATATTATTTTCTTATATCTGTTATGTTATGTTTACATTCATGTATTTCAATACCTCGTTGATTAATTGAATCGAGTGATCAAATCATGCTACATAGATGTTGTATATCCTTGGATTGTTTTGGTTGTATGTGCAAGTTCTAACTATAGCAATCAAAGTTGGGGATTGAAGCTTGCAAGCCAAGAGGAAATTAAATCTTGCGATAGATTCCAAGTAGGCCTATTTCCATATTTAAATTTCTCTAAGGGAAACTCTATATTCTTTTCTTTGTGTTGTTCTCGACCAGTCCACTAGGTCTAAGGAAGATAACTTTGTGCGCATTCATAAATTATGCATAATAATCGGCCATTGCCTATAACCCTGCATGCGTAAGGAGTTCAGAGGCCAATACATGTGGTCAAATACTAAACAGACATTCAAATATATGAGAGTAGGTATGTAGTGGAACCCGCAGTAATGAAACTCTACCCCACTGCTCACAACTCATTGTTGTAGACTAATGTGGGTGTATTACCATATAACAAGCATGTCAATGAGGGTTGGATTGACCTGACCAATTTTCCAATATAGAACCTTGTTGTGGCCCACTTCGGAAAATCAGCCTTTCTTCCTTCCTCATACTCTTTCCAGGAGATAAACTCTGAGATACTCTTATCAACTTCTTCATATTCCAATCTCTGATGAACACATTTGATGGACTAATGTATCACTTGTACACAATATGGTTTTATCATTGAGTTTCTTCGACATAATATTTCTTGTTGTTTTGAAAAGTGAGTATTTAGCTCAAGTGTTTCTTTGATGAATTATTTTGTCTGATGTTGATTTCTCAGCTTATCTTCTTCATTTTGCATTAGCTGAATCTGTGTATCTTTTTCCATGATGCTTTCCTCGTGCTGTAACTTCATTTGCTCAAAATATTTATGAAATTGTATCATCTGCAGCTCTGTTTGATTATTGACATTCTGGCTTTCATGTTCAATTTGTTGCTCTAACGGCTAAATTCTTGCATCTTTATCTTTAAGTAGAAGACTAACTTCTGTTGCATTATCCATTGTAGTTGTTGCATAAGCACTTGTGAATTGTGACAACCTTGTCAAGTTTTATGATGGATCAATAGGGGTGTCTTTCCAGACAACCTCCATTGGTTCATTCTCTGGAGTTGCTGTTGATGAATCAAGCTTTCTTTTCTTTCTATATCTCCTTACCACTGCTTTGTTTGCTGGACTATAAAATATATCTAAAGGGGGTATCTCTTAAATTCTCAAAACAATTTGTGACGTTGGGTAGGTCGGGATGATTTCAACATCTGCGTCTAGATTTTCAACTTGTAAGGTTTGTTTAGGAGTTTGAAAATCAGAAGTTCCTTCAATTCTTATGTCTGTTTGTGGTACTTGGAACTTTTGTTTAAATTTCTCCCATTCTCTATCCATATCATTTACTATGATTGTCTGTGTCTGATCATGTGTAGAATTAATTTCCAATTGTTCTCCAGCCAAGGTTTCTTTGGTGGTTTCTCCATTATTTTTCTCTGTATTCTTCTCAAAACTTTACTTAGGGTTTTCTTCATGATTTTGAGATTGATGTTCAAAAAGTTTTGAACCTTGACTTGATTTCTCTAGTGATTCTTGATCAAAATTTTCTTCTAAACTTACATTGGGAGAAAGCTCTCTTGTTTGCTCAATTAGCAATAGGTCTAATAGAACCCTTTTTAATCTCTTGTTTCTATAAATATTAAAACAATTGAGGTCGGCTTGGGTTAATTTGATTGACACAAAATGCAAGACTTGTGAGAAAGTCTCGGGCTTTTCAAATAGGTCATCAAATTCATCTTTCTTGTGAATGAACTGTCTAATTTTAACTAAAGCAATAAAGTCTTGGGCGACTTGGTTGGGATCATATTGTCTGCCTGGCATAGTAGCCAGATTCAAGCATGTAATATTTTACACCTCTTTAACAACCAAAATCAAACAATGCAAAAGAACCACATTGTACTGGAAAAGTTGGCCAGATAGATTTCTTCGTGTCTTTTAGGGTTTTGGTAAGACCTTCCCCTACTGTTTGGTATGCAATCTCTCTTTCCAGTAACTTATCTAGAACATAATAAGGAAGAACATGGGGAGCATCAATACTCCCAAAGACTCTTATATAATTAAATGTTTCTTCACCAAACCATCCTACCATCGGAAAGGTATCTATCTTTGCTTCTTTTGAAAGCCTAGGAGTTTTTACATCAAAATAGTTTGATAGATTGGCAACATAATACTTTGACAAATCTTATAAAATGAGGACGAAATTGAGATTCCCACAAAATATTATGATACAAATGGATAAGAGTAGGGTATTTGAGAGTCAAATTCTAGCCCATATTAGGAAATTTTGTACAGAAACAGAGAGCATCCGTCACGTAAGCACTCATAAAAAAGGGAGGGATGAACCGAGTACAGACAACTATATATTGTTTATATTGTTTGATGGCCATAGCCAAATTTTCAAATAAAATATTACTCCAATTCATAATCGTGGTGTTAACAACCTCATCAATTAATGGAATCCATTCAATAGAAAACTCGGTACTATCATTTTCCCCAAAAAAACCTACACATCATAGCAGCTACATAACTATGTGGGGTTGATAGAGGTGCAATTGGGTACATACCAATTTTCTCTAGTTTGAATTCACTAGAGCCGGACCTCCAACTCTGCATAGCAACTATCGGGTCTTCATTCTCTTTTGTGAACTTCTCAATGAAATCTTTATCATAGGAATTTTGAGGTTCTAGCAGATGATGCATTTTGTGCAAATAGTCTACAGAAAATGAACCCATGACTTCTTGTCTTGAATTCTTGAATGCCCTGTCTAAGATATCTACATTGTCAATAATCCACTTCACCATATCTGTACATGGCAGGATTTTAGGCCTCGCAGCTATTATGTTTAGGAAAGAACAGATTGCTTCAAAATAGGAAGTAGCAGACGAGATTTTAGCATCAGTTGTTGCTCTGATTCGCAGTACCTTTGGATCTTCGACCTCCAATAGATTATACATAGCTTCCCATGACGTAGTTCCACCATCTTTGTTGCATTTAGTATCACTAAAGAGCAGATGCATGTCTGAGTCCTCAGATGTAGAAGGCTCGACTATCTTTTTTCCTTTCTTAGTCATCTCTGAGCATTATTTCGTGACATTGAACAATAGAAAAATCAAAATGAACGTAAAGCAGACATAAGAGCAGAAATTCAATTAAAACAGTAAATTCGATAAGGATGGGACTTTTATTGCAAGCACGAGCAAACAGATACAAATCTCCTCGAGCCTTTAAAAGAGTAAATGTAGTTAATTTCTATTAATTATGCATTATGGCTTTCGTGTGATTCTTTTCAAGTCTTGTCAAAACATCACGTCACAAACCCGAATAATATTTTGAAATGATATGATTTAAGTGCAATGTTGATTTTGCGATTAAGATAAATCGCAATATCATAAAGTGGTAATGGTAATATTTCGCAACATCGCAAGATTGATATATCGCCATGTCGCAGTATCATTGGATCGCAAGGTTAGAGTTATGCTATTTCAAAATTTATTTTTGTCTTGCAATTTGTGATGCGGGATGTATTCTTTGAGCGGTTTTTCCTTATACGAAGAATATATCAAGAATTTTATGGAATTTTAGAAATATTTCAAGGCCTTTTAAGTTATAAAGAGCTCAACATAACATTTAATCTTAAAAAGGGTTTTATTGATCGCTTATCGCGGATTCCGACTAATGGTTAGTTGCGTTACCTTTAGCTTTTGTGATCAGTGATAAAGAGAAAAGTGCTTGGTCCTAAGTGACTCGGCTCAATGCTTTAACACTTTCTAAAGGGAAAAAACTCTTACTTGCTAGTTTTTTCTTGGAAAATTTTAAAAGGGTCCCTATTTATTATTACAATAATGATTATTATAAAAATGAAATGGGAGGGTTGTTGAATAGTACAACAATTGGTGATCCACTGGAAGAACTAGTTATCTATGATAATTTTGAGATTCCTAAAAGTTTCAAAATAAAAATAGTTGAGAAAACATAAATTGGATGAAAGATTAGATAAGTAATATTTCTCTAAATAATAAAACAAATTCACCTAATTATAATTCATTTGATATCCTCTTAAAGATGAAAATCCTTATGCCTATATCATTCATTACTCAAATTAAAGATAAAGTAGTAGGCTTTCGTAGTTTAGCTTTTAAATGAACTTGTTTGTCATAGGTAGATCCTCTGTTGCTAGCAGGCGTCTATAGCCTCGACAAGGTTACCTTTTAACCAACAATGATTTCATGTCCCATCCATGTAAGAATGCAGTATTTTGAGATAAATCCACAATTATATACTTTTTCTTGATTTTCTAACATCGTTATTTTAAGAATTTTTTCTTTTTTATTACTTAAAATCCATTGCTTTGGTGTAGTAGCAATGCCATTCATTTGTTGTAATCAAACTAAACAAGTTGGCTCATGATGAGACCCCTTGTCTTTTGATTAAGATAATCTCAAGCCATTACCCAGTTTAGGTCTACAGTTCTGCTAATGTCAGTCTTATTATTTCCCTATGAATATGGTAAGCAGGCTCTTGATGAGACCTCTTATCTTTTGAGCATTAGTACATTAATTAGGATTACACTCTAAAAAGAGAAAATTTTACTAGACAGGGAGAATCATTGCCTCTTTAAGAGTTCTGGATGACAATTTATAGAGTTAAGGATGCTTACCTATAAAGAGTCTTTTACTTGGTTAAAGATATTTTTCTTTGACTGATAATAGAACAAAATTATTTTATAAAGTTGGAGTTTCTCAAAGAATGAATAATTTTGGTAGAAAAGAAAAATCCAGAGAGACAAAACTTAATTAATTTTCAAACCTCTTAACTATTTCCTTAACAATCTCTATTTATAAAAGCGAAAAGTCAAAATATTTCAAGAGGTTTTATTGCAAGGCCAACAGTTATATTATTTAAATTTTATTTTCCTAGGAAAAGTAAAGACAATAATGTACAGGTGCTAGAAGAGGTTATCTCCTATGAGAAATATTTTTTTTAAATCTGCCCATTCGCAGGCATAGAATCTTTCTTGCCTGATAAATCTTGCAATAGAAATGTTGATGGGCCGATTTGTTCTACAATTTGAAATGGTCCAAGCCACATTTTTGGAATTTCATATGCTTACCTTTTTCCTCGTGTGCTTTATCCCATTTCAATACAAGGTCTCCAAGTTGAAATGGTTTTGTACTAACAAAATTTGTATCAAAGAAAGATTTAACTAACTGTTGATGATGAGCATGGGTGAGCTTGGCTTTCTCTCTCTGTTCTTCAAGTTTGAGAATTTGTGATTGTCTTAACTCCAAAGAAGAAGAATGAGTTTATTCAATAAATTGAACCAAGGATACAGAGGGAATAACTACATTTGTAGGAAGAAAAACCTCTTTCTCGTAAACTAGATTAAATGGAAAAGTGCCTATAGAGGCTTTATGTGTTATCTGATCTGCCCATAGAGCAAAATGTTAAAAATTTATGCCAATTTCTTTGACTCTAATCAATAGTTCGTTTAATGATCCTAATGAGGTTTTTATTAGTTGATTCTACTAAACCATTTCCTTGGGGATAATAGTTAGCAGAATACTTAAGTTTGAAACCTCTTTTCAGAGCAAATTCTATCATAGCATTGCCTGAGAAATAAGATGAATTTTCAAACATCAAGGAAGTTGGTAATCCAAATCTGGTAATGATAAATTCGATAATTTTCTCAGAATTGGTTATCTTTAGTGGGATTGATTCCACCCATTTAGTAAAGTAATCAGTTTTTGTAAGGATGTATCTATGTTGCTTTGAAGAGTGAGGAACGATCTCACCTATTATGTCCAGTCCCCATTGCTCAAATGGTTGTTCAATATTGACTGGTTGTAATGGCAATGCAGGTTTCCTTTGTCTTCCAGTAGCAGTTTGACAGGTTTTGCATTTCATTACATACTTGTGTGCATATTTGAACAAGGTTGGCCAGTAATGGCCAGCATGCAGGAATTTATGTGATGTTGTTTCTCCTCCAAAATGTCCACCAGCTAGTCCATCATGAAGTTTTTGCAAAACCTTTTTTGCTTCAGATTTTTCAAGGCACCTTAGAAAAATAGAGTCATAATTTTTTCTGAATAAAACATCATCGACAATTTGATGTTGCTTTGCTTTCAATCTCAAAGATCTTTTATTTTTGTAACTCAGTTGCATAGGGGCATATCCATTTTTTAAATAAAAAATGAGATCAACATATTGAGATTCAATATTGTTGAGGCTTACCTGACATATTTGAATGTCATCACTTGAATTTTCTTCTTCTGGTAAGTTGGATGATCTTCTTAACATTCTGCAAAAACCTCGACCTCTAACAATTTTAGCTAGTCTAATTTCAACATCATATTCTTGCAATTTAGTTACCTAGTTTGCTCTTTTTTCTCCTACTTCTCTTTGCATCTGTAATTGCCTTACCGTTGAAAATGGAACTATGATTTTAGTATGAGCTTTGGGGAGAAATGGTTTGAAATGTTTTATTGACTTGAAGACAGCAAATGCTTATTTTTCCACGACAGGGTAATTTAATTCGGAACCTTGCAGATTTGAACTAAATAATGGGATGGGTGCTTTTATTTGTTTATCATTGAGCTGTGTTAAAACGACAACATATAATGTTTCTGATGCAAATGTGTATAAAACAAAATGATTAGAAAATTTGGGATTTGTCAGGGATGGAGCATTAATAATAGCTTGTTTGATCAAGTCAAAGGCTTCTTTTTCATTGTGACCCCATTTGGAAACCGAATTTTTATTAATCATATTCTTTAAAGGTAAAACTATTTGTGAAAATTTAGGGATAGAACTTTTTTACAAAATTTATTTGTCCAAGGAAAGACTGCATTGATTTCTTATTATGAGATAAAGGCATTTTTTCAATTTCCTTAACTCTTTCTGGATCAATATAAATACCCTTTTTTGATACGATGAATCCTAAAAGCTTACCTTTGCTTAAGGAAAAATGACGTTTTTTTGGATTTAGTGAGTTCCCATATTTCATACATCGTTCAAAGATCTGTTTAAGGTTGTTTAAATGGATTCTAATCTTCTTGGAATAAATAGTGATATCATCCAAGTAAATAACAATTGATTTGTTAATGAGTCCTTTAAAGTCTATATCCATAGCTCTTTGAAAGGTGGCACCTGCATTAATCAAACCAAAAGGAATTTTTTGATAAGCATATGTTCCCCATTTAGTTATGAACGTGGTTTTCAATCTATCATCTGGATGAACTAGGATTTGGTTATATCGTGAAAATCCATCAATAAAAGACATGAGCTCAGAACCAGCTACTGACTGCAGTACTTATTCCATGGTTGGTAGTGGAAATTTGTCTTTCTTACATGCTTTCAAATTTCAAAAATCTATGCATATACAAATATCACCATTATTTTTCCTAACAGGCACTAAATTGGATAGCCGTTTTGAATGCCTAACGTAAAATATTATTTTGGCCTTTATTCAGCTCCGATTTGATTTGATTCTCAAGGTTTGGATGAATTTTCCTTAGTTTTTGTTGCATTGGTTTATCATTAGAGATCATGGGTGTGGTGTGTTGTATAACAGAGGTATCTTAAGTTTTGAGATCAGAATAATCCCAAGCAAAGATACTTTTATATTTCTTCAACAGCCAAATAAACGATAATCTTTCATCAGAGGAAAGATCTAGGCCTAGATTGATATTCTGAGGCTTGTCATCATTTCCAAGGTTTACTAATTCAAATTTCAAAGTTGAAATTTGAATTTTGACATTGGTTACCTTTTTAAATATGGCTTTGAGATCATACAGATCGTCCAATTTGACTACAACTTTGGGTATTGAGTTTTCATCATCAATGTTATGTTCTAACTGTATGTCATGCTCATTTTTATCTATGATTTGGTCATCGTATGACCCTTCTGATGTTAGAAAATTTACAATATCATAATCATCATTGAAGACTCGCCAATTAGTGACATTATCAGGAATAGATGGTCAATAGAAAATCTTTCAGGACTAAATTCCTTAGATGGTATGAGTTTTGATGCAACATTCGTTAAACGATCGACACTAGAATTTTGAAGTCTAGGTACAGGATAAATACTAAATGCCAAAAAATGAGACGTAAGATCTTGGACTAATGATTGATAATGTCTAATATGTCTAGAACGACTATGGATAGTATTTCTTACCTGTCTAATGATGATTTATGAATCTCCAAATAACTGCAAATGTTTGACATTGAGGTCAATTTCTTTGTATAATCCTTGTACTAATGCTTCATATTCTGTAGTATCATTTGTACATTTGAATTATAACCTGCAAGGTAACATGGTTTTTCTCCTTCTGGGAAGATTAAAACACAACCAGCTCCTGCACCATCATTAGATTTGGAACCATAAAAGTAAAAATTATAAAACAAAGTTTTAATTATTGGTTTATTTACAAAAAAATTTCACTTGGAAGTATCTGTTTGTGAAAAAATTTCAATCTATGAGATGACAACATTATCCAGAAAAGCAGACTTTTGTGCATTAAAATTCCCTAAAAATGATTCAGATGAATAATTCCCCATAATATTTTTATTGAATGCTATTGTCTCATAATCACCTTCAAATTCAGTCACTGTATGTTTCGGGTGTTTCTCTCAGTCAACTCGAATTTGATTTGGATTCCCATTGTAAGGAAGCCACAATCTGTAGCAAAATATCCATGGATTTTTTTAGACCAGTCTCTACTTAGAATTCGACCATAAAATTCAGGAATGTCAGTGACCAAAATATCTATTATTTGGCATACTTTGGGATTTGATGAAAGTCTAATGCTGACAAAATTAATTTCCCCTAAGACCTCTACTTTAGTTTTGTCAAGTTATGCTATGTGGAAGACAGAATTTTGGGGATTGATATTCAACTTAGCACAGACTGTTCTCGACATTATATTGGAAGAGGCTCTTGAGTCAATCAAACAATTATGAAGGATTTTATTGAAAATTTCGTAAGTTAAGAGGAAGGGAGGTGCATGTGAATTAAATCTGTCACCGATAAAGGATGAAATTGGTAGGATCGATTTTATTTGAAGAAGTTGGGGGTTCTCCCATGCCTTTACCAGCCTGAGATACAACAGCAGCAAGTAAATGTGACACAAGAATTGCATTCAGTTCTCTAAGTAACATTTTATGTTATTGTTCCAATTTGTTAAGTTCATGTAATGAAATGTTTTCCCTGGTTTTTTTCATATCTTCCACAATATTATACTTTATAGTATCAGTGACTACTAGGGTCTTTGATGTAGATGGAATATTTGATGAAGTTGGATTTGGATGTGAAGTTTTGGGAGAGGAATTTTTACTGCTTTCTTTTTCCATAGCAAGAGGAGTTTGAGTTTTCTGCTTTTGATTCAAGTGAGTTGTAATAGCAAGTCCTTTTCTTCTGGTGCTAATGGGAAAAGCTTCTTGTTCTTCTTCACTTGGAATAAAAAAGTCGCATATTCCATTTAGTTTGATTATTTATTCATCTCCATTTTCTTCGTCTTCAGTTTCTTCTTCCTCTTCTTCTAAGTCAAACTCAACGTTAGGTATGGTATTTGGTGGCTGAGAATTAGAAGACTGATTTCTCTTAAAATATCTAAACGAATTTTTTACAGTAGAAGATTCAACAACTTGTTTCTTCATTTCAACCATTTCATTAGACATATTCCTTAACACTTTCTAAAGGCCTTCAAGATCAAAGGGATATTTCTTGAATTTCCTTTTAGAGTCATCTTTGAAAGACACTTTCTTATATTTTACGTCTTCTTGAGAGCTTTCATTTTCAAGAGAAACTATTTGTTTTTCCACAGATAAGGCTCCCTTCATGTTTTCTGCTAATGTGTCTAACTGCGCTCTATCTACAAAATGGCTATATTAGAGGGAAGAGAAGATATATACCACTCAATTTGAACATCAGCACTAGGAGCTGAGGCAGTAGGAATTTTATTGAGTAGTTTATTGAACCTAGAATTTAACTATTTGATCTTTTCTCCTGTTTTAGCCTTCAAATTGGATAATTCATTAATGAGTGATGCAATGGTTCTATCATCTCCAAAATTAGCTAAGAATTTTTGTTCAAACTTATCCCAAATATTTATGGAGCGAGGGGGTAATGAAAAGTACCAGGATCCTGCAGATTATATAAGAGTATATGGAAATAATATAACCACACAATCCTCTTCAGTAACTTCATTTAAATTGATGGCCAACATATAGTTGTGGAGTTGTTCTTCTACTGGTAGATCATCATCAAGATTAAATTTGGGAAACCATCTTTCAAGATGTTTAGGAAGAGGGTGAAGAGGACCTGGCATTGCTATAGTGTCTGAATTATTCCATGGTTGTATTTGCGGTTATGGTTGTTGTTCTGCCATGATGATAGGAGTATGGATGGGTGAAGATATGAGTGCGATGTGAATGGAAGAAGAGGCAGGTTGGCTACCTAAACTAGAAGAACTAGCACCAGTAGTTAGAATGAGAGTTGTTGAAATAAGTGGAGGGAATGAATGGATTTGAGATATAGAATTGGACAAAACCTCGCTAATAGGTTTTTGTGATTTAGATTTCTTAGTGTTCTTTCAAAAAGAATTAATGGGAAATTCCAAAGGAGGAATTACAATCTTCTCACTTAAAGAACGAGTCAAGATTTGTCTAGGTTGTAAAATAGATGAAAAATTTTCTTCAGATGGTTGGGAAATTACAGGGTTTTCAGTTGAAATATACATTTGTTCTAAATTCTCTATTAAAGTTTGAACTTCTGGTGATTCAATTTCATAATCTGAAGAAATTAATTCATGGGATCTAATAGGAGATTTAGGAGAAGATTGTTCAACTTCTGATCTTAAAATGGTAGTTCTAGATGGGGATCCAGAAGTTGGAGGATATCTAGAGGGAGAGCGACTATTAGGATGGCTTCTTGATTTTTTATCAGTTTTCTTTGTTATTCACAATTGGCCCTCCTTCTAGCGCCAAAATGTTGAAGCCTTGAAATTTCGTTGCAACAACATGGGGGATAACCACCCGGTCCGGACCTTGAAAGCATCTCCTTTTTCGTTTGGTATAGTGGATCCAACTAGGGATAATAGGACCAATTTCCTAGCAAATATTTGATATGATGATGATGGGTTTGATACAACGTGAAATGGAAAATGATTTTAAACTAACTGAAATAATCTATTTAAGTAACAGACACATGCATCTATTTAATATAATATTTAACTTTAATCTATACTCGGAAATAACTTAACTTATGTGATCTACAAAGATATCTTAAAGAAAAAGATAATAAAGATCATTCAATTGCTATAAGAGATTATATTGTTTAAAGATAATTATTTTGACTAAATAGTTAGGCAAAATAATTGTGAAACTATATCGCAAATATCAATTGATTATATACTCAATAAGGAATTACAGCTGAGACATCATGCAATAGTGCTTTAATGGAAAACTATAATCTAAATCCCATACACAATACAATATAAATAATTTCATTGCTAAGTCATAAATAAAACTCAATTGTAAATATAATAGTACCATATATAAGAGGTTATAATCATGAAATCAACAACATTGATCTTTTCTTCTTTTCAACCAAATACACTCTAAGAGTAAAAAAATGCAAATTCAGTAGAGTGTGCTTCGATATTCAAGAAAGTCAAGATCTTGTTCCATGTATTTCATCAAAAGAATCACAAAAGTACAGAAATGCAATATTTTGCAAAGCATTTTTTATAAAATCCTGGATCCATCTCTAAATGCATGAGAGAGGTTTAAATAATATTACATATGTATCAAAAATAGAATATTACATAAAAATTTGAGGAGATTTTAAACAACCCTCCTCAGAATACTGAAAATAAAAAAACATAAACCAAAAAAAAGATAATGATGTGCTTTATCATGTTTAGTGGTCCTTCCTTTCCAATGAGCTTTTCAGTTCGTAGATATCCAACATTGGTTTCACTTGGGATGGCTCGCCGTCTTTGGATCTTAGTTGTCCCGTAAATACAACATCAGAGAGAGGTGGAACCATCTTTTCAGTGGAATTTGTTAGGCAACGTAAAGCCATCCACTGATTGTATGGTTTTACTAGAAACTTCCAATAAGATTCACGATCAAGCTTAGATAGCTTTTTAACTGCTTCAATTTTATTTTTGGCAGTCTCTTTCCACTGTCCCTCTAATTGTTTACTATCTGGGAAAACTCTAGGCTTGCATTATTTAATCAGATTAATACTATGAAGTTTTTCATTCACAGCTTCAATTATATTATTTGCTATATCATCTGCTCTAGTTGTTTCCCTTTTTGATTGCTTTAATTGCATATCCCAATCTGTAAATAGAACATCTCTGTGGGATTCTTAAATCTTCGGCAAATCAGCTTTTCTTCCTTCCTCAAATTCTTGCCAAGAGATAAACCCTGAGATCTGCTTATCAACTTCTTCATATTCCAATCTCTGATTCCCCATTTGATGGACTAATGTATCACTTGTTTCACAATATGGTTTGATCATTAAGATTCTTTGACAAAATATTTCTTGTTGTTTTGAAAATTGAGTATTTAGCTAAAGTGTTTCTTTGATTAATTCTTCTGTCTGATGTTGATTTATGAGTTTATCTACTTCATTTTGCATTAGTTGAATCTATGTATCTTTTTCTGTGATGCTTGCCTAGTGTTGTAACTTCATTTGCTCAAAATATTTCTTAAATTGTATTATCTGCAATTCTGTTTTCTAATTGACATTATGTCTTTCCTATTCAATTCATTGCTCTAACAACTGAATCCTTGCATCTTTATCTTTAAGCAGAAGACTAATTTTTTTTTCCTTATCCATTGTCGTTGTTGCATAAGCACCTGCGAATTGTGATAGCCTTGTCAAGTTTTATGATGGATCAATGGGGGTGTCTTTCCAGAGAACCTCCATTGATTCATTCTCTAGAACTTCTATTGATGAATCAAGCTTTCTTTTCTTTCTCTGTCTCCTTACGACTGCTTTATGTGCTGGACTCTAAAATATATCTAAAGGGGGTATCTATTAAATTCTCAAAACAATTTGTGACAATGGAAAGGCCGGGATGATTTCAACATCTGCTTCTGGATTTTCAACTTGTAAGGTATGTTTAGGAGTTTGAAAATCAAAATTTCCTTCAATTCTTATGTCTGTCTGTGGTACTTGAATCTTTTGTTTGAATTTCTCCCATTATTTATCCATATCATTTACTATGATTGTCTGTGTCTGATCCTGTGTAGAATTAATTTCCAATTGTTCTCCATCCAAGGTTTCTTTGGTTGTTTCTCCATTATTTTTCTATGTATCCTTCTCAAAAATTTCCTTAGGGTTTTCTTCATGATTTTGAGATTGATGTTCATAAATTTTTTAACCTTGACTTGATTTATTTAGTGATTCTTGATCAGAATTGTGATCAAAATTTTCTTCTAAACTGAGAGTAGGCTCGCTTGTTTCCTCAACTTGCAATAGCTCTGACGGAACCCTTGTCAATCTCTTGTTTATGTAAATATGAAAACGATTGAGGTCGGCTTGGGTTAATTTGATTGACACAAAATTCAAGACTTGTCAGAAAGTCTCGGGCTTTTCAAATAGGTCATCATATTCATCTTTCTCGTGAATGAACTGTCTAATTTTAACTAAAGCAGTAAAGTCTTGGGCAACTTGGTTGGGATCATATTGTCTGCCTGGCATAGTAGCCAGATTCAAGCATGTAATATTTTGCACCTCTTTAACTACAAAAATCAAACAATGCAAAAGAACCACATTGTACTGGAAAAGTTGGCCAAATAGATTTCTTCATGTCTTTTAGGGTTTTGGTAAGACCTTCCCCTACATTTTGGTATGCAATATCTCTTGCCAATAACTTATCTGGAACATAATAAGGAAGAACATGAGGAGCAGCAATACTCCCAAAAACTCCCAAAAAGGTTAAAACCTTAGGAAAAATATGCTTGCACATCCAAATGCAGAATTAGGAGATAATTAAGTATGTTTCAATTGAATTGATCACATCATTTAAATGTGATTAAATAATTTGTAATAAGGCTAGGTACTACAGGTTTTAATTCTATCAAAAAAAGGTCAAAACTGGAAATGAATGGTTTATCCAAGGTTTCAGAGACCCATTATAAGTTAAAGGTGCTCAAAGGAATTACTTTTAAAACCTTCGGAACTCATCCTAAAAACCTCGCCGCATTACCATGTTTCATTGGTGGACCCATCTTACCCTATTCTGCCTTTTCGCTTTATCTTTCTACTTTACCTTTTCACATTGCTATATCATTGTTTTCACTTACCTCCGCCTTCCCGATTCCCCGATTGCGATTAACGTGGGGCCAATTCTCCCTTACACGTCACCCTTTCCCCCACCATCCATCACACATCGCAAAATATAAACTTCGTAGATTGGCAAAAATAACTTATTGCATTCCGCCAAAAGTTAAATCTTGCAATCACTGATTTGAGATGCGGTTGGCCCCACCGTAATACTCCACTCACTGCTATAAGTCATTCCTTCGCTACCATTCCATTCACCACTTTATAACTACATCAATGCATTGGGCTCCATCTACATCCTGCCACATCATTCTCCGACAACACACATCGCACTTCGCGGGTTTTAGCGCTTACCGCATTTCCACAAACTCTAAACTCTGTGATGTGCGGTAAACTATAAATATTGCGATGTGCAATGTGGGTGGGTCCCAAGCACATAACTCACTTCACTAGTTTTAGCATTTACCCCTCCGCGCTCATAACAAAACCTTAAGATTTGTGATTTGTGATGCGGTTGGCCCCACCTTCCCTGCCATGTCACCTCCCTCTAGCCGCACTTCGCACTTCACAAGATTTAGAGTTTACTTCCACCACTCATAACAAAACCTTAAGATTTGCAATTTGCAATGCGGTCGGGTCCCACCTTCCCTGCCACGCCACCTCCGCACTTCTAATCGCATCGCCAATTCCATTTCTCGTGTCATAAACTGTAAAAAATGTGATGTGCAATATTCTTATGGATGCGATAAAGTTCAGAACTAAAGCCTATAGGATTTCAAGTCCGAGTATATGGGTTTTCTACGTTGTTTTGTTTAAAAAAGGGGTTAAACATAGCAGAAAGGACTCGGGTAGCAAATAGACACCACGGGTCAAGTCAGGAAAACGCATTTGCACAAAGATGATCATGTTGTAACTACAAAATAAATCATTTTTTCCGAGCACAGTCCTAAAAAGGTGGTGACTCATTAACAACTTTCCAGCAGAACAGGGCCAAAACGCAAATTTGCTTCTTTTTAGATCGTCTTTCTTTATTTTCTATTCGTTTTGAGAAATTATATATTGCCTTGTCACACAGGCATTGATTGTAATTTGTTTTTATTCTTTTATAAATACTCCATTTTTTGGAGTATCAAGAGTCAATTGATTGAGATTAGAACTATTTTTGTCTGTTGAAGTACTGTAAGCTTTTTCAAAGCACTGGAGCATCAATAATAATCATACTATTCACAGGATTCTTATGGCTTAAATACTGGTGATGTTTTGCTTCTGTTATTATCTTTCATTGTCATATTTCATTTTAATCATTTATATTCTAATTGTAAAGCAGAAAGCGAGATGAATAGGATTTACTTTTGAGTACCTTATTCTGGTTGTGTTTACAATCATAATGTTTTCCAATGAAGGCCAAACTAAATAATTATTAATTGCTCTTTATTTCTGCTGAATTTTTTCATATTTCTATCATAATCCATTTATAAATTCGAAAGATCCAGTAAATATTCCTAACTTTCCCTGTGTTTACTCTGTGAAAAAATGATGCAACTATCCAGTTATATTTTGACTCCATTTCCCAATAGACATTAATAAATTGAATACAATCAATTTTCCAAAATCCAAAACAAAAAAACCCAAGTACAATCATAGCTAGCCTAAAAAATAATCCAAAAAAAGTTAAATCTTATAGAAAGAGCCCTCTCTGAAACTAGCAGGGCTAGATCCCAGTTTCCAAAGTTGGTTTGATGTTGCCTTTGTAGTTTTGCTTCATCTTGAGAATTACAGAATGCTAACACATACATCATCCAAATCCATTATAATTCTACCTTCATAAGTCCAAAACAAATGAAGTATTTTCTTGTGACATCTTTTCCTATGATACTAAAGAGATCCCTATTGAATTTCCATGATCTTGGATCTTGTTAGAATATTAGAGTCACTAACACTACCAAACCAATAATCTCAACAAGAACTACTTTGGACAATGAAAAATATAGAGCAGTAAATCACACATGCACAAGTGTGGACAATTTTTAACAAAATTGTACAATAATGTGCAACCCAATCTTCATTATATTAAAACAATCTTAATAATACAACAATATATGGAATACAATATACAAGGACAAACACGCTGCACGAACTCTACGTGGTATCTTTTCTTTTTGGTTCTTTGCTTTCGTATTTCTCTCTAGTTTCCCCTTAGTCCTTCAAAGGAAAACATATAGACACTCCAAGAGGGATGCCTCATATCATTGTTGCAAGTCATGTCATCTACGATGAACATGGGCTGATCCAAATATGATCTATAGGCTAGCCAATACCTGAGCTCTAATCTGCCAATATAGCAATCACTTTTGTCCATCAAAGTGTTGCACATTAGGCTCCAAACTTTACCCAATCGCATGACAACCAATGTCCTTCTTGTATGCTACTCTAGGGATACTTTGGGTAGCCAACACGCTGCCCTCCACTAGTCCAATGGCACCCAATCCAATCACTACAAGATCTGCTCCTAGTTGGAGTTTCTTTACATCCAAGAAAACTCCAACACATAGCTCCCATAGGCTACTAGAAAAAATGATCCAATACAATTCAAATGTTTCACCCAACAATAGACACAAATGTTGCTCCAAGTTTGTAGTATTGTTGTCCCTGGTTATGGCATGTGCACGCTGCAACAACCCTCAAATCACCACTCAAACAACCCCTCTTTTACTACGGCCTAATCAAGGAAAGATCCTCCAATTGTGGGTTGTTGTTATGGGCACTTTCCATCCCCTAAACCTCCACACTACATTGTTTTGAAGTGGTAAGGCCTGTGACCTACCACAAACCTTCGCTATCACCTACAACCCACCCAAACATACCTCCCCTTACCTATTTTGTTGCCCAACATACCTGTGTTTGACCCTAAGCTAACTTGATCTTTCATACAAGCTCCTTGCCCCTCGTAAAAATAGTTCAGACTCCTTCAAATGACCCTGAAATAGTCCTTCAACCCTTGTTGTCCTTGCCTTATAGCTGTGGCCAAATCAGAGGCTCCTCTCCTTTTCACCAAGCTCCTTGTGTTGCACTTTGGATGATATCAAATGACCTCTATTCACCTCTTATTTATACTAAAAAATAGGGTTCCTCAAAATGTCATCCATGGGTTGTCGAGTTGTTAAGGAGGCTTACTAAGCTTAAGCCGACCTTAACTCATATGGTGCTAACCCAACAATAAGCTTAAAAAATTCATATCTCCATTTCTGCAACTCATAATCACATGATTATCATTGTGTTGTATTCGTATCGATGAGAGTTATCATCCTCAACCATCACATGTTGAAATGTGCTCATGTTTTTGGCCTACATCATGATGGGTGTAAAACCCCTACCTTGGGTTCCAAGCCCACAAGTGACTCTTGGGGCACTTTTTCCTCTATCCCCGAACCCTATGGCTTGGAGTACCTCCCGAGCTACTCAAAAATCAACACTCCCTCTTAGCGAGGGAGGTACTTCCAAGAATAGGAAGTAACTCATCATCATCATCACTACTCACAAC
The DNA here is from genome assembly GCA_034641835.2 of Pinus albicaulis. NCBI lineage: Eukaryota > Viridiplantae > Streptophyta > Pinopsida > Pinales > Pinaceae > Pinus > Pinus albicaulis. Next base: position 977,599,583 of record CM076570.1, read on the forward strand.
ACTTGCCCAACTCTTGGTGCTCACCACTGTAGAAACCCCTGAAGCATGAACTACGCCTCTCTCAAAATTTTCGTTGCCATTGGAAGCATCATGCTTCTTCTTCTTCTCCTGTATCACTTTCAAATCTATCCATGATTCCTTCTTGGAAGTTGTAGGAGCCCCCTTGCTCCCCATTAACCACACACTCTTCTTGGGCTATAAATTCTCCCTTTGAACCTGCAAGCTCCCACTAGAACTTGACTCCTGCTGAGCCTCTAGAAAATGGACCTTCTTTGTTGGAACTTGTACCTATCCCTATAAAGCCTACACCCACACCTTCTTCTATGGAACCTACACCTCATCCACATGTTTCTTCTTATTTCCATGATCCTCAGGATTTCCCGTCAACCTGTAGAGACCATGCTCTCTAACTCCAAGTAGAATCACGTCGGAGCTAGAACCTCTAGGTATAAGTATTTCCTTCCCATCTTGGAACAATACCTCAAACCCCTTATTCTATATCATCGAGACATAAATCATGCTATATATGAGTCCTTATACAAACATTACATCATGGATCCACATCACTCATCATGTCTCCAACTTGAATGACACAACACCTGATCCTCGAATCTCCAACTGAATCTTGTCGCCCAACACCATGTGAAACTTCGAGTCCCATTTAGCCAGAGTATCAAAAACCTCATGTGACCCTATCATATGTTTCGTCTCACCACTTTCCACATACAATGCATCCTCATTGACAGTACGTTGCAAGAAATGTGAGATCATAGAAAATTCCTCCTCCTCCAATCTCCTGATGAGTTCATCAATCTCACCTATAGTGGAAAAATTGATGATTCGCTTCCCTTTCCTCTTCTCATCATCTCCATTCTTCTTCATTAGACATCTCGATGAAAAATGACCCATCTCCACGTAGTTGAAACACTTGACCTTACTCAAGTAATTCTTCTGCTTACCCTTCATTCGTGCTACAAGTGCCACATCCTCATTTTCCCTCTTCGTTGGATGGAGATACTCATCTCATAATTCTTCCTGAATGAATTCATCCCACAACCTATTTTAGTCTAGACACTTCTCTCTAGCAACGATCCCTTCGAGGAAGGGCTTCCAGTCCTCGAGAAACCATTTCAAGGAAATCCTTACAATATAACTATCTGCAATAGTCACACCTATGGCAACAATCTCATCTCTGACTTGAGACAATCTCATCATATACAAAGTCACTCCTTCACCCTTTATCATCTTGATAGACTTCAAATTATTCTCCAATACTAGTACATTCGGCTCCAAACTTCAACTAACCACACAAAAACTAATGTCCTTCTTGTATGCTCCTCTAGGGCTACTTTGGGTAGCCAACATGCTACCCTCCACCAGTCCAATGGCACCCAATCAAATCAATACAAAATCTGCTCCTAGTTGGATTTTCTTTACATCCAAGACAACTCTAACACTTGGCTCACACAACTTGTTAGAAAAACCGATCCAAAAAAATTCAAATATTTGACCCAACACAAGACACAAATGCTACTCCAAGTATGTTGTATTGTTATCCCTAGTTAGGGCATGTGCACGCTACAGCAACCCTCAAATCACCACTCAAATAACCCCTATTTTTACTACGGCCTAATCCATGTAAGATCCTCCAATTGTGGGTTGTTTTTATGGGCACTTTCCAACCCATAAACCTCCCACGCTACCATGTTTTCAAGTGGTAAGGCCTACGACCTACCACAAACCTTCGTTGTCACCTACTACCCACCCAAATAGTCCTCTCCTTACCTCTTTTGCTACACAATAGACCTGCGTTAGACCCCAAGCTAACTCGGCCTTCCAACGAAGCTCGTCAACCCTCCTAATAGCAGTTCAAAATCCTTCAAATGACCCTAAAACAATTCTTCAACCCTTATTGTCCTTGCCTTCTACCTGTGGCCAAATCAGAGGCTCCTCTCCTTTTTAACGAGCTCCTTGTGTTGCAGTTTGGATGACCTCAAATGAACTCCATTCACCTCTTATTTATACTAAACAAGAGGGCTCCTTAAAAATTCATCCATGGGTTGTCCAGTTATCAAGAAGGATTACTAAGCTTAATCCGACCTTAACTCATATGGTGCCAACCCAAAAATAAACTTCAAAAATTCATATCTCCGTTTCTACAACTCAGAATTCAATGATTCTCATTGCATTGTATGTGTATCGATGAGAGCTATCATCCTCATCCATCACATGTCAAAATGTTCTCATGGTTTTCGCCCAAATCACGATGGGTATAAAACACCTACCTTGGGTTCCAAGTCCACAACTGACTCTTGTGGCACTTTTTCCTCTAATCCTTGAACCCTAAGGCTTGGAGTGCCTACCAAGCTACTCAAAAATCAAAAAATCCTTTATATTCTTTATAGAAAACTCCTTGAAACAAACAAAGTTTACAAACATCAAATAAGACTAAACAAAAGATTCAGCTAACTTATAGCTAATCTACTTAGCCATATCCTTTCTTAAAAATTTCATCAGTCAAAGGTGTTGCTCAAACCAAGGACATGCTTTCCTTTTCTCTGCACAACGCTTCCACTAGCTTTGAGCACTGTTGTCACCATGTGGACTCATGATGCATATAATTCAAGCAATTTACAATTCATTACGATGAGTTCAGTCCAATTTTCATTTTGAAAGTGGTCCGTTTTCTTTTGCATCAAGTCTAGCTTGGAATTGATTAATTCCTGAAAGGATTTTTAGGATTTCATCTCTGCCTCATTCCGCTGGTCGAAGGCACTCAGAAGGCCAACCATGGCTTTAATAATATTATCCAAAAAAATATTCACATCCACCTGCACAGAGTCTTAGGAAGAAGTACAAATGTTTTTCATGGAAGGACTGCTCCTCAAATAATATTGGCTCCTCCACTCAACGAATATAAGTTAACTTTAATGATAAGTTTAACTCTAATGTTACACATTTCCCAGCTCGTTGTTCTGGACATGGCTAAGAAGTGCTTTCTTATTGATTATAAGGCAAAGAAGCCTAGATTCGGGCCTATCATTCCCTACTTGGCCAACGTACATTCTCCCCGTGGAACCTAAATGAAGAATTGAAACGCCTCAACCAAACATTCTTCAAATTCTTGTTGGATGTGCAGATTGATACAAAGAAGGGGAGGAATTAACGACCTTCCTAGGAAAATTGAATGAAATCTGAACACAAATGGTCTCAATTTTGTAAAGGCACAACTTTTGAGGATTTTCAAGAGATGTTCCAAACACATGTGCATTTGATCGCCAAATTCAAGTGCCACCTATGCAAGCAGATGGATGGGGGAGTAATTTCCAACCACCAAACCATGTATACCATCATCGAACGATGATCATAAAGTTTAAACAACCATGAATACTTCCATATTCTAATTTCTTCACATGTACTTATGGTTGAAAGGCTACTAGGGTGGGCATAATATGAACCTACTAGCCTAATCTGAGGGCTTCCCCATCTTGAGCCATTCACCTTTGATTGAGGAGAGATGATTCAATTTTTTGCTTTAAATCCTTCAGATGTGACTGCTTCAAACATAAGTGTCAGTGCTTTATTTGCCACTTTTTGACGATCCTACTTTTCATCTTTAAAAATTATCCCATTCCTAGATAGCCATACCGACCAATGAATATATTTGGGTAGAGTTTACCAACCCTTGATTATAAGAGAGGAAGGCTTTTGAGGCCAAGGAAACTTACTTTTCCTAATAACAAACATCTCAATCTAGGACTCCAAGATTTATTCACCATGAGATTGAGGGGCGCATGTTGCCTACCAAACCTACAGAGAGAAGGAACACAGTTGAAACAATGGGGAATGCTCTCCTTTAAGGCTAGACAAAGAGGGAATATTGAAGGGCCTAAGATGTTTTTATTTTTAAAATTCTCATTTATTAAGATATTTTAATGAACTGGGGTCCAAAAAAAGGTATTTACTTTTGAGAAACCAACTTTAAGCCATATCTCCTTCCATACCATTTCGGGGCCATGTGGGTTAATTGTTTTATTATTGAAGCATATCCTTCTTTAATTGTGTAACAACAGAGGGGACTCAATTTCCATATTAACATGTCACGAGATAATGAAGAGATAGGGGACATCCATTTGAGATTGAGGATGAGAAGGAACCATTGTGAGAAAAGGCTGGGATACGACCAAATAGACCAATCCCATTGATCATTCCATCTTGAGATATGAATGAGCTTTGACAGGTATTTCTACGATGTCCAATCTGCTAGTTCACATAATTCATCTCGATGGCTCATCAGAAGTTAAATTATCTTCCCACAACTTGATGCATGCTCCATTTCCTGCTTGCCAACTCAAATGCTCGATGACGAGTGGGGTTGCTTCTTTGAACAATTTCTAAATTTTCGAGCTTGTTCTAGAACAATCAATCGATTTTTCCCTGAGTATACATGTTTTATGAAAATATTTTTTAAGAAGCCCTGCTTCCATATGTCCTTTGAATCAGATAACATTCACCACACTATCTTAGCACCGAGAGAAAGTTTCATAAAATATTGGTCTTTGATAGGCTACCCCCATGAGTTTTTGACAACCAAACTATATTCCATTACACCCAGTAGAATTATTTCTCATTTTTCCCCTATTTTCTAAACAGATATTTGGACGAGGGCACCAATTTGGTTGAGCACTCCTTTAGGGGCAAGAACACTAGAGTAAAGGTAGATTGGGAGCGACGAGAGGACTACTTTAATCATAAATATCTTACTTGCAGTGTTGATTCGCTGCTCCCCTTGGCCTACATTTTCTTCTTAATATTTTGAAGGACTTCATTCCAATACTCAACGCTGGTGGCTCCTAATGAAATCAGGATACCCAGATATTTGAAACTCCTCCATCAAGATATCCACTTGTATTCCATGAAATTACTTTCATTGATTTTTACGGGGGTTGGATTTCTTACCACCTACTACCTTGGTGCTCCCTTGATAACAATTTATAGTATACTTAAGGACATCGGTGATTTTGGGTTCGCTTCCAAGCTTTTTATATGTTTCAAGCTCTACTTCCCGTTCTCCTTTCCTTGAATGTGTTCCTTGACACTTATTATACCTCTATATTTCAGGGATACTTGAATCATCCTCCCAAATCACGTTCTTCCTTGGATTCCTTGTGATTACTCTGATTCCTACCCTGATTCTTTGGTTACTATTGGTTTTCCCTTTGTTCCTTGCCTTATAGGGGCTTGAAGATTTCTCTTTTGGACTAGGGTTAGGGGATCTTGTAGACTATTTTGAACCCTAACAAGAGAGGATTATTTTCCTTCTTTACTATCAATTTTTTCAGGGTCTGAATCATGTATTTCCCCTTCTTTCATTCCTAGAGTTTCTTTTTTTACCTTTCGAGCTTTATTTTCCTTCTGTGGTTCTTCTTCCTCATGTTCACCTTGTGATTGAAGTGCTTCAAAGGGGTTTGTTGAGGTAGAAGTTGCATTTCAATTTTTTTCTTGTGGTTTTCTATTTGCTATTGTCTTGCCTCTGTTTCCTCCCTTTCTTGCATTTACCACTGCTCCTCCTGAGCTTCCTTTGGTCCTTCTATGTTATCAAGATGAGCTTTCTTGTAGTACCTAGAAAAATGCCCATATTCATGACATAATCGACATTTAAAGGGAAATTGTTCATAGTCAAAAACTTGGTAATAAATCCACTCCCCTTGAGTCATTTTGATTTTTGAAGGAAGCCCTTTTTCTAGGTCGACCTCCACACAAATTTTTGTACACACAAATTGGTAGCCCTTAGGCTTGGAATGATCTAGATACCTTCCTAACCCATTTCCAATGGCTCTCAAGAAATTGTCAATCAATCCAACATGAAAGCGAGAGTCTTGGAAGTTTTACTGAGACTAGGACAAAGGTAGGGATATCTTCATCGGGATAAAAATCCAATGACCATGAGGTGAGATACAAACCCCTAGTTCCAAAGAAATACAACGAATTTCTAAAAATAACATTTCGGTCCTCTTTAATATTGAATAAATAAGCGAAAAAAAAAAAAAAAAAAAAAAAAAAAAAAAAAAAAAAAAAAAAAAAAAAAAAAAAAAAAAAAAAAAAAAAAAAAAAAAAAAAAAAAAAAAAACAAAAAACAAAAAACAAAACAAAAAAACAAAAAAAACAAAACAAAACAAAAAAACAAAAACAAAAAAAAACAAAAAAAAAACAAAAAAAAAAACAAAAACAAAACCAAAACCATTGTTGCAGGCAAACAAAGCAATGTTTCCCTTCATAATTGACTTCTAGGTCTTTTCAATCCATTTATCCATCAATTTCAGAGAAGGCCACATGCCAATGAATTTCCCCACTAGAGCTCTATCTGTGTAGGTGAGGGTTGTTCGATGAAATGCAGAGAGAAGCATGACAAATGGGATATTTTCTGCTTTCTTGACAAACTTTGATTGATTCTCGTTCGCAAAGTTTTCCTCAACATGACAACGAGTGACTAAAAAGTAGCCAATTTTTCCTTGGGAGGGGGAGGAGCCCTCTTTGAGCCTGATGCCATAGTCGGTTAACTACAAGATCATCAAAAAGATGCATGCCTAGGGTTAGGGTTGCAAAGTGACAAAAAGAACTAACAAATAAATTTCACATTTAATGTAATTTTATTATTATTATTAATTTTAATTTTAAGAAATTGTTAATTGATTGGAGTGATTTGAGGGACAATTATATTTAAATTTGATTATTACTGTAATATTTAAATTAATGCTAATAATCCATAAACCAAAGTTTAGTAGGAAATTTATAAATTAACAGTAGTCAACATTAAGTATCTCTTCTTCTAATTTTATGGATCAATATATCACTTTGCGAAAATAAAACACTTTACATTAAAAAAATCACAAAAAAATTTCCGCCCACGCAAAGTAAACCTACAATGACAAAAAAAAATTCAAATCACTTAAACTAAACCCACCATTTTAGACATGATATCTTTAACATTTTTCCCCATCACTTAAACTAAACTCACAATTTTAGAAATTTTATCTTTAATTGTTTATTACACCGAAGGTGTTTGCTTCGGTGTAATCTTTTCCAGATTAGGCTGAGAAAACATTTTTCAACCCAGCCAATCTGAGCACTTCATTTTGGTCGTTCCGTCAAATGAAAATATAACACGTGGAGAAAAATTGTTTTCTATTTCACATGTTGTTTTACGGAAATACAAACCTACGGATAAGTATGCTTTCCCTAAGTGTGGTGGTGCACTTAGAATAACATAAAGAAAGATATATAACCTTTTCCTTAAAATGAATAGATAAAGGAAGAGAAACCTACTTGTAATCTGTTCGCTTTCCCTCACTGCCCTCTGTCACTTTCTTCGCTCTCAATCCAACTTAAATCGCTTGATTGATACCTTCCATGGCAAACAGAAGACATAAAACAACATAAAGGCAATACTATGTATTCAAGTTAAACAAATTGAATCGATTAAATTCATAAATACACATATAACATCATTGAAACACACATTAGGAAAGGAAAAAATGTCTTTATATGAAGTAGAAGGAAGAGTACAACCAGTTGATCGATTTGCTGTCACTCATCCAACTTGAGTCCCATCCTCATCATATCCAGCATCAACAATCCAGCACCATCACAGTACATGCACAATACATTCAAGAGTTGATATATCACCAACATGACTCTACTTAACACAAATTATTGCCCCTTGTGCACTATGTTCAATGCTCTATTTATAAGAAGATGAAGGTAGTTTGATATAAATGAATCATTGAATGGCTTTCCTAAAAATGGATGAAGAGGTTTCCTTGTTCATGGGAATAGGAGGATAAGAGTTTTAATGACTTTATGGGTTCCAAATTCGAGGCTATTAGATGAGGTGAAAGCTGGAACAACTTCTAGAAGTCACTAGAGGTTGGGAAGATTCTCGGAATCCAATGAAAAATTCGCTCCCAGTCGACCAACGCACTCCAAAGTGGGCCTAGATCCTCTGCAATGAAACCTTTCTTGGGAGTAGATGCTCTTGAAAGCAGATACAACTGTCTAGGGGTGCGTTGATGGCTCAATGGGGCACTTCAACTGGCATCTAAGTAGTGAAACTTTCATGAAGGAAGACCACCAATGTAATGACTTGTTTAGGGCATGTGGCAACCAATTTAGAGTATGATAGACCCTAATGAATACTAATCTGTGTTTTGGGATGGTGCCCAAATCGACCTGTAACAATTTCTGCCTAAAGCATGAAGTCAAAAATGATAATGTTGAGTGATTTTCTTTACGATGTGATGAGGAGGAACTTAAGTGGATGGCAACCTACATCAATTACAATACATTAAATCATGATATATTGTGTGTATAATTTTTTCGGTTTTCTCGCATCCATTTTTATTAGAATCGACGTTTCGAACCAATCCTCTGTGGCTCATCATCACGATAGATCAGTGAGTTTAGTCAGATCTCCACCCAGGATATAAATAGAGGGAGAAATTGAACGAGAGGAAAAAAGGAGGTTGACCAACAATGGCAGAAGGTGAAGGAAAATTGATCACACAATAATATTAATATTACTCTTTTTAATTAATAATTTTAGAAACATTTGTTAGTTTATTTATTATAATTTTTACTTTTAAGGTTTGAATAATTAATTAATTGTTAACTAAAAATTATCAAATTATTAAAATTGTGTTTGTGTTTAATAATATAGGTATAATTAATAATAATCAAATTCAAATGTTAATAGTAAATAATTATTAATAAATTGTTACTAGCTAATTAATAATTATAGTAAAGTTTATTATTAAAATGAAATTAATGAGTGGATTTATGTATGTTTGTATAGTCATGATAAAGGTTTAATCATTATTATTGATTATTACTAACTCTAGGAAATCCAATTTCTAGATTCGAAAAAAAACAAAACAAAAAACAAAACAAAACAAAACTTTTTTGTTTAATGCTTTAAGCTGAACCCAAATTTTGATGATTTCAGAGCGTAGAAGGGCTTAGCTTGCTTTAATAAATATGTGATTATTCCTTGGGTTTTTGAGGTTGTGATTGATGATAGTGAACACGGGCGTGACACTAGTGTCTCTGTAGCATTTGAGAAAGGTGAGATTTTACTTTTTTCTAGCAATCAGTGATCTGTATTTTTCAAATATTTGAATTTCATGTAATTTTTCCCTTCTGTATAAGGTAAAAATTGTTGATTTGAGGCTTCTACGATCTGTCATGTTGTGTGTAGAATTTTCCGGTTTTATCGCATCCATGAATCGACGTTTCGAACCAATCCTATGTGGTTCATCATCAAGATAGATCAATGAGTTTAGTCAGATCTCCATCCAGGATATAAATAAAGGAGGGAGAAATTGAATGGGAGGAAAAATGGAGGCCGACCTACAATGGCAGAAGGTGAAGGAAAATTTATCACATAATAATATTAATATTACTCTTTTTAATTAATAATTTTAGAATTAAGCTGAGCCCGAATTTTGATGATTTCAGAGCGTAGAAGGGCTTGGCTTGCTTTAATAAATATGTGATTATTCCTTGGGTTTTTGAGGTTGTGATTGATGATAGTGAACGAGGGCATGACACTAGCGTCTCTGTAGCATTTGAGAAAGGTGAGATCTGAATTTTTTCTAGCAATCAGTGATTTTTATTTTTCAAATATTTGAATTTTATGTTATTTTCCCCTTCCGTATAGGGTAAAAATTGTTGATTTGAGGCTTCTACGATCTGTTTTGTTGCGTGTATAATTTTCCGGTTTTATCGCGTCCATTTTTATTAGATTCTACGTTTTGAACCAATCCTTTGTGGTTCATCATCAGTATAAATCAGTGAGTTTAGTCAAATCTCCACCCAGGATATAAATAAAGGAGGGAGAAATTGAACAGGAGGAAAAATGGAAGCTGACCTACAATGGCATCTTGTACATGAATTGCTGAGGGAGGCATATCCCATACTCAACACATAAACTATCATAACATCAGAAAGTCGTATACAGATATAGACTTGTCTAAATATATAGACCCATGATAGGATGACCATTTGAATAATAATCATCATATGGATGATTTGGTACTACTCCTGAAATTGCATCTCGGATGGATGAAACTAGATCTGTGGTCTTCTATCTCGTTCACTTGACCGCTCAAAGTACGAGTCTAACCATGCAAAAATATGATCTAAAGTCGAACATGGGAAGACATCATCTAATTACCATCCAATGATGTGAGTTGTTAACAGACGCAAGAGAAACCATCGTTGATGATAATGGCTCTCAAGGTACTGCAGTACATTCTGTATGGTGTGAATATATGATTTGATGTCGAACACCATACAAAGTCTTTCGGTCGAAGTCTTGTGATGTCAACCTATCGCTGCAAGCGAGAAACTTGTCGTTGATGTAAGCAAGCTCCAAAGTACTGAAAGGTTGTTTCTAAGTCAACTTCTTGGACGATGAGATTATGTTGACAGGAAGAAACTCGTCGCAGGAGGGCATTGATGTTTCCCCCATCAACGACATGAAACAAGAGTAATAATTTTGGAGACAGAATGTGACTGATGAAGCAATGTCAAGGATGGCGGTCAAGAAATGAAGGTTTATGAGTATTGCAAAGGATGAGGCATAACTAAGTGACTTCTCTTGAACATATCAACGACACTAAATGAATTGACAACATTTGACCCAAAACCGAAGTGATGGATGGTGTGATAGACCATAGGTATGATAGACCATCAAGCAGATTACCCAACCCAAAAATCACAAAGATGAAGTGAATAAGTGCCATGTTCAAGAGAGACTTGCTACCATAAAGTGTTTTATCCCTTTCCAATTTTCCCAAGTCATTTATGACCAATACCTCTTTATTTTTTAACAAGCTTGAGGAGGATAACATATGCTTGATGTATAATTCCACCCTTCGGGTGAATCCATCGCTATTTGATGCTTTAACAATTCTAGCGAAGGTGAAACTCGATCTTGTCATGATGGACAAGTCTGTCGCTATTTGATGTTTTAACGAATCTAATGACGGTGAGAAATCAGTCCTTTTTTATGTTTCGAGATTTTGAAGAAGAGACTAAAAGAAAACTCAACAATTTATTTTTTGTATAATAGTCCCTCAAAACCTAAAAAGCATAAAATAATATCTGAGAGAATCTCATAGCCATGTTCGACTAGGGTTTTCATTTAATCACAATCTATCTTAGTCCAGAAAAGGGTTAAACTTATACTGAGTAGATGTCGTTTCAATTCTTTTTATGAGCTTGAAAAGACAAGCGCTCGACAATCTTTTCATATTTGAGAGTTTGAAAAGAGATGAAAGAAAACTCTAGGGGGGTTCCTTTTTTGCATTTAACAAAGCTCGAAAAAGAGATAAAAGTGCGCTTTGAATTCCTTTTTCATGTTTAACAAAGCTCGAAAAAAAAAGGATAAAAGTATGCTTTTAATTCCTTTTTCATGTTTAACAAAGCTCTAAAAAGAGATAAAACTATGCTTTGTGGTCAAAAATGCATTTCACGATCATGCATGACTAACTCACTATAATCAACTGCAAACAAACTCAAAGAAACATAAAATGGATTAAAAATACATGTTTAAAATAGTAAAAATGGGTAAAAACTACAGTCATTTCATTAAATATGCATAAATTAATCAAAAAGACTATTACATTAAGAAATTACCAAGTCATTTTTACCATTTCACCTTTACCATTTGAATTTTAGTGTTCTGAGCCTATTTTCCCCTCGAACTTTAGCGGCTGATTGTGACAGATTATGTGGATCATTTCTCGTGTTGTTTGGACTAGGTAGAAGATCTTACCCTCCTCTCTCTATTGGTTGCATTCTTTTTCAGTTTCATGCACATTTTTTAGGTTTTTGGGGACCCTGGGGTAAATATACAACACCCTAGGGCCAATGCACCCTTGAATTCTGAAAAGTGCTTTGCACAGAGACTGGAAAGAGGTTGAGTTCCTCTACAATGCTTTGTCTCCCTCTCAGGGGTGCGTTGGGCATAATTTAGAAAGTTGTATCTTGATTCATGCCCAAAATTTCTCCTTTTTTTTGCATGGGATGGATCCTAACTAAGCCTATGGTGTGATTTCAGACTTGATCGGATCCAAATGTCGATTACATGACGAGAAAGAGAACATGAAGAACAAGATATGGTTTCTATAAATGATCCTGGCACTGTGAGAGCCCTCTGAGACTATGGATTACTCAAGTACTTCTGATTGTCAGGGATGAGGCCACACATGGAACTATTGCAGTTCTTGATCAGTTCATGGGACTCGACACTACAAGCATTTCACATTGAGGACAAAGTGCTACCAATATTGGTTGATGGCATTTAATTTTTGACATGTTTTTCGAGACGTGGTGCCCCCATTTCCCTTACGGGCTCCATCCGTGGAGGTGAAACATTGAAGGACTACATCTGATAGTTTTTTCGACCAGGAATTGAGACTAGAAAATATAGAAAGATAAATATCAAAGATGTGTGTGATATGCCTTTGAAAATGCTCCTATTCACTATCGCAAAGCTAGCTGGCAGCATGACACTGTATGTCGCAAATAGATCGTACATGCAGTATGCGCTTGAGTGTCTCGAGCCAACCATGTTCAACTGGGCTGAAGCAGTACTCCTTCAGATGAAAGAACAACTGACCAAGATAAAAAGTGGTGAGTCCAAAAATTTCAGTTATGGGTTGATTTTGATCACTTTTTTTTTTGAACGAGTTCCATTGATGCAGCCACTGCATGTGACGTTGGGTTTAGTTGGTCCTAGATATCCACAGATGTAGCAGTGGGTCGAGCTAATGGCTAGACATGTTGGTTAGTCATCGATATCATTTTCCACTGCATTCTTCAGTTGGCTCCGAAGATAGAATATCTCCATAGAGGAGCATCCATATGTAGGGATGGATTTCCATGGAGATCCAAGTTTGATTTTACCAACTAGCGCTCAATGGGGTGTTATAGGTAAAATTTTGACCATGTTTTTTATTTTTTGGGGTTTTTTACATATTTTGTGTTTTTTTATGTTTCCAAGACTAAACTAAAGATGTTTTATGTATGCAAATGTAGGTACTATTTGACCAGTGGTTCGTGCACAGCAGACAGGAGAACCAGTAGGGAGGAATGTCGAAAGAGCAGTCCCACAGGATTTGGATTTAGCTGAGACTCTTTCTAAGTTGTAGCAGCATGTGGAGGGATTGACTCTTGGGATACTGAATGTTCGGATCAAGGAGTTACCTATGAGATTGCAACATCATGCTATTGGTGTGCCTAGCCATTGGATGAGGCTATTGCGCATGATAGCCCAAGTAGTGACCTGTTATCATGAGAATCATTAGGTTTACTTAAATTATGCTATATACGTATACATTTTGAGGTCAGATGACCAATGTGTCTTTGACACAATTTTGTAAAAAACTCGATATAAATCTATTTTACTTTCAGTGTTTTTATATGATTATGTGAAATCCTATTCAACTGTATGATGTGAATTGAAAATATATCTTTACATATGCTGCAAATGTCTATTTAACACATAACTCGCCAATGAATCAACCAGAGTTTTAAATTTTATGGAAATATGTTGATATTGAATGTAATCAAAAGGTCTTTCCAAAAGATGAACTCTAAGCAACATGCGATGAATTGTTGGATTTCGAAAAGTATAGACGCTAGTAATTTGTAGTACGACAAGTTGTGAGTCCGGCCTGATGATGATGCAGCAAATTCCAAGTGAAATGGCATCAGAGAGTGTTCAATCAACTTGCTATACTCAGCGATATTGTTGGTCGATCGACCAATACAAATCCCTTGGAAACTCACTAAATCGCCACTTGGAGCGAATATGGCCCATGCTGCAGAGGATAAATTATAAGTACCATGACTAGCACCATCGAAATATCCAACAAATAGTTTTAAAGATTCTGACATCTGCAAAAAAATGCAAGGCGGATTACTAACCACATGAAAAACTCTAAAAGGCACACTGCTACACACATGCAATCAAAGCATATAATACAATGCTTACTACGCAAAATCAGGCATAGTAACGTTTAAGATACATCCCATTTCGAGGTTGCGACAATGGAATCCTGTCATAATCTACCAACTTGTAGGCACCCTTAGCCAGAATGTGCTTGAAAATGTAGGGGTCGTGCCATAATGGTTCAAATTTCCATGTTCCTATCTTATTAGCTTCCTGATCATAAAGCAAGACTGGGTCTCTTTCTGAGAAGGTGTGAGGCTTGACACTGCAGTCTTATTGCGCCTTGATTCATCTCTTATGCACTTCGTTGGCCCATGCAGCTTAACGACGTGTTTCATCTAGATGGATGAGATCTAAAAGACGTGCTTATTCTTCAGAAATGTCAGGTAGCAGGTCAATCATGAGTTTCAACGATGGTATTTCACATTGTATCGCTAAGATAACTTCTAGACTGTAAACCAGCTAAAAGGGAGTGAATATGGTCGCATTTCTCACCGAGGTTCAATAAGCCCACAAAGTCGAGTACAGGATCAAATGCCAGTTTCATTTACGAACCCCTATCATGCGTTGAAGCATACACTTAAGAATCTTTTTGATAGCTTCAACTTGTCCATTAGCTTGTGGATAATAAGGGGTATAATTATCATGTTACAATCCTAACTTAACAGTCAACTCATCCATCATGTGATTGTGAAATTTTTTTCCATGATTTGTAACTATGGCTTGCAGTACACCAAACCGTGAAACCACATGGTTAAAAAAGAACAATGCAGTTGTCTGTCCCGTGTTGTTGAATGTGGGCATAGCTTAGGCCCACTTGGTAAAATAGTCAACGACGACAATAATATACCCATGCCCCCCAGTTGAGCGGGGGTTACATGTCATGAAGTCAATGCCCCATTTTGCAAATGGTCCAACAACGACGACAGGATGCATTGGTGCATGCGGCAAGCGGGTTTTATGATCAAATATCTGGCAAGCATGAAAACTTCTAAATGCGATAATGTAGTCGCAAAATATGGTAGGCCAGAAGTAACCAACACAGAGAATCTTCTGCGCGGTAGCATAGCCAGAAAAATGTCCACCGCATCCACCAGAATGGCAATTATTTATAACTTTTTTGGTTTTATCATGCGTGAGGCACCTTCGTAAAATATTATCAACTCCACGGCGATAAAGTGTATCGTCGATGATCAGATAATATTTGGCTTGGTATCGAATGTGTTGTTGTTGCGAGCTAGAGGTATTGGGCCGAAAAGTTTGGGTTTGGAGATAGATGATGAAACCTCCATACCACGAGTCAGATGAATCAATCAGAAACAAAGACTCGTCTGGAATTGATGGTTCCATAGTAGGATCGGTACTACTCGAAGGAAGGTCACAAATAAGCTCAGCAAACACCAAATATTTCTTTGACTTGGATTTGATGAATTCCAAATCAAACTCCTGCAAAATGACGATCCATTTTGAATACTTCCCCACCAGCAATTGACGTGACAATATGTATGTCATAGGGTTGCAATCTGAAATGATAATGGTCTTTCGGAGCAGGTTATAGTGGTGAAATCTTTGTACAACTTGAACGGCTGCCAAAGCGAGCTTCTCAATGTATGTGTACTTAAATTCCATATCATTGAGATTACGACTCAAATAATATATCGGATGTTCAATCCCATCTTCTTCTTGGACTAAAAACATAATGATGGTTGTATCTGTAGCGGTGGGATATAGGAAATAGTCACTCTGATAATTTGGGGGATATATTAATGACGCTCGGATCAAGGAATATTTAAGAACACCAAAGAAAGCATGCACAACCTCATCCCAAGGGAATGGTACCCCATTTTTCAAGAGTCGAGTAAATCCTTTAGCCATTTCGGCGTAGTTAGGAATGAACTTCCTTAGAAAGTTAGCCTTCCCTTGGAGTCTTTGTATTTGAAGCATATTGGAAGGAGCATGAAAATCAAGAATAGCCTGGACCTTCAATGGATCAAACCGAATTCCATCTTTCGACACGACGAATCCAAGCAAATGACCAGAACCGACACCAAACACACATTTGTGCGGATTGAGGCATATTTTATAGTGACAACATCGTAGAAAGATCACTCTTAGATGTAGCGGGTGGTTAGACCGTTTCTGTGAATGTGCAAGTAAGTCATCCAAATATAGTTGAAGTATGTGCTTGATGTCATGAAAAGCATAATTAATTTCCCTCTCGAATGTGACCCCAACGTTATTTAAAACAAAAGGGTGCTTGCGATAAGAGAGTGTGCCCCAGGTATAGATAAAAGTCGTTTTATATTGGTCCTCTAGGTGAATATTAATCTGATTGTAACCAGAGAATCCATCCATGAAAGAAAATATTTCACATCCGGCACATTCATCAATATTTTGGTCAATAAAGGGAGTTTGATAGTTGTCTTTCAGATAAGCATGATTAACATCCCGATAGTTGACACACACTCTAATTGTCCCCTGTTTCTTCATGACAAGAACAATGTTAGATCCCCAATCGGTAAGCGGAATAGGGTAAATGAATCCAGCACGCAAAAAATTTCCAACCTTTGCTTTAATGGAAACAACTTTATTTAGGTGAACTGGACGAAGGTGTTGTCGCACCGGCTTAACATCAAGATACATTTTGATCTCATGTTCAACAATGTCGGAGTCAATACCTGACATCTCCTCATATGACCAAGCGAATACATCGCGGAATTCAAGAAAAAGAGCGCGGTAAGTGTCAATTTCAGATGGAGAACAAGACACACTGACGTGAATGTTTTATACAATACCTGGTTTGGTAAAAATATCGATAGAAATCGTTTCTTCGATATTCGAGGGGTTTCTCTCAGAATTGACGGCGTGGATAGGAATAGAATTTGCCAATAAATCAACGACAATAGGGTGATATAGTTCAGATGGATTATCTTCATTATAATCTGGAAGATGGGATTGTTGATGTGATGCTTCCCATGGTTATTATTCTGGAATCATGGATTCCATAATGATCTCATCAGTTGAGAATACACGTGATAATGGATCAGAAGAAGTACCAAAATCTGAAGAATGATCAACCCAAACGGTCGGCGACAATGGATTTGGATTGGTCGCATAAGCTAAGAAAATTGATTGTTATGCTAGCTCAATTGGACTTAACGACATGATGTTTCCCAGCCTAACTATTTCAAAATCATTGGGTATCTTCCTTAAGTTAGATGAAGTGGAATATATCATGTTGTAGGTCTCTATATGCGCAATTTCCGCCGATGTCACAGGCAACAGTAATGAAAAGGTGCCCATTAAAGAAGGATCCTTAAAGAGTCCTACACCAATGATATGAAGAGAAGGCGGGGGTCCATGAACAAACAGAACGCTTCTAGTTTCCTGGGAACCAGAGGCAAAGAAAGAGAGTTGAACAATGGTTGTGATGCTTCGTTTATGGGGGAAGATAATCATACGAAAGTAAGTAGATACTACCGCAGCCATAGGGTAAACCCATAGTCTTCCAAGTAATATGTTATAGTCAAGGGGTCTGTCGACGACCTCAACTTCAACAGTAATTGGTTTTCCCCCTAGTTCTACTTGCAAGTTACCTAGAATTCCACAAGGCTTATATGTATGACGGTAAAAATCTTTCAACGTCGTTGGTGATTGTGACAAATTCGGCGAGCTAAGTGACTTCCAGCAACTCATTGACATGATACAGGTAGATGCGCCTTCATTAATGATAGTGCGATGAATGACTAGATTCAGGACATGTACTTGAATCAAGAATGCTAACTGTGCCGGTAATTGTGGCACATAGCCCGCGTGATTAAATACTACAAGATTTGAATCCGTCGGATCAATTCCACCGATTATAGACAACAAAGCCTGCTTCTGGGAGGGAAATTTCTGAAGAACCTGAAGCGTTGACATATCAGAAGGTGACTAAGCCAGGTCTTCTACTACATTATAATTTTGAGGTGCACGAGCTCAAGGGTTAAATGTTGATTTGTGAACTACTCCGTTCGACGACTTTATTGTTTTGGAAGGATAGGCGATAGATCCAAATCATATAAGGTAAAAGTAGAAGTGGTAGGTTGATCTGTAGCTTGTCCATTCGATGAGGACAACGGATTACTGTAATCTTTACTTCGAGTCGACACCAGAACATCAATTTTTGGGCTTTGTGGTGGATAACATAAGCACTTGCGAACTAAAAGCAAGATCTATATCAACCAAATGTGTTTCCGGGTTCGGAAAATGATTTGTCAACACTGCAGATGTGGCAGAAGTCTTAAGAAGCTTTGGGACTTCCGAAAGGTGAGGAAAATATCGCGTAAAATGGTCCTCGTTACATATCAAGCAAGGGTAATGAGGTTTCTGAAAAGAACTGGTTGAATCAGATGATTTTTCCTACGGGGGTGAATTTGATTTCTTCTTATATTTCCTTTTATTCCTTTTTCCTAGTTGCCTTTGTCAGATGACAAGACATGGATTTCAAAAGAAGACGCATGATCAAATGCAATAGGGTTTTGATTTGAAACAACTAGTGTAGGACCATATAGTCGACTTGCTGCCAGAGCGCTAGTAGAACTAATCCCACCATCTCCGACATGAATGTTCTGACTAGATGGAGTAGGAGGAACACTAAAATTTGGTCGCAACACGTTTGGAATATTTTCATAGAGTGTGCTAGACTGAGTTTAAATCAAATCCATATACTGGGCACGAGCAATGACTTGCTCTTTAGTGACAACACAGCCTTTGGCCACATCCTCGGTGATAGATGGCAACAAGGACTTAATAAGCCACTCAGCTAAAAGTTGATCGAGAACAAATGTTTTAACCATTCGACGATGAAGACGCCACTCATGTATATGATTCGATATATGAGTAGTAGTGGTTTATTTAAAGCTGGTCAAAAGTTCTGTTCCAGTTTTATATCTGATGGGTATCTGGAAGTGGGTTAAAAAAGTAGTGGCTAAAGCTGTAAAGTTATCAAACAAAGCTTGTGGTAATTCAATGTACCACTTCACATCTAGACCAGTAAGCGTTCGCTGGAAAAGACACAATCTAACAGAATCATCATTTAAGGAGTTTGATGAACACCATAAATAATAATTCATGACATGTGTAGAGGGGTCTTCTCCAGAATTTCCATTGAATTTGGGAATGTCCAAGGGTAATTTATGTGGAATCACCGACCACCAAGGTAAATAATGAATGGGATCATTGGTGAACCGATTTAAATCTGGTAACTCTAACGATGCAACAAATGGCAACTGTCTATTAAGGTCAGTTTGAGAATAACCAGGATAAGATGGAATCGCTTGAGTAATAGGCCTTTGCATACCAACAAATGGATTTTGTTGTTGGTAACCCAAATATGGGTAGGGTTACTGACCATGTCCTGGATAAGCCTAATATTGTGGGAATGTTTGTTGTGGCTGCCATGGTATCTGATAAAATGGTTGCCCGCCAGGATAATTCGGACTTGGTTGTGAATAGACAGGGCTAGTAGAAGCCTGTGACAAAGGTAAACTAGCCTATAGTTGCGAAATTCCCGATATAGATGGTTGTTGAATACCAACCTGGGAAGACGAAGTCTGTAGACCCGAAACTTGAGGGTTAGGGGTGGAAGGACCTACTTCTTGTACAGACTGACGAACAACCATAGAATAAATGACAGACATAGTAGTCGCAGATGCAACAGGTTGAACTGGTTGATATTGATACACAACCGTTTGCAACTGAACAAGAAAAGTAGGCTGCCATTGGAAAACAAGCATTACAGCATATAATGGACCTAAATACGACGAGATACTGCCATATGGACCAAACATCTGTGATCCCCCAGCATATGGACTACAGGGATATTGCACATACTAAATTTCATATGATGGGTATCAAACAGATACTGAATAAGATGGATGGTAATTGGATGGACCAACCTGATATTGAGGGTCAGGCCGTTCAGTATTTGTAATAGATGAACCAGATATAATTCCAGATGATGACATGGGAAAAGTCCATGGAGTAGAGGAGACACCAGAGTAGGTTCCATTTAAAGCATAGTAACCCAATGGGACATACGTACCACTATAAATATGTTCCTCGGGTGTCGTTGAAAACGTCGAAGAAGAAGCAACAATAGGTGATGTTGCAGTTGTAACATTTGATATAGTCTGGGATGCTATCTCTGGCATGGTTAAATAACCCAACAAATACTCTAACGAAACTACGAGAACTTGAGAATGAACAGGATCAACACAAGAAATGTAAATCCAAGGAGGAAAGGATGGATAAAGATGAAGCTCCGACCCAAAATGAGTTTTAGTTGAAGGCGATGTTTCTTCTTGTGGTATTTCCTTAATGGAAATCAAACTAGGTTGAAGTTCTTCACCGTTAGGCTTGAGATAAATTTCAAGCGGTAAACTCTGTGGTAAAGAGGAAGACTCGACGATTACAGATGGCTGAGGATCAGACGGTTGCACCAGAACAACTTCTTGTTGTTCGACTTCAAGATCAGCTTTTGGATCGACTTCCATTTGAACAAACTCGGGTTCAGGATTTACCGTTTCACTGGATTGAATTTCAATGTACTCAGGTAACTATGAGATTTTCGTCTCGATAGTAGCAGATAAAATGGGATCAGTCGAAACGACTCGAGACTCGGTACTTAAAGGATCAAATGTCTCTGGTATATCAGATGATGTAGCACCAAGAGTTTCAGAGGTACTAGACTCAGTAGGGCGAGTGTGCCTTCGTCTACTAGAAGTAGCTTCTGGCAGTAACGAAGGTTTATTCGTTGTCCTACATGAACAACGGGGAAGGGGTTGATCTTCTTCCACAAATGTTGATTGATTTTATATAAAAACAAATAAACAAAAAGAGGGTAATGCTAGGAAAAATGTTTACCAAACGACTATGAACTGAAATATAATGCCTTAGTAAAACAAGGACTTATTATACGTGCAGGTAATCTCCCCGAATTTTGTGTTCGGTGTATCACAGGTACAAGGCGATCGACTCGGTTACATATGGATGGTAAGCAACCTAAAATTGTCCTCCCAAATATATGCGAAAGTATGTGGAGGCTCAATCTGTATTAGCGTTGTCTAATGCGAAATTGCACAGTGAGAGCATCCCCTTATACTTTTCGTACTAGAACACCTCCCGATATACCCAAAAGTATGTGGACGAGCTTTGATATACTTACATACGTGGAATGAGGTATCACACTCGGAATGTATCGCAGACAATTAACGACATTTGCTATATTTAATGACGCCAGAACACGTCTTCTAACCTAGACCTCTAAATGTTATCGTTAATGTTACAATGCTTCCTTAGATAAATTCAGATAAATTTCATGTTGATCTTGATTATCAGTTTGTGTTTCAGATTCACCACGAGATGTAATGAACATTCCTAGAATGAAATTAGAATGATAAGCATTCGTTTCGAATTAATTTCCGACAATGAAAAACTAGCTACTAGGGATAGAGCAATCAAATTGTACGCAATAAAAAATGGGCACTTCTAAATGCAAATTTTCCTTAAAATATTCCTTAATACGCACTCACAATCCCTATATGCAAATGCATGTTTTTCTTTTCAATTTCCTTTAAGTTTAGATGAATGAAAAAGAAATTAATGCATAAAAAATCACTCAAAACGTTAAAGAGAAACAAAGATTGAAACATCAACTCCTCTTTTCGAAAATAATGAACTGATTAAATGTAAAATTTAATTTTGGAATTATTCAACAATGATAACGAAAACACAAAGAAACACTGATCAAACAAATCCAAAGTGAGGCAAGAAGAGTAAAGGAAAATTGGTCTGTAGAGGCAATCAATCACTCAAAGCTTCAGCAAGCCAACACTGACATGAATTGGAAAAAGATAAAACAGATAGATTTTGTTTGGTCACGGGGGCAACGCACACCTGAGAGGGAGATAGTGCATTACAGAGCACTGTCCCTGAGCCAACAGTGCTATGCAGAGCACTGTGTCAAGGCCAACAGTGCGTTAGTTCCAGAGGACTCTCTAAAAAAACAAGAAAACACACTACTTTTTCTAAGACACATTCAAATGAATGAAAATAAGCAGGTAAATTCTACTAGATGTTGATGGATAAGGACAAAACCACCAGAGATGATCCGTCGATCCCCAGTACGACAACCAATTTGTTTTACGTAAATACAAACCTATGGATAAGTATGCTTTCCCTAAGTGTGGTGGTGCACTTAGAACAACAGAAAGAAATATATTTGACCTTTTCCTTAAAATGAATAGATAAAGGGAGAGAAACCTACTTGTAATATGTTCGCTTTCCCTCGCCTCCCTTCGTCGCTTTCGTCAATCTAACTTAACTCACTTGATTGATACCAACCATGGAAAATAGAAGACATAAAACAACATAAAGGAAATACAATCTATTCAAGTTAAACAAATTGAATCGATTAAATTCATAAATACGCATATAACATCATTGAAACGTGCATTAGGAAAGAAACAAATGTCTTTATTATGAAGTAGAAGGAAGAGTACAACTAGTTGATTGATTCGCTGTCACTCATCCAACTTGAGTGCCATCCTCATCACATACAGCATTAACAATCCAACATCATCGCAGTACATGCACAATACCTTCAAGAGTTGATATCTCACCAGCATAACTCTATGTAACACAAAATCTTGCCCCCTTGTGCACTATGTTCAGTGCTCTATTTATAAGTAGATGAAGGTAGTTTGATATAAATGAATCATTGAATGAATTTCCTAAAAATGGATCAAGATGTTTCCTTGTTCATGGAAATAGGAGGATAAGAGGTTTAATGACTTCATGGGTTCCAAATTTGAGGCTATCAGATGAGGTGAAAGCTGGAACAACTTCTAGAAGTCGCTAGATGTTGGGACGATTCTCGGAATCCAATGAACAATTCGCTCCCAGTCGACCAACGCACTCCAAAGTGGGCCTAGATCCTGTGCAACGCAACCTTGCTTGGGAGTAGATGCTCTGCAAAGAAGTTACAATTGTCTAGGGGTGCATTGATGGCTTAATGGGGCACTTCAATTGGCATCTAAGCAGTGAAACTTTCATGAAGGAAGACCACCAATGTGATGAATTGTTTAGGGCATGTAGAAACCAATTTAGATTATGATAGACCATGATGAATAGTGATATGTGTTTTGGGATGATGCCCAAATCGACCTGTAACACATGTCATTTAAATATTTTTACGCCGGAGGTGTTCTCTCTATGAGCTTGCAAGTGCAAAAAGAGTTCACTGTGTCCAATCACTGAGCTCACATTTCGTCCTCCTCCGTCGTATTAAAATATGACACGTGTAACAGTTGTGGTTATCCTTTGGTTGATTGCGGATGGATGTGTCTGCATGTGTTTCATCGTTTCTGTAAGAGGCTGCAAGCCTCTCATTTATGGCGAGAGTCTGCTCCACCATAAATGACAACATTGATATGACAATGGGGATTGGGGAGAGTGACCGCTTTGCATCTTACGATTCCCTACATTGGTTTTGGAGGGAAAATAGATCTGATGTCATTCTTCCTGGGGAAATGATGTTCTCTACCAATGCCCTTCATGGCTCTATTGAAACTATTTTTGAGGAAGGATATTTGTGTCGTGAATTGTGGTAGAGAGGATATGATATTATACCAAATTGCAACGAGAACTTCTTAAGTGAGGGTGTTTTTATAAGGGAAAGCAAACTCAATAGAGGTGACTTTGTAGATAAGGATGCTGCAGAGAAAAGTCAGGTGGATCGATTCTTCTGAGACAAACAACCAACTTGGATGGCAGAGGCAATCGTACAATGTGGGGATGTTTTGGAATCTGTGGAATGCAAGATTTGTCATTGGGAAATAAACTATTTTGTTGCAACAACAATTTTGGTCAGAAATAATTTATGGAAAAGGATTGCAGCAAATACAGCCACGGATGGAGATAATTAAGCTTTAATAATTATAATAATGGAGATGATTGGGGTTACCAGGCTAGAATCCTTAATCGTAATCCTCATTTCCGGAGGTGATATACCCAATCGAATTGGCTCTGAAATTGCTGCTCAAGCCTCCTACAACATATACCCACTAGAGTACTTGGTAGTGGCAAGCATCGCATTGGATTGAATTTAATACGGAAGCAGGCAGAGAAAGAGGTCTAGTTGCTTCCACAGGTGCGTCAGCAGAAAAATATCCATAAGATTAGATTCAACTTCACTAACATTCAAGGACCCTTTGGAAAACTGAATCCTTCCGAAGGGCGAATTCATGTAGGCAATTTGAGAATAAAAATTAGAATATATTCGACTTCATTAACATTCAGAAACCATTTAGATAGCCAAATCCTTCTGAAGGGTAATTTCATGCAGGAGATGTGATTTTTTTTAAATAGATGGAAAAATAATGACTGCCGTGTTAATGTTTATTTTCGATGCACATATTATACTGATTGACAATGTGTTTACGATGTTCATGTTTTGATGAATTTTTATGAATATGTGTGTGGGACGTGTTTCATGTGACACATAATGTTTCATTTGTAAATCTCCTCAAGTTATCACATTCTCGAAGGAAGACTTGGACAATACTAAGTCCATTGATTTAATTTAGCCAAGGTTCGAGTGGACTCTATATGCCGATAAATATCCACCGTACACATTACATTTAATAGATGTTGGTACACTTATTCCATATCAATGGAAGAGGTACTTGATCCTAAAATTCTGCTACTACCTTGATCATGTTGAGAATTTGGAGGGCTGGTGTTTAATACAAATTCTCTTCTTGATAATTACTTGTGACCTTACTTATGTCTTTTCTTCATTATCTTGTTTAGTCTTTCAACAAGTCAATTATCAAAGTAAAGAAGACACAAACTTAGGCTCCTAGAGCCAGGGCAAAACCTCTTCGTCTTGGAGAGGAAACCCCGCAAACAATTTTTCTTATAGATCTTCAAATGACAAGTACCATGACCAAGAATCAGACCCTTGACCTAGATATGCTTCCAAGACCTTGATACAACTTTTTTAGATGATCCAAAACTCAACCCTTCTCCTTTATAACAATTTGCACTGTTCTACACTTGACCTAGAGAAATTGGTCTCTTTTCACACCTTTCATTTTGATCTTCTTTTATGCACTGTGTGAGTGAACTCTTTAAACAAATCCAAACTTGGATTGGTGTACTTAACTTCTACTTCTGAGTCATGTTGCCTCTAAATTACGCATACTTCTTCTTCTTATATAGATAGTATATTTAATAGCTTCTTGATCCTGTAATTATACAAAAACCCGCAATACTATTTCCAGAAGACTGCTATATTGTCTAGTGTAATCTGCATTGTTTAATATTTATCCATGTAGGTTGTCTGCATTTATCCTAACTTATGTCCGCATATGATCTTGTCTCAAATCCGAAATTAATCCTGTTTTCCATCTGCACTTTTTCCTGTTTTATATCCGCATATTCTTCATCAGCCATATCCGCATTTCACCCAAAAAATATTCGCAAATTTGTATCTATTTTGACCGTTGACCTTGTTCAGAAGAATCTGCAAATTTTCCACTGTAAAATCATAGAGACAACTATAGTTGTTGCGTGTGCGTGTTAATGAGCCGCAGTTGACAGGGTTATATATAGTGTACAATCTGGCTTTTAGGCCGACTTCCCAATTGATTATAGGCCGACATGAAGGACTGTAATTTCAACGTTTGTAAGAACATATTCTTGCATCTTTCGAAAGTCATATCTTCATGGTATATTGTCAAGATCTTGGAGCATATTGTTGACTAGACCCTTCATGACACTTAACTTCATTTGTATCTAGAAGATAATTCTTAATAGACATCAAGAAGAAGTCTATAGACCTATAATAAAATCTTGCTCATGAAACCCATGAAGCAAGTAAAACTAAAATACATTTTATTATTTTGACTTATTCTTTTCATAAGTACATAATTATGAAGACCAACCTAATTACACTTTTCAACAGATCATGTTCAACAACATGCTTCCTATGCCTTTGATAGCTACTACCACAAGACATACATGGTAGCCATATCTTGTGACTTTAACATTGTGGCTACCATAACCACTACTTACCCAAGTAAGTTGCCTTTTCCAATCCTTCTACAAAATTTTATGTTCATTTTTGGGTTTATGGGATAATGAAAACTAAGTTTCCTGAACTTTTCAATCCAAAAGACTGACATATTACAAATGATATTGGAAATATCAGTTGTCTAGAGGTATGATTAATGAAACGAGCAGTGATTTTGTAAATAAATGATCGTTCAAACATGGGACCTCTCTCAAATTTTCAATACCTTGGACAATGACCTCTCTCTAATTTCTTGGCCTTCGTTCAATCATGGGACCTCTCTCGAATTTTCAATACCTTGGACAACGACTTGGCCTTCGTTTAAACATGGGACCTCTCTCGAATTTTCAATACCTTGGACAACGACCTCTCTCAAATTTCCTGACCTTTGTTCAAACATGGGACCTCTCTAGAATTTTCAATAATACCTTGGACAACAGCGTCTCTCGAATTTCCTACCCTTCGTTCAAACATGGGACCTCTCTCGAATTTTCAATACCTTGGACAACGACCTCTCTTGAATTTCCCTGCCTTCGTTCAAACATGGGACCTCTCTCGAATTTTCAATACCATGGACAACGACCTTCCCTTAGTTCAAACATGGGACCTCCTTAGAATTTTCAATATCTTGGACAATGACCTGGCCTTCGTTCAAACATGGGACCTCTCTCGAATTTTCAATACCTTGGACAACGACCTCTCTCGAATTTCCTGGCCTTCGTTCAAACATGGGATCTCTCTCGAATTTTCAATACCTTAAACAAATACCTTTCTCAAATTTCACACCCTTCATTCAAACATGGGACCTATCTCGAATTTTCAATACCTTAGACAATGATGACTATGGCCATGGCATGGTTACTCGTTCAAACGAAAGCATACATACTCTACCCCCATTGGTTTTGAACTTGTGACCTCTTAGGAGGAAACACATGCTCTTAACCATTAGACCCACTAAAGTTGTATTAACATATACTTATGTTATAGTTTGAGTTTTTTTTTTTGTTCTCTAAATATGTCTAATTTCTATTATATGATACAAAAAGGCACATCATTACATTTCAAAACATTCCCACCAGAATTGTTGTGGTAGCCAATTCCGGCGGGAAAGATGTTTAAAAAAATAAAAAAAAGGGACTGCCCCTATTGGGGAAACCAACCTAGAAATTAGACGAAGTAGCAGGAGGGGTGCTGCCCCAGACGGGGAAACCAACACATAACTTACATATCCAAAATTTAAACATATTGTGTAGAGAATATGTAGGCAAAAAAACAACAATTGAGCTGTGACTGACACAAGAGAAAGGTACTATGGCGCTAATCCTTCAGTGGCTTGTCATTCAGAATATCATCAGGAGGTGGCTCTTCCACAATGAAACAAACATAGTCTACGAGGTCATCGTCATACTTGGACAACTAGAGAGTCGGCTTCGACGTGGAGGCAGAGCGTGCACCCAATACTGCTGCGTTGTCGTCCTCAATTGAACTGCTTCCACTGTCGCTGCCCGAGGAATTCGCCACGGATTTTGTGGGCAGGGCCACAAATTTTCTGGGCTGCTGGAGGATGGAAGGCGTTATGATGGATTTATGCATTCTTTTCCGAGACCCCGAGCCAAAGGAGTTGGAAGGGGCTTCACGTATGTGCAGAGAAATGATGGCCGACATTCTTTGCTGGTCTGGCGCCTTTGTTGAATTCACATTGAGAGTGGGTTCAACTGGGAAATCCTTACGAAGGGGAAGCGGAGGACGGGAGCGCTGGCTTCGGCCTCTGCCTCGACGACATTTCATATGATGGCGTCGTGACATTGAGGCGTCGAAGTTCTCATAAGGAGAGGGAGTGCAGGTAGAGTTGCAGACAGAAATATGGCAGGAGGCCTTGAGTGGGAGAACAGATAGAGAGTGGAGGGCCGAACGTGCAGTGGTGAGATCGATTAGCTGAACCGAGAGACGGAGGGAGGAGAATGAGGGAGAAGCAGCTCCATTTCCCATGAAATAACAGAGCGAGTAATGACAAGGACGATTGTAAATGCGTTCAGAGCAGGTGACAAGAGGGAGATTAATGGCGCCCGGATGGTAATTTGGTACTTTAAAGGCTGCCCCGCATGAGCCATGTGCAACCATGTGGCTGTGGCAACTGCCTCACGGAGGAGCCGTGTGACGGTTACGACATCGATTAGACACCCGCATCTGGGGAATTTTTATTTAGGATTACTTTTAGTTAATTAAATTTAAATTTTATATTAGTTTTTTTATTTTTAGATTTTATTTAGATTTAGTTTAATATTTTGTTTTACAAAATTATTGGTTGTTTGGAATTTTATTTAGATTTAGTTTAATATTTTGTTTTGTAAAATTGTTAATTATTTGAATTGTAAGTGGATTTGGAAAATTTTAAGGCAGAAAATCGTGAGAGGGTAAAGAAACTTAAAAAAATTCTAAAAGAACATAAAAACAAAGATCAAGGAGTTCCAATACAAAAAAAATAGATTTGTGCAATTGCTAGTATTTTCTTTTATTATGAATTGCTTGGTGGCTACTGACGTTAACGTTGCCGAACTTCCATATTTGCATATTTACTTTTATTATGAAGTGCTTGGTGGCTACTCACGTTAACGTTAACGAACTTCCAGATTTGCATCTAGGCGTTGGTCTTTACTTCACTTTACTGTATCTCTCAGCTTCCAGACGCTCTGCGACATAGTCTGCTGTCGTTCGAGGTCGAGGTTGTTCAGTTCATCCTCCAACGACACTTCCAGGAAAAGGTTTCGCTCTGCCCCCTAGATAAACTTGTTTCTCGAAATATTTCTGTCTCATTACACTAAGAAATATTTGTGTCTCATTACACTAAGGAAGTCCAGGGTTTAGGGTTTGAGGGCATTAGCAGATTACGGTTCCTGACAGGGAATTTAACAACGAAGGGTTAAGGGTTCTTGCAATAGACGCACACAAACTGAATTCATTTGCATGGTTTTTTTATTCTAAGATCTAATCCATATCCTGGTAGTGGTCAGGGGTATGTTGAAACTGTGTCATACCTGCATTTTTTTTCCCATTTCAACTGGTTTTGATCTACATGGCCTCCAGTTGAACTTATCCAAGGCTTTGCGGATGACTAGAGTTTGAGTTTTGTCAGCTGTGTGTACAGATTAAAAAGTACAAGACATATCCGGTCCGAATAAGAGAACGCTTACATTTATTTTCATTCTTGTTTACCAAAGTGAAAGAATATACTATGCCAGTAAAAGGCGAGCACCTGCACGAATTGGTGGCAGGTGCTTAACACAGAAGAAAAATCATTCTTCTTAAAAATTGACAAAAAGAATGCATAAGTATACAAAATTCTCCAACTGCTAGCGCACACCTGCACGAATTGGTGGCAGGTGCTTAACACACAAGAAAAATCACTCCTCTAAAAATTGACAAAAAGAATGCAGAAGTATACAAAATTCTCCAACTGCTAGCGCACTGTGTTGACTAAACTTTCAGTATCGTATGAGAAAATTGTTTGCGGAGTTCTTGAAGTTGCCCCACTGTGAAGGATTCTGAGAAGAAATGTAGTTTTTTTTTCTGTGAGTACCAAATGTAAGAAGATTATACAGATGAGGCATTAACGATGGTGATTTCAACCAGTTATTTACAATTTTTGCCACTTCCATTGCAATACAGTGATGGCAAACTGGCCACAGTATTCTCCTTGCATTTAAGTGAAGTAGAAGCCAATCTTAGTTGTCTCGCAAGAACAGCAAGAGCAAAAATTGCATTGTCTGTAAGATCTGCTGTGTCATCTGTCAAAACATTAATAAAAAGAGGAATTGCACCAGCTGCTACTATCTTGAAGCACTTCAATAAAAAACTGAAAGATTAAACAAGGCAGTAGCTGCATCCCTCTTGCCTTTGACAATTCTGTCCCAAAGAAGATTTATCAAGGCTGGAATGACATCAGGCCTCTTTCCAATTGATTTCTTATATTCACAAACAGAGGAAAAGCTGAAGAACACTGCATCTATACTGCATCTATTTCTGAGAACATTGATGATTGGCTGTATGCACCAGATTACATAATAGATAAATTTAGGAGCACAGTTACAGAATTTTCTTAAGCTTTGGGATCCTGTGAAGTTAGCAGTGATACAAGCAAAGGAATGGCTCCTGTCTCTGCCATGCAAGCACTATTGGTCATGGTGCATTTAGAATATAGTGTGAGTTCATAAGCAACCTGTTTTTTCTCTTCAAAAGTTGTAGCAAGTTTTTCTACCAGGAATGCTGCAGTCATTGCAGCTTCTAAAGCTACCTTGATACTCATGATACTTTCCATTGAAGAACGTTTTTTTGTTGTTTTAAGGTTTTTTTTAAAGGGGTTATTATGTGCATCACAACACTGAATAAGGCCCTGGAGAGCATAATCTGGAATAAGATTTTTGGCAGAAGCTTCTGCCCATTCTTCGGACAAGTAGAGTCTCTTTCTTTGATCTATCTGGTAATGGGTGCTAGCTCATATGTTTGGCCAGTAAAAACAGTGACTAGTTCTCTCATCAAATCAAGTGAGATTGAACATCTGAAATCATCTGGAATAACAGGGGTATCCTTGGACTTTGTTCTAGAAATTATGTGTTCACTGTATGTTTGTAATTATGCGTCAAGTTCCATCTCTGTAAATCTGAATAGGACACAATTGCAACAGCGCATGAAGACGATCAGGCTATTAATTAATAATAATTGAAACATTTTGATCTGCACCTAACGTTTTTTCTAATTTTTCATCTCTTCCTTCAACAACTCTATCTTTCTTCAACAATCCCTTGCATTTTCTAGATGCAAATTGTCAAAAATCTTTCTGAATTTAGATTCCTTTGAGGTCACTCCCCTCTTGAACTCATCAAGAACATCCAGCAGATCTCTGCGGATTTGTTCTTCAGAAATATCAATGAAAAGCATAGTGTTGGAACAGGGTCTCCTACGAGCTGCGGAACTGGTCCGATTTTGTATATTATGATTATATTTAGTCTAGCACAGGGGTTTTGGGGTGGGACAGCCCCGAAAGCATTATAATGGGTTAAAGGGTAAACCTGGGGTCCGAAAACCACGGTTTGTGGACCATAGGAAAACTTATGAAAGATTGTTATAAATAGAGGGACATTTTGGGATTGTAGGTAGAATAGAAATAAGGAGATATTGATGCGAATTGTGGTTTAGTAGATCTGTTTGGGTTTTTGGGGAAGGACTCCTGTTGGCTGTGTGTGCGGAGATCCAGAGTCCTGCTGTGTGCGGATCCTGCTGCTGTGTGAGCAGGTCGGGACGGGTATTGTAAGAAGGAATTGATGAATTGATGAATAAGAAAGGTTGTTTGAGAACTGAATCTATGTGTACTGTTTATGCGAATCATTGGTAATTGCTATATTACGTGTATTCTGTATTTAGTTGCGAAAGTTCTGTGTAAGTGTGTTTACTGCATCTGGATCTGTTCTGTTCTATTTTATGCAATACTGTGCTACTGTCATAGAAGTATATAATTATCAAACACTGTAGTATAGTTGACCTTGTGCACATGGATGCGAAAAGAGACCTATAGGTCCTGCTCAGAAAGAGGCGATCTGGGTATCACAGGGCCGGACGCAGCTCTGCTTGCCTTACCTATCCTTTCTCAAGGTGCGGAAACCTGGTTCCAGCACCCACCCATACTACTTCGGGTGAGACTTTGACTTGCGCAAGTAGGTCACTGCCGAAAGGGCCAGTAGTATAGGGGTTTGTTGGCAAACCTTGAACTCTGAACCTGGGTTAGGACCCCTTGAGCCAACACTTAGCTGTTCTGGACGGACTGTGAACCAACTCAATTTGCTCCTTAACCTCGTCTGAGACATCCAACAATCTCAAGCATAGTACATCTAATGCACTAGCCATAACATGTGTCGGAAGTGATGGAACACAGTATATATTTGATGTCCTTTGGTTTGCATGACAAACCAAACACAACTTTCATCGCTGCTACGACCCTCCAGCAGATAATTTTGTCTTCTGTAAAATAACTTATAGTTTTCTAAAGCATAACCATGCAGAGGAAGGCATTGAGACCCACCCAACTCGATTTCTTCAAGAAGCATAGACAAACCCTTGAATGTTTGTGTAATGCAGATTGCATTTCTCCTCTGTTATTTTCTAGGCTTCTCACAATATATTATTTGTTCTGCAAGAGGAAGCAGAGCTTGTAATAAAGATATAGCATGAAATGTTCACTGCAGGTGGGCATCTTGAAGTCTCTCTTTCCTAAGCAGCCAATTGTTAGCTGGCAAAGCTATCTATTTCTCCACTAAAAACCACATTTTAACCCTGAATGGATAGAATACAATCTAATATCTAAAAATTTCCCTCCTAAATTCACAAATATCCTGGATTTATGCTATTTTGTCTCCAACTATACAATATATTCTAAATTATCAATATTACCAATGCTTATCTTGGACTTTTGCTATTTGTACATTTTTTTTTCCTAAAATGCAACAATTGTTACAATTTAAACTACAATTGCTTCGATTAAAACCGGATTGCAAGTACCCAACCTGAAATTCTGTAAGTTAGTCCGTGGTTGGCTCAATTTAGCATCCTCTAGGCTTCTCACAACATATTATTTGTTTGGAAAAGAGAAAGTAGAGCTTGTAATAAAGATACAACAGAAATGTCCACTGCAGATACGAACTGAAGACCCCTGGAAGCCCGTCTTTTACTAAGCATTCAATTATTAGCTTCTAAAGCCATCTGTTTATCCACCAAAAACCACAATCTAATCCTCAATGAATAGAATAAAAGTCCAATATATAACAATCTCCCCTGTAAACACCTAGTTTCCTAAATTTACAAATATCCTGAATATATGCCATGTAACCTCCTATTATACAGTTCATTCTAAATTATCAATATTCCCAAAGCTTGTTGGACTCTTGCTATTTGTACAATTTTTTCACGAAATGCAACAATTATTGCAATTAAATCTTGAACTAAAATTTCTTTGATTTAGACCGAATTGCAACTTCACAACCTGAAATGTTGTAAGTTAGCCTGTATTGGCTCAATTTACCCGGGAACAATGATATTTAGCTATAATGATATTCGAGTAAAATTTTTCGAATGAAACTGAATTGCAACTACGTAACCTGAAATTCTTTAAGTTACTCTGTATTGGCCCAATTTAGCCTGAAATAATGATATTTAACCTATAATTGCAACGATGCTGGCTAGAGGCTAGAAATGCAACAAGTTAACCTGATACTACTAAAATTTAATTCTAATTGCTATAATTTAACCTGAAATTGTGCGATTTAAACTGAAGTTGCTCAATTTAAATTGAAGTTGTCCAATTTAAACTGAAAGCGTTACAGTTTGACCTTTAATTCTGTTATTTAACAGCTTATCTATACAAATGAGCTTGAAATCTCTCACTAATAGTTTGCAGAAACAATCCTGCAGTGCTTTGGATTTCCTCTCTCTCCTTCCAAGATCTCATCCACCATAAATACAGACATATCTACAAAATCTTACTACAATATTTAGTGTATTAGCCTTTAAATCTTTACACCTTGGAGCCGAAGGATTTTGTCGAGAACACTACAATATTTATATTGCTGCTCTTTAAATATTTTTCTTCTTCTAGCCTAAGGTTTTCAATTCACAGGAAATAAAGAACATTGAAATATTTTCCAGACGAGAACTCAAATATCTGGCTCTTTCTGCTTAAACTTTCATCCAAACACTCGCAGAAAATCAAAATAAAAGGCAGCAGAAAAAATATTTATTGTGTAGAAGTCACTGTGCCGGACAAAAAAGGATCCTTGATCGATTGAACTGGTTTCTTGAAGCCCCGAAGATAACTTCTTAGCGATGAAGAGAAATAGGCAATCAATTCAGATGATTTGTGAGAATTAAGCATATTTTCTGTCAGTGTAAGTAACCTCTTCTCCACCATAATAAGTCATCTAGTGTTTGATTCTCTTATGCCTTTCAAGTTTACCAGAAAATTCTGTCTGGATTTGATAAATGTTTTTCATTCGTGCGTTTTGTGAAATACCTGGTGGCCTCCATCAGCTCTCAAGTTTAATTTTGAGTAGCTGGGCCCTCTTGTAGCCTGTGTTTACAAGTTCCAGAGTTGACTGGAGTTTCCAACATCCTTCCTGTCCATGCCTTCCAGTGGTGTAGGCGCTGACTGACAGGTGTCTGTCTCTCTGGAGAGTTTCAAGTCCCTGCTTTCTTTGTATTAAAGACACGACATATGGAGATTAGTTTTGATCATGGTGAGCAAGTGTCTAAGGATGATATCTGTTTATGTTCTGAGTCATTGATGGTTGAAATTTGAAATAGGCAATATCATCCCTTTAAGCTTTATGCAAGGTCTGGGGCTTTGTAAAAACTTGTAATTTTATCTGGAGTGTGTACTGAGGCACGAATTTCAAACTTTCAAAAATCCGAAAGTCCAGGGAAGGGATTGAAATCGACTAATCATTATAAACCATTTGGAAGACCATGTTATCGGAACTGGACTAGAACTGGTGGAACTCGCTGGTCTGAGTGTTTTGATGCTTAAACCAGTCTGACAGTTGGCACAAAACCGGAAAAGGCTGTTCTTTTCCACTGAACCAGCTGCTTCTGTTCTCTGTAGCATGCAACCAAGGACCTTCATATCGCAAATAAAATATTAAAAACTAAAAAAAAAAATAAAATAAAAAAAAATATTAAGAGCGGGGCAGCCTAATATTGAACCCTAATAATAAATTTTTGAAGTAAAAGGATATTCATATTTATAAAGTAGAATTATAGATCCCACTCAATCCTGAGGACTTAACAGTTTTTAGGATTTCAAGATCGGGCAGAATTGCAACGTTTCCATTGGATTTTGTTGAGGGTCTGAAACTATTAGTTAATCAAGATCACCAAGCCCTCTATGTACCTTGATGTTAGTGGCGTTGATTGTGGACCCCTCTATCATGACCCTGTAAAAATGTAGACATCACTCAAACAAAATCTTGATTTGACATGTTAAGCTTTTTATTTTAAGGATTAGATTCTAGAGGGTGATATTGATGATGAAGATTCCAATATAGGCAATGATATTGATGATATGTATGTCTCTGTTGTAGCATGATATTTTTTTTGCGTTAGAGACCATCTAGAGCCTCTTTGTTGATGTATTTATGTTACAAAGATGTATTGCACCAAATATTATTTTGGCAATTTGTGTATAAATGGTTTGGATGCACATGAATATGTATGTTTTTATATTTAGCCATCTGGTTTTTCAAGATGATCTTCCCACATTTCTATGAAGAAAATTTCCATTACAATACAAAATTAACAATATTACACTCTATTAGAAATAATTTTTTTTTATATTTAAACATCTTACTTTTCAAGATGATCTTTCCACATTTCTATTCCTTCCTTGTACCTTTGCACCTTTAAAAACAATGCCTAGCATTTATATTCATATCTAACTTTAAAAAGAGCGAAACATTGTGCTAGGTACCTATAAGCAGTGGCCATCGAATTAGCCTCGAGGATTCTCATTTGACAGATTATTGCAAGGTTAACCTGCCAATTCAACAACGTCGACTCATTTGGACAGAGTAACCCAGCGAAACTGGAGTTGGAGGATGGGAGAAGGAATCCTTGGCCGAAAGTGACCGGAATCACGACGTGAAGGGTAAGGAAACTGACGAGGAAAACAGTCGAATCTGAATGTTAATGTAATTCTGCATCCCGTTTTTTTCAGAAATGCACGGGAGGCTTGTTGGCTAGATTTTACATCATTCACAATGAAGAAAAAATTACATCATGTTTTGAATTTTTCTAGAATGGCGGAATGCCAAAACCTTCACATTTTGGGGTTAAAAAAGTACCTGGAATAAGAATATCCCAAAATACTCAGAACTTAGTGATTCCACACATCACATCAATAACAACTACAAACCCTAGAGTGCCCTGCCTACACAAGGCATTACAGAAAATAACCCAAAATGTTTGAAGAGATTAGAGATATGCAAAGTAGCATTCCAAAAACTGCGGGAGCTCTACTGACATCGCTTGCCTTCATTATGTCTACTTCTGTTGAAAAAGAGCCCTGTCACTGTCCGATACTAAGTTGCGGGGGACTTAGGTGGTTCATATAAACCCCAAGGTTGCGATGACAGGGTTTTAGTTTTATCGCGAAGGACTCAGCTCTAGGCCTTTGTTCTGCCCTTTATTTTCTCTTTTCTGCAACAGGCACCAATGTTTCCAGCCTCCAGGTACACATCTCTTCCTCTTACCTCTGCCGCTTCTATTGTGCCAACAGACGGTCGCATGGCGGCTTCGCTCCTCATCTCCAAGTGCATCAAATTAGGTGAGGGTTAATCATTCTGTCAAGTCCGCTTTGAACTTGCGCCACCTCGTCTTATCTTTTTTTACATGGCATACGTGTAGGGAGGATCACTGTGAAGATGAAACCTTGAGGGATGGCTCAATACTTTGTCAAACTCACTAGTGAACAAAATCTCCACTAGCAAAAACGTTGAAACCTTACTGATTTTATTTTATCACTGAGTCATGATTTTTCGTAAAAAAAACACAAGATATCGAATTATCCACACATCCATATATCATATAGTGAGACATCAATATATCACAAATTGACATGATGCAAACATTTTTTGACACAGTTTTCTATCTTTATAGCCTTTGATGCACAAATGAGCAATGAGCACACATGATACACAAAGCAAAAAGAGAAAAACAAGAGCAAGTCACTAAGTGAAAATCCTATAAGCCTTCTTTGACATCATTAGGCATGGCACCACTAGTGTCAATTCTAGTATCCTCTGGCTTCTCAAAGATGCTTAGCGGCATCACAACCGATCTTTTGTCATATAGCACTCTAATAGTCACATTATATATGTGACTTTAATAAAAGAGTGTCACTATTATGGACATTATTAATAAAGGCTCATTAGGTGTTGCTAATGTAAGCTACTTAGGTCAGATAAGTAGCCAAACTATCTAATGAACCAAATAAAGGGAATTAACGTTATTCCTTCATCAATAAAGCATTTATATCTATATCTTTCATACATTTTGTGTTTATTGTTAAAGTTTAACGTGGTATCAAAGTAGGAACATCATAGTTGGGGTTTGAATTTGTTGTTGTTCAAATTCAGTTGGTGATTCAGATCTAGATTCAGAGTTAATGTGACCCAAGGATCATAGGGAGGGCTCGAGGAGTGAAAAATGCTTACAATTGAAAGGCAAGGGAAGGTCTAAACTGTTTTTATTAGGAAAATAAAGGAAGTGAAAATAAATGTTTAGAATTTTGAATTTGTGAGACAAACAAACATGATGGAATTTTCAAATCTTTTGTTTTTAAAGAAACTTGACAAAGAGAGGGATGCGTGGATGGTATAAATTTTCCAAATCTTAAGTGATTGCTATCCTATGCTCTTTATTAAATAAATCAGATCTTGAATTTACTCAATAATGAAAATTTTAAAAACATCTGCGCATGCATCAATTCCACAGATGGCTGGGAAATATAGCAAAAACATAAAACATGAAACACGGAATCTGTCCTTCAAATCAGCTTAATATTAATGACTCAAAACTTATAAGAATTGAAAACAAATTTTTCTGTTTGCTGAGTGAGAACTGCAAAACAAGCTTGAGAAATTTGCAATATGACTCTGTCGGTATGACTGTAAGAACTGTCTATATGGTTGTACGGTCTTTTGTATGATTGTACAGAGTTCATTGTGTGGATAGATCTGCAACCTGCAATCACTATTGGGCTGCTCTTTTCACCGCTGCATTGTTTTCTGCTTTCCTTAGCAACTTTCTTCACCTTTGGACAAAATTGTCTTCGTAAAGAATCAGTGTCTTTTCCCTCTCTACCTTGCCCTCCCTTTATAGTTTTAGTGGAAAATCTATTTTTAAGATTTCTCCTAGTCTAAGTACAATTTTAGACTCAACTGCTAAAAATAAGACTTTCACTTTTTTTTAAAACTAAAGTGAATTACAAAATAGAATTATTTTTCAAAAATATTTTGAACTATTTCTTGCATGTTCACATTGAACATATGCGGAAGCTCTTATTTGAGCTGTAATTCTCAACTTTTCCTTTTAACAAGGAAATTTGCACCATGATGAAATTTGGTTATCGGAGGACAGGTGGTTCCCTAAGGCTTTGATTTTTGGCCTAGGTAAAACTATCCAAAAGAATTTAATTTTTCTCCTAAAGTGACTTTATAAAGTTATAAAGTAAAATCTAATTTAAAAGTGACTTTAAGTGATAAAGTTATTAAGTCTAATTTTAAAGTGACTTTAATAAAGTCAATGTGAAATTAGAAAGTGAAAAGTGACTTTCGAAATAAATGACTAAGAGGGTCTTTATTAAAGTGGGGTGAATTAAAAAATAGAAAGTGAGATTTAAATGAGCATGTAATCTCAGCCCCAGATCTAAAGTTATCTCATCCATTGGATTTAGAGATTCCCCAAAAGTCACTTAGGGTTAATTTAAATGAGGAAAAGGAAGGAAACAATCATTCAGTCTTTCATGAGCAGATTGAGAGAAGGAGGAGAGAGAGCTAGAGAATTTCTAAGCTTGAGAAGGTGAAGGAGAGGAAGAGTTCAGCAGTCCGTACAACAGCAAGAGGCTGCACGTTTTTCGAGGCAGCAAGTCCGTACAACAGCATAGTTTTCGAGGCAGCAGTCCGTACAGCAGCTTGAAAGCACAAAAATCGAGGAGAGGGACAGCAATACGTATAGCAATCCATACATAAAGCTAAAGGCACAGATTATGAGGTTGCTGGGCACAGTTTTTGAGGCATAAAGCACAAATTTCGAGGAGGAAGTTTTGTTGTACTTTTTCGTACAATCCGTATAGTCTGTACAGTGGTTTTTGGACACGGTTTTTGATGCTGTTATTTGCTGTAATAAATTTTTGTTTTGAATATTTTGCTGTTTTGGCACATTTTCCGAGGTGGAGGCAAGCACGAAAAACGAGATAAGTCTGTACATTGTTTGCTGGAATTTTTCCTGTACATTTCACTTCTTTGTAAAAGCATTTTCCAGAAATAAAGAGAAGCTTTTGAACTGGTTTTCCCCAAGAGTTGTAAGGGTTTTTCCAGGGTCATCTTAACCAAAAACCAGCGTGTCAAAATTTTGTGTGTGGCTGATTTATTTTTCTGAGTTTTTATTTCTGCATTTCAGCACTGTGAAATTTCCAGAAGTTGTGTTTTCAGAAAATAATTAATTTTCCAACTTGTTGAATGTATGGCTATGGGAATGGGCATTTAACTATATGGGAGAAATAAGGAGAAACTGAAAACCGGGATTGGGTCACAAAATTTCTACATGGTGTCGGAGCTATTTTGTTGAAAAGTGCAGTTTGGGACAACAAGAAGAAAAATTACAGCAAGTTGATTTTACACACAAAAATTAATACATTTACTACAGCAGTGTCATTTTCAGTTTATTAGGACAGCAAGCATGTCTTTGAGCTCGAGGGTGGAGGATAGGTTGGATGGGCATAGCAACTACAGCGTATGGAAGGAAAGAATGCAAAGCATCTTTGAGGAGGCAGAAGTCTGGGGTATAATGGTGCATACCCAACAACGCCCTGTTAATGTCCCTGCTGACCCTGTTCAGCTAGAAAACTTTAATAAGAAGAATAACAAGGGAAAGAGACTGATTCTGGATGGTATTAAAGACCATTGCATTCCTCATGTGAGAGGAAAGAGACTTTCTCATGAGATGTGAACAACCTTGACCAATCTCTACCATAGTACCAATGAGAACAAAAAAATGGTCCTAAGGGAGAAGTTGAAGGCCATCAAGATGGCAAAGATAGATAGTGCTAATGCATGCCTTACAAAGATCACAAATGTGAGATATGAGTTCGCAGCAGTTGAGAGGTCATTCCACCCACTAAGTTGGTGCAGATTGCAGTGAATGGCCTTCCCAGTTCATGGCTGAACTTTGCTGATGGGATTGTTGCATGTCAGAACCTTCCCACTTGGGAGAGGTTCTGGGATGATTGCATACAAAATGAAATCAGAAATAACCAGCTTGGGGCAGCCAAACCAGTTGAGCAAGATGAGGATGTAGCACTGTTAGCAGGAGGCAAGAAGGGCAAAGGAAAGAAGCAAGCTTCCACAAGCAGTGGTGGGGGAAAAGGAAAAGGTAAAGGTAAGCAGTTGAACAAAGAGAAGGACTATTCCAAGGTGAATTGTTAGAATTGTCAGAAGACGGGACACTATGCAGTTGTGTGTCCAGAGAAGAAGAAGAAGGGGAAGAACAAGACCATGGCAGCATTAGCAGAGATAGAGGACTTTTCAGAGAGCTTTGACCGGGAGTTTGGGTTCATTGTTTGTGAGTCCACTAGTGCAGGATTACCTGCCATGGAGGGTGAGAGGGAGTGTGCATTTCCCTCCACTAGCGGAGCATCTTCAGGTATTTTGTATGTTGATAGTGGGGCTTCACGTCATATGACAGGAGTCCGTGAGTACTTCTCAGAGCTTTCAAAGAGTGGCACTGATATAGAGGTAGTAATCGGAGATGACAACATTGTTAGAGTAGTCGGTGTGGGGACATTGACATTTGATAGGGAAACCAAACCTCCCTTGAAGGTGTCAGATGTTCTTTATGTGCCAGGGATGAGGAAGAACCTTATATCCGTCTCAGCATTGGAGGACAGAGGGTATGAGGTATTGTTCAGTAGAGGACAGGTGCTTATATATCCCAGGGGCGCTTCAGTTGAGTCAGCTAGAGTGGTTGGTGTACGCCATGCAAAGGTGTACAAGTTTGCATTTCAACCCCTTTTGGCATTGAGCAGTAGTACCGGCAACAGAGCTAGCAGTTCAAAGCTGTGCGAGATTTGGCATCGCAGGATGGGTCACATATATCATGGGGCCTTGAGGACATTGCAGGAGATCACTACACGTGTGCCAGATTTTAGTATTGATCACCCAGATACATGCAGAGGATGTGCGATGGGCAAGTTTGCCAAATCTCCTTTTCCCAGCAGTGACAACAGATCGACTGGGATACTTGATTTGATTCATTCCGATGTGAGCAGTCAGATGTCTCATGTTTCCTTGAGTGGATATGAGTACTATGTTTTATTCAATGATGATCACTCCAGGAAGACCTGGATTTATTTCTTGAAGACCAAGAGTGAGGTCTTCAATCGGTTTCAGGAGTTCAGAGCTCTTGTGGAGACTCAGACAGGTCGGAAGATCAAGTCCCTAAGGTCGGACAATGGAGGGGAGTACACCCTTGGTGATTTTGTTGATTATTGTGCGGAGACAGGTATTAGGAGGGAGTTCACAGTTCCTTACAAACCCCAGCAGAACGGAGTTGCGGAGAGGAAGAACAGATCCATTGGAGGGGCTGCCAAAGCCATGCTACATGATCAAGGGTTACCATTATTTTTGTGGGCAAAGGCCTGCAACACTGTTGTATATTTGCAGAACAGGTGTCCTCATCGTGCCTTGGGGCATGTGACTCTGAAGGAGGCTTTTTCTGGGAAGAAGCCTGATGTTGGTCATCTTCGTATCTTTGGGTGTATTGCATACTCTTACGTATCCAAGGACCAGAGGACCAAGCTAGAGCCCACCGCAGAGAAGGGTATCTTTGTGGGCTACAGTGAAACCTCGAAAGCCTTTCGGATTTATATTCATGCACAGAGGAGAGTTGTTGTCAGGCGAGATGTGAAGTTCGAGGAGGACCGGGCTTTTAGGAGGTCACGGGAGTTAGAGTATCTGGATCAGCCAGACCCTCAAGAGCATCTGAGTCAGTGACAGGGATCCAGTGGGTAGGGATCAGGAGGTACATTGATTACGATGTCAGGTCCATCAGTGAGCAGTGGCTCGTAGAGTCAGAGGGGTGGTGCTTCGGGTAGCATGTAGAGCAGTTCACTAGGTAGTCCACTGATGGACAGTTCACACGATACTTCAGCATCTACAGGGTCAGGTTCAGGCAGGAGGACAGTAGACATACATTCAGGAGTTCAGCCTCCTAATGAGGAGGAGGAATTTCATTCTTTGGTGGGAGAAGTGTGCTTAGGGAAGAGGAAGCCCAAGTGGCTTCAGAATACCTTGAGAGAGGCCACATCTGTTGCTGGGTCGAAGAGGCTGGTCAAAGAGAGCAGACCACCTGATAGGTTCTGTAGTTATATGGCAATGGTTGCTAACATCATTGACTCTGAGCCTTCTATCTATGAGGAGGAAATTATCCAGCATGTCTGGAGAGAGGCC
This sequence comes from Pinus albicaulis, assembly GCA_034641835.2. NCBI lineage: Eukaryota > Viridiplantae > Streptophyta > Pinopsida > Pinales > Pinaceae > Pinus > Pinus albicaulis. The sequence continues at coordinate 977,641,983 of CM076570.1, forward strand.
ATGTAGGAGGAGTATTCTTCTATCATGAAGAATAATGTTTGGGAGGTGGTGCCGAGGACTGAGGGAAAATCCGTGGTTACTTCCAGATGGCTTTACAAGGTAAAGCATGTTGCAGATGGCAGCATTGAGAAATTCAAGGCAAGGTTTGTGGCTAGAGGGTTCTCCCAGGTAGAGGGAGTTGATTATGAGGATACCTTTGCTCCCGTGGCTTGATATACTTCGATTAGCTCCATCATATCGATAGCAGCAAAGATGGGTTGAAAGATCCACCAGATGGATGTGAAGACCGCATTTCTCATTGGCTTCATATAGGAGGAGGTGTACATTGAGAAACCACAGGGCTTTGAGGTGCATGGGAAGGAGTCCGATGTGTGCAGACTAAAGAAGGCCCTTTATGCTCTGAAGCAAGCTCCTAGAGCTTGGTACTCCAGGATTGATACGTACTTGCAGGAGATGGGTTTCACAAAGAGTGATGCAGATCCGAACCTATACTTTATTCTGATAGGTGAGGAGCCTCTCATTCTAGTGCTGAATGTAGATGACTTGGCCATTACGAGTGCAGAGAGACTCATAGAGAGCTACAAGAGAGATCTTGCGTCAGAGTTCGAGATGAAGGACATTGGCTTGATGCATTACTTTTTGGGTTTGGAGGTGTGGCAGGAGGAGGGAAATTTCTTCCTGGGATAGGGGAAGTATATTGTGGACATCCTTAGTAGATTCCAGATGGAGGATTTCACATCCATGTCGACACCTATGATCACCAACTGGAAGAAGCTTCACGCTTCAGATTCCGAGTTGGTGGATCCCACATTGTATAGACAGCTGATTGGTTCCTTGATGTATTTTTTCAACACTAGACCAGATATATGTTTTGCAGTCAATACGATGAGCCAGTTCATGGGTGAGCCCAGGATGGTGCACTAGGTTGCTGCAAAACAAAGTTTTCGATACCTGCAGGAGACTGTGGAGTATGGTCTGGATTATAAACAGGGAGATGGAGTGAGATTGGCAGGTTACACTGGTTCTGATTGGGCAGGTTGTGCTTCCGATAGGAAGAGCACTTCAAGGTGTTGTTTTAGGTTGGGTTCGGCAGTGGTATCGTGGTTCAGCTGAAAGCAGCAGTCAGTAGCATTGAGTTCAGTGGAAGCAGAGTACATGGCAGCCAGTCTAGCTAGTTGTGAGGCCATATGGCTTCGCAAGATGTTGTTTGACTTATTTGGTCAGCCGTTGAGACCTTCAGTGATGTAATATTCCCAATTAGCGATAGCTAATTGGAAATATTAATTTTCATCAATTTTTCCTTCTATAGTTAGAAATATAAATAAAGTGAGTGAGAGGGGGACATAACTCACTAAAATAAAGTGCTCTCCCTAGTAGACTCAACGTTGTGACTTAAGTGGGCCAAGGGGGGCCAAGAGACCACGTAGAGGGGGACTCACTTAGACCACGTGGGCCATGACAACGCAGTTTAGTTGGCAACGTGGGCCAAAGGGAGGCTACGTTGGAGATGGTGGGGTCTAGGGTTGATAAAGGCCCATTGTTATAAAAAGGAGGAGAGCCTACTCATTTCCTCATTCGATTTTATGCATATTGAGCTGGTCACTACGGCTTTGAGCACGCTGGCTGTTTAGCTTGTCTGCAGCATTGTTTAGTGCATTGAGTGTCTCCGTTCGGAGATCTCACCCTCAGCCCCGGGAGACTTCGAGTGCTTGCTCGGGTGAGGCATTCCCCTCAGTGTTTTGCGGGAGGATTGGAGTTTGGCATTCGTGGAGGAGCAGTGCATCCATAGACTGCGTAGTCTTGAGAGGGAGGACGCAGTCCATATTGAGGGAGCTCCGGTGTGGCATTCTTCTGGGGGATTTTGGTCAGGAGATTGAGCAAGGGGCCAGCTCTTGCCTATTGGAGACTTTTCGTTGAGTGGGAGATCATATTTTGGAGTATTCCATTCAGTCTCAGCGCAGAGCCTTGGAGGATAGCGTAGATCCCCAAGGGGGGTATTTTCGGGGGTCGGTCATTCCAGAAACGGCCTCTCGGCATTTCTAGGTATTGTGAGTAGAGGCGGATTCCAGAGTTTCAGCTCATTCCGAGTAGGGGAGCAACCCCAACTACTCATTTGGTTCCAACAGTAGCAGCTACACGGAAATTTTCCAGCAGCTTGGACGCAGATCAAAGAGCAGCCATTCCATCAATATTCTGAGAGTATTCCTACACTTTCCCAGTTCAAGTCGAGGTGCCATCACTCTAATCACCTCTTGTACTCATTGCTATTTCTCAGTATAATAAAATGGCTTAGTATTCTCTCTATTTTATGTGTATCTGTTGCATATATTGTTTCTATCATTTCATGTATTATTGTATGATACGCATCACTGCTTTGAGACATTCCGTTGTTATACCATCTGTTGTGTTTTGCCCATACTCTATAGACGGAGTCTAGTGAGGACCAGGTAGCCTCCAGATCTCATCCTCTCTTTAGAGGTGAAATATCTGGTAAACGCCCCTCCAGTCCATCTCTGGTTTAGAGTTGACTGTGTTTGAGAGATATCCCTGAAAGGGGATATTACAGTGGTATCAGAGCTCATAGATCTGGCTTAGCCTGTGGAGCTAGTTGTATATGATACCGAGGGAGAAGTTGTATATTTGCTACAGAGGTAGAAGGTACCGTGACAGAGAGCGTAGGTTGCAAATCACCTACGGAGAGGGTGACTGCGTTCCAGTGGTGGACACAGAACAGGAGGAACTAGTGGTGGACGTAGAACAGGATCCAGTAGTAGATGTAGAACAGGAGGAGCCAATGGCAGATGATAGTGATGCAAAACATTTTGGGGAAGCACTCCTCAAATAAGTGCAGGATCTGGCGAGGCAGATCGAGATGATGGGTCGTAGATTCACTGTTGTGGAGGCTAGATAGCGTGAAACCCCAAGGGGTTTCCAGGTTGGTGAGGGGTCGGGCACATCCCACCATTTCTAGGAGAGGGATTCCACTCCGCACCAAGCATCACATGCCCCCACTCGTTCCACTATGCCCACTTTTTTCGGGTGCAGACACTGGGGCAGGAGCACAGCAGGAGCTAGAGCCTGGCCACATGGGTGATTATTTCGCTGAGTATCAGGCATATGGGCAGGAGTTCAGGGATGCCCTTTCATTCAGAGATTTTTTTCAGCTCCAGCGGGACAGCAAACCCTGTGACCATCACAGAGGACATCAACATTATCACGAGGGAGATACCCAGCGTACAGTGAGCAGGTTCCATTTGCCCACGTTTGATGGCTCATCAAACAGTTCGGCAAAGTCTTGGGTGGAGAAGCTAGACATATATTTCCAGCTCAGCCAGATGTCAGAGACGGAGGCCATCAAGGTGGCGAAGCTGCATTTGGATGGTGAGGCCCAGGATTGGTGGTTCCATGGGATGGTTACACTCAAACATTCAACAGTGACCACATATGCCGAGTTCACCTGGAGATTGGTAGAGAGATTTGACCGGAGGGACCCGGAGGAGCACTTTGTGGAGCTGACGTGGCTTAAACAGATCGAGAGCCCAGAGACATATATTGCAAATTTCCAGAGACTTTCAGTGATGGTGCCCGATCTATCCGCGGCACGGATGACATACATGTTCATTGAGGAGTTAGAAGAGCCGCTTAGAGGTTTGGTCAGACCCACTAAACCAGCCACACTCCAAGACGCAGTTGGCAGGACCCAAGATTTGCAGGATGTTTTACCCCAGACCAGGACACCTTACCCCCAGAGACAGGATTTTCAGCCAAAGGGGAAGGATGTGAGGATTCCGCCTCCTAAGGGGAATCCGGGTAGGGGACAGCTAGATGATGATGCCAGGAGGGAGTTGAAGAAGAAGAGGTTGTGTTTTACCTGTCAGGATCCGTGGGCACCGGGACACAGATGTGCTGCTGGCAAAGCACATTTTATCGAGGTCTTCTCTGAGAGCAGCGGGGAAGAGGATGAGTATGAGGATGGGGAGGCAGGAGACAGTCAGGCAGCGCAGGACAATTTTCCGCCTCCGCCTCCAGGAACAAGAGGTGTAGCTTTTGCACCCACAGGGGGGACCCTTGCAGCATTGCGGGGAGTACCCAAGTATTTGACGTTGCATGTCTGAGGGATAGTACGTGGGCAGCGAGTTTCAGTCCTGGTAGACAGTGGGGCAACCCAAAACTTCATCAATGCACAAATGGTTGAGCAGAGAGGCATACCGACAGAGAGCTTCGATGGATTTTCAGTATTGGTCCCAGGGGATCAGACGATGCAGTGTGCCAGATATGTTCTAGGGCTGGCTGTGACGATGGGCACCTACACAATGACTGACCACTTTTTTGTGGTTAACATACTGGATACCAATGTGGTATTGGGTGTACAGTGGCTGATTACTCTAGGGAAGGTCACCACAGATTGGGAGGCCTTGGAGATGGAGTGGGATGATAAGAAGACTGGGAAGCATGAGAAGATACGTGGGATGCACACTTACCCACCCCAGACTGTTTCAGCGCACCAGAAAGAGGTAGACTTCCAGAAGGGAGACACAGAGTGGGTAGTAGAGCTGCGTGCATCAGAGGCAGGGACTACCGGGCAGTCAGTTCATCCTGAGATACAGACCATCCTTGATAGGTATGCCGTGGTGTTTGGGGAGATACTGCCGGGATAGCCACCAGATCGGGGGTTTGAGCATACTATTGAGTTAGAGCAGGGAATTCAGGCCATTATCACCACACCCTATAGGCACCCCAAGGCCTATCGAGACGAGATTGAGCGGGCCATCCAGGAGTTGCTGGCTCTTGGACACATTCGGCCTAGCACCAGTCCTTTTGCTTCTTCACTAGTGTTGGTGAAAAAGAAGGACGACACATTGAGAATGTGCATTGATTACAGGGCTCTGAATAAAAAGACCATGAAGAATAGGTACCCTATACTGCGGATTGATGAGCTGATGGATGAGTTGAGAGGAGCACAGTTCTTCTCGAAGATCGCTTTGATATCCGGGTACCACCAGATTCGCGTGAGGGAACAGGACATTCCCAAGACCGCTTTCAGGTGCCATTATGGCCACTTTGAGTTCTTGGTTATGCCTTTCGGGCTAACCAATGCACCAGCCACTTTCCAGTCATGCATGAACCACATCTTCCGCAGTCACCTGAGAAAGTTTGTGTTGGTATTTTTTGATGATATACTGATATATAGCAGGACTTGGGAGGAGCATCTCCAGCACATAGAGGCAGTCCTGCATATCTTGGAGGAGCAGCAGTTCTATGCTAACCTCTCCAAGTGTGAGTTTGTGTTGACGGAGATGCTATATTTGGGACACATCATAGGAGTGGACGGAGTGAGGGTCCACGAGGAGAAGATCAGGGCAATCAGAGATTGGCCAAAGCCGAGGAACGTGACGAAACTTCAAGAATTTGTTGGTATCTGCACCTATTACAGGAATTTCGTCAAGAGTTTCTCTCAGCTTGCTGCACCCCTTACAGATTTGACGAAGAAGGGGGCATTCAGTTGGTTAGATACAGCGCAGTGGGCCATTGACAGGCTCAAGGAGGTGATGAGCAGCTGCGCAGTACTTGCATTGCCGAATTTCACGTAGTCGTTTGTCCTAGAGTGTGATGCATCAGGAGAGGGGATTGGTGCAGTATTGATGCAGGGAGGTCACCCGATAGCTTTTGAGAGCCGGAAGCTCCTTCCTCATGAGCGGCTATATGCCATATACGACAAGGAGATGTTGGCCATCATGCATGCCTTGGCCAAATTCCGGCAGTACCTGGTGGGTAACAGGTTCAAGGTGAGGACTGACCACAATAGCCTCAGGTTCTTTTTAGAGCAGAAGCAGCTACAGGAGAGGCAGCATAAGTGGGTCAACAAGATCCAGGCCTACGACTTTGACATCAAGTATGTCAAAGGGAAGAACAATGTGGTGGCTGATGCACTTTCACGGAGACCAGTCGCGTTGTCCTTGATGAGTCTGGACACAGATTGGAGGGCTCGACTTTTGGTGGAGTAATCCAAGGACAGGTTTGCTTGTGAGGTTCTAGATGGACAGGTGACAGATGATCGATACAAGGTGATGGATGAGATCATCTACTACAGGGATAGGATCTTCTTGACTGAGGGCTCTCAGCTCAAGAAGAAGATACTACAGGCTTCTCATGATTCACCATTGGTTGGTCACCAGGGGTTTACCAAAACCTATAGGGCCATCAGAGAGAGGTTCTCATGGAAGGGCCTGAAGGAGGACGTACTCCAGCATGTCAAGGAGTGCGAATTTTGCCAGCGCAACAAGGGGGAGATGAACCATCTAGCAGGGTTGTTGCAGCCTATTCCCATTCCGGAGGGGAAATTGGAGAGTATTTCGATGGATTTCATCACAGGGTTGCCCGCGGTGCAGGGCAAGGACTGTATATTTGTCGTCGTTGATCGACTGACGAAATATGCACACTTTTTCACCATATCTGTGCAGTATACAGCAGCACAGGTGGCAGAGCTGTTCTTCCGGGATATCTTCAGGTTACATGGTCTTCCTAAGACCATTTTCAGTAACAGGGACAGCCGCTTCATGGGTGGATTTTGGTAGGAGCTTTTTTGGTTGGTGGGGACAGAGTTGACACCGAGTACCAGCTACCACCCACAGATAGACGGGCAGACGGAGATAGTTAACAAGTGGCTGGAGGGCTACTTGTGTAACTATGTCAATGGGCAGTAGAGAGCGTGGCTGAAGTGGCTGCACCTAGGAGAGTACTGCTACAACACCACCCATCACATGTCTATCGGTATGTCTCCGTTTTATGCACTGTATGGTTACCATGCTTTATCTTTCGTTGATGTGATGTTTGGTGCCAGCAAGACTCCGAGAGCCAAGATTTGGATCCAAGAGAGTCAGGACATCCTCCAAGTTCTCAAGGATAACATGGCTACAGCACAAAATCAGCAGAAGCTGTATGCCGACAAGGGTCGGGTGGAGAGACAGTTTGAGGTAGGGGACTTGGTCTACCTTCGCTTGCAGCCATACCGACAGTCGACTCTGAAGCACAAGGGGGTTGAAAAGCTCAAGCCCCGCTTTTATCGACCATACAGGGTGATACGCAGGGTTGTACAGGTTGCCTATGAGTTGGAGCTGCCCCAAGGTAGCAAGATTCATAAAAATTTTCATGTATCATGCCTGAAAAAGGCTTTGGGACAGCAGGTGATAGTGACGGAGGAGCTTCCGCCTACATATGATAAGGGGCATTTGGTGCTACAGCCGGAGGCCATCATTGATGTCAGAGAGAGGCAGTTGCGGAGAAGGACAGTCCCGGAATTCTTGGTGAGGTGGAAGAATTTGCCGGATGAGGATGCCACTTGGGAGAGTGAGAATATCTTGTAGCATCCATCACTATAGTTGCTTGGGGTCAAGCAACATTTTGCCGGGGGAGACTGTAATATTTCCAATTAGCGATAGCTAATTGGAAATATTAATTTTGATCAATTTTGCCTTCTATAGTTAGAAATATAAATAAATTGAGTGAAAGGGGGACATAACTCACTAAAATAAAGTGCACTCCCTAGTAGACTCAACATTGTGACTTAAGTGGGCCAAGGGGGGCCAAGAGACCACGTAGAGGGGGACTCACTTAGACCACGTGGGCCATGACAGCGCAGTTTAGTTGGCAACGTGGGCCAAAGGGAGGATACGTTGGAGATGGTGGGGCCTAGGGTTGAGAGAGGACCATTGTTATAAAAAGGAGGAGAGCCTCCTCATTTCCTCATTCGAGTTTATGCATATTGATCTAGTCACTATGACTTTGAGCACGCTGGCTGTTTAGCTTGTCTGCAGCACTGTTTAGTGCATTGAGTGTCTCCATTCGAAGATCTCACCCTCAGCCCCGAGAGACTTCGAGTGCTTGCTTGAGTGAGGTTGTCCCATCAGTATTTTGCGGGAGGATTGGAGTTTGGCATTCGTGGAGGAGAAATGCATCCATAGACTATGTAGTCTTAAGAGGGAGGATGCAGTCCATATTGAGGGAGCTCCTGTGTGGCATTCTTCCAGAGGATTTTGGTCAGGAGATTGAGAAAGGGGCCAACCCTTGCCTATTGGAGACTTTTGGTTGAGCAGGAGATCATATTTTGGAGTATTCCATTCAGTCTCAGCGCAGAGCCTTGGAGGATAGCGTTGATCCCCAAGGGGGGTATTTTCGGGGGTCAGCCATTCCAGAAACGCCCTCTAGGCTTTTCTGGGTATTGTGAGTAGAGGCGGATTCCAGAGTTTCAACTCATTCCGAGTAGGGGAGCAGCCCCAACTACTCATTTGGTTCCAACAGTAGTAGCTACACGGCAGTTTTCCAGCAACTTGGACGTAGATCAGAGAGCAGCCATTCCATCGATATTCTGAGAGTATTCCAACAATTGCCTGGTGCAACTTGAGGTGCCATCACTCTGATCACATCTTGTACTCATTGTTATTTCTCAGTATAATAAAATGTCTCAGTATTCTCTCTATTTTATGTGTATCTATTGCATATATTGTTTCTAGCATTTCATGTACTGTTGTATGATCCGCATCACTACTTTGAGACATTTTGTTGTTATACAATCTGTTGTGTTTTTCCCATACTCTATAGACGGAGTCTGGTGAGGGCCAGGTAGCCTCTAGATCTCATGCTCTCTTCAGAGGTGAAATATTTGGTCAATGCCCCTCTAGTCCATCTCTGGTTTAGAGTTGACTGTGTTTGAGAGATATCCCTAAAAAGGGATATTATAGTGGTATTAGAGCTCATAGATCTGGCTCAGCCTGTGGAGCTAGTTGTCTATGACACTGGGGGAGAAGCCATATATTTGCTATAGAGGTAGAAGGTACCATGATAGAGAGCGTAGGTTGCAAATCACCTACGGAGAGGGTGATTGCGTTCCAGTGGTGGACATGGAACAGGAGGAACCAGTGGTGGACGTAGAACAGGATCCAGTAGTAGATGCAGAATAGGAGGAGCCAATGGCAGATGATAGTGATGCAAAAAAGTTTGGGGAAGCACTCCTCAAATTAGTGCAGGATATGGCGAGGCAAATCGAGATGATGGGTCAGAGATTCACTATTATGGAGGCTAGACAGCGTGAAACCCCAAGGGGCTTCTAGGTTGGTGAGGGGTCGGGCACATCCTACCATTTGAAGGAGAGGGATGCCACTTCGCACCAGGCATCACATGCCCCCACTCGTTCCACTATGCCCACTTTTTTTGGGTGCAGAAACTGGGGTAGGAGCACAGCAGGAGCCAGAGCCTGGCCACATGGGTGATTATTTCGCTGAGTATCAGGTATATGGGCAGGAGTTCAGGGATGCCCTTTCATTTAGAGATTTTGTTCAGCTCCAGCGGGACAGCTGACCCCGTGACCATCACAGAGGACATCGGCATTATCATGAGGGAGATACCCAGCGTACAGTGAGCAGATTCCATTTGCCCACGTTTGATGGCTCATCAAACAGTTCAGCAAAGTTTTGGGTGGAGAAGCTGGACATATATTTCCAGCTCAACCAGATGTCAGAGACGGAGGCCATCAAGGTGGCGATGCTGCATTTGGATGGTGAGGCCCGGGATTGGTGGTTCCATGGGATGGTTACACTCGGACATTCGACAGTGACCACATATACCGATTTCACCCAGAGATTGATAGAGAGATTTGATCGGAGGGATCCGGAGGAGCACTTTGTGGAGATGACGAGGCTTAAACAGAGCGGGAGCCCAGAGACATATATTGCAGATTTCTTGAGACTTTCAGTGATGGTGCCCGATCTATCCACAGCACAGATGATATACATGTTCATTGAGGGGTTAGTAGAGCCGCTTCGAGATTTGGTCAGATCCGCCAGACCAGCCACACTCCAAGGCGTAGTTGGCAGGACCTAGGATTTTCAGGATGTTTTACCCCGAACCAGGACACCTTACCCCCAAAGACATGCTTTTCAGCCAAAGGGGAAGGTTGTGAGGATTCCGCCTCCTAAGGGGAATTCGGGTAGGGGATAGCTAGATGATGATGCCAGGAGGGAGTTGAAGAAGAAGAGGTTGTGTTTTACCTGTCAGGAGTCGTGGGCATCGGGACACAGATGTGCTGCTGGCAAAGCACATTTTATCGAGGTATTCTCCGAGAGCAGCGAGGAAGAGGATGAGTATGAGGATGGGGAAGCAGGAGACAGTCAAGAAACGCAGGACCATTTTCCGCCTGCACCTCCAGGAGCAGGAGGTGCATCTTTTGCACCCACAGGGGGGACCCTTGCAGCATTGCGGGGAGTCCCCAAGTATTTGACTCTGCGTGTCCGAGGGACAGAACATGGGCAGTGAATTTCGGTCCTGGTAGACAGTGGGGCAACCCACAACTTCATCGATGCACAGATGGTTGAGCGAAGAGGCATATTGATAGAGAGCTTCGATGAATTTCCAGTGTTGGTCCTAGTGGATCAGACGATGCAGAGTGCCAGATATGTTCCAAAGCTGGCTGTGACGATGGGCACCTACACAGTGACTGACCACTTTTTTGTGGTTAACATACCGGATAACAATGTGGTATTGGGTGTACAGTGGTTGATTACTCTAGGGAAGGTCACCACAGATTGGGAGGCCTTGGAGATGGAGTGGGATGATAAGAAGACTGGGAAGCATGAGAAGATACGTGGGATGCACACTTACCCACCCCAGACTGTTTCAGCCCACCGGATGGAGGCAGACTTCTGAAAGGGAGACATAGAGTGCACAGTAGCACTGCGTGCATCAGAGGCAGGGACTACCGGGCAGTCAGTTCATCCTGATATACAGACCATCCTTGACAGGTATGTCGTGGTGTTTGGGGAGATACCACCGATACAGCCACCAGATAAGGGGTTTGAGCATACTATTGAGTTAGAGCAGGGCATTCAGGTCATTATCACCACACCCTATAGGCACCCCAAGGCCTATCGGGACGAGATTGAGCGGGCCATCTAGGAGTTGTTGGCTCTTGGACACATTCGGCCTAGCACCAGTCCTTTTGCTTCTTCGGTAGTGTTGGTGAAGAAGAAGGACGACACATTGAGAATGTGCATTGATTACAGGGCTTTGAGTAAAAAGACCATGAAGAACAGGTACCCTATACCGCGGATTGATGAGCTGATGGATGAGTTGAGACGAGCACAGTTCTTCTCGAAGATCGATTTGAGATCCAGGTACCAGCAGATTCGCATGAGGGAACAAGACATTCCCAAGACCGCTTTCAGGTGCCATTATGGCCACTTTGAGTTCTTGGTTATGCCTTTCAGGCTAACCAATGCACCAGCCACTTTCCATTCATGCATGAACCACATCTTCCGCAGTCACTTGAGAAATTTTGTGTTGGTATTTTCTGATGATATACTGATATATAGAAGGACTTGGGAGGAGCATCTCCAGCACATAGAGGCAGTGCTGCATATCTTGGAGGAGCAGCAGTTCTATGCTAAGTTCTCCAAGTGCGAGTTTGGGTTGACGGAGATGCTATATTTGGGACACATCATAGGAGTGGATGGAGTGAGGGTCCACGAGGAGAAGATCAAGGCCATCAGAGATTGGCCAGAGCTGAGGAACGTGACGGAACTTCGAGGATTTGTTGGTATCTGCACTTATTACAAGAAGTTCGTCAAGAGTTTCTCTCAGCTTGCTGCACCCCTTACAGATTTGACGAAGAAGGGGGCATTCAGTTTGTCATATACAGCGCAGCAGGCCTTTGACAGGCTCAAGGAGGTGATGAGCAGCTTCCCAGTACTTGCATTGTTGGATTTCACGTAGCCGTTTTTCCTAGAGTGTGATGCATCGGGAGAGGGGATCGGTGCAGTATTGATGCAGGGAGGTCACCCGATAGCTTTTGAGAGCCGGAAGCTCCTTCCTCATGAGCGGCTATATGCCATATATGACAAGGAGATGTTGGCCATCATGCATGCCTTGGACAAATTCCGGCAGTACCTCGTGGGTAACAGGTTCAGGGTAAGGACTGACCACAACAACCTCAGGTTCTTTTTAGAGCAGAAGCAGCTACAGGAGAGGCAGCAAAAGTGGGTCAGCAAGATCCAGGCCTACGAGTTTGACATCGAGTATGTCAAAGGGAAGAACAACGTGGTGGCTGATGCACTTTCACGGAGACCAGTCGCGTTGTCCTTGATGAGTCTAAACACAGATTGGAGGGCTCGACTTTCGGTGGAGTACTCCAAGGACAGGTTTTCTTGCGAGGTTCTGTATGGACAGGTGACGGATGATCGATACAGGGTGATGGATGAGATCATCTACTACAAGGATAGGATCTTCTTGACTGAGGGCTCTCAGCTCAAGAAGAAGATACTATAGGCTTCTCATGATTCACCATTGGCTGGTCACCACGAGTTTACCAAAACCTATAGGGCAATCAGAGAGAGGTTCTCATGGAAGGGCTTCAAGGAGGACGTACTTCAGCATGTCATGGAGTGCAAAGTTTGCCAACGCAACAAGGGGGAGATGAACCATCCAACAGGGTTGTTGCAACCTCTTCCCATTCCGAAGGGGAAATGGGAGAGTATTTCGATGGATTTCATCACAGGGTTGCCCACGGTGCAGGGCAAGGACTGTATATTTGTCGTCGTCGATCAACTGACGAAATATGCACAATTTTTCGCCATATCCGCGCACTATACAGCAGCATAGGTGGCAGAGCTGTTCTTCCGGGATATCTTAGGGTTACATGGTCTTCCCAAGACCATTGTCAGTGACAGGGATAGCCGCTTCATGGGCGGATTTTGGCAGGAGCTTTTTCGGTTGGTGGGGACAGAGTTGACACCAAGTACCAGCTACCAGCCACAGACAGACGAGTAGACGGAGATAGTTAGCAAGTGGCTGGAGGGCTACTTGCGTAACTATGTCAGTGGGCAGCAGAGAGCGTGGCTGAAGTGGCTGCACCTAGGAGAGTACTGCTACAACACCACCCATCACATGTCTATTGGTTTGTCTTCGTTTTATGCATTGTATGTTTATCATGCTTTATATTTCATTGATGTGATGTTTGGTGCCAGCAAGGCTCCGAGAACCAAGATTTGATTCAAGAGAGTCAGGACATCCTCCGAGCTCTCAAGGATAACCTGGCTACAACACAGAATCAGCAAAAGTTGTATGCCAACAAGGGTCGGGTGGAGAGACAGTTTGAGGTAGGGGACTTGGTCTACCTACGCTTGCAGCCATACCAACAGTCGACTCTGAAGCAAAAAGGGGCTGAAAAGCTCAAGCCTCGCTTTTATGGACCATACAGGGTGATACGCAGGGTTGGACAGGTTGCCTATGAGTTGGAGATGTCCCAAGGTAGCAAGATTCATAACATTTTTCATGTATCATGCCTAAAGAAGCCTTTGGGACAGCAGGTGACAGTGACAGAGGAGCTTCCACCTACAGATGATGAGGGGCATTTGGTGCTACAGTCGGAGGCCATCATTGATGTCAGAGAGAGGCAGTTGCGGAGCAAGATAGTCCCGGAATTCTTGGTGAGGTGGAAGAATTTGTCGGATGAGGATGCCACTTGGGAGAGTGAGAAGATCTTGCAGTATCCATCACTACAGTTGCTTGGGGTCAAGCAACATTTTTCCAGGGGAGACTGTAATATTCCCAATTAGCGATAGCTAATTGGAAATATTAATTTTGATCAATTTTGCCTTCTATAGTTAGAAATATAAATAAAGTGAGTGAGAGGGGGACATAACTCACTAAAATAAAGTGCACTCCCTAGTAGACTCAACGTTGTGACTTAAGTGGGCCAAGGGGGACCAAGAGACCACGTAGAGGGGAACCCACTTAGACCATGTGGGCCATGACAGCGCAGTTTAGTTGGCAACGTGGGCCAAATGGAGGCTACGTAGGAGATGGTGGGGCCTAGGGTTGAGAGAGGCCCATTGTTATAAAAAGGAGGAGAGCCTCCTCATTTCCTCATTCGAGTTTATGCATATTGAGTTGGTCACTTCGACTTTGAGCACGCTAGCTGTTTAGCTTGTCTGCAGCACTGTTTAGTGCATTGAGTGTCTCCGTTCAGAGATCTCACCCTCAGCCCCGGGAGACTTCGAGTGCTTGCTCGGGTGAGGTTGTTCCATCAGTATTTTTCGGGAGGATTGGAGTTTGGCATTCGTGGAGGAGCAGTGCATCCATATACTGCGCAGTCTTGAGAGGGAGGACGCAGTCCATATTGAGGGAGCTCCGTTGTGGCATTCTTCTGTAGGATTTTGGTCAGGAGATTGAGCAAGGGGCCGGCCCTTTCCTATTGGAGACTTTTGGTTGAGCAGGAGATCATATTTTGGAGTATTCCATTCAGTCTCAGCGCAGAGCCTTGGAGGATAGCGTAGATCCCCAAGGGGGGTATTTTCGGGGGTCGGCCATTCCAGAAATGCCTTCTGGGCTTTTCTGGGTATTGTGAGTAGAGGTGGATTCCAAAGTTTCAGCTCATTCCGAGTAGGGGAGTAGCCCCAACTACTCATTTGGTTCCAGTAGTAGCAGCTACATGGCAGTTTTCCAGCAGCTTGGACGCAGATCAGAGAGCAACCATTCCATCGATATTCTGAGAGTATTCCTACACTTGCCTGGTGCAAGTCGAGGTGCCATCACTCTGATCACCTCTTGTACTCATTGCTATTTCTCAGTATAATAAAATGGCTCAGTATTCTCTCTATTTTATGTGTATCTGTTGCATATATTGTTTCTAGCATTTCATGTACTATTGTATGATCCACATCACTACTTTAAGACATTGCGTTGCCATACCATCTGTTGTGTTTTTCCCATACTTTATAGACGGAGTCTGGTGAGGGCCAAGTAGCCTCCAGATCTCATCCTCTCTTTAGAGGTGAAATATCTGGTAAACGCCCCTCCAGTCCATCTCTCGTTTAGATTTGACTGTGTTTGAGAGATATCCCTGAAAGGGGATATTGCAAGTGATTTACTGTGATAATCAGAGTTGCATTAAACTCACGGAGAATCCATTATTTCATGAAAGGTCAAAGCATATCGGCATCAGATATCATTTCATCAGAGACTATGTTCAGAAGGGAGCTGTGAAGCTTGAGTATATTCCCACTGATGAGCAGGTTGCAGATATTCTTACCAAAGCCTTACCACGGGGAAAGCATGTCTACTTCAGAGACAAGATGGGCGTGGTGAGGAACACCTTACTCGGTAAGAGGGAGTGTTGAAATTTGGTTACCGGAGGACAGGTGGTTCCCTGAGGCTTTGATCTTTGGCCTAGGGAAAAGTGTCCAAAAGAATTTAATTTTCTCCTAAGGTGACTTTATAAAGTTATAAAGTCAAATATAATGTAAAAGTGACTTTAAGTGATAAAGTAACTAAGTCTAATTTTAAAGTGACTTTAATAAAGTCAAAGTGAAATTAGAAAGTGAAAAGTGACATTGGAAATAAATGACTAAGAGGGTCTTTATTAAAGTGGGGTGAATTAAAAAATAGAAAATGAGATTTAAATGAGCATTTAATCTCAGCCCTAGATCTAAAGCTATCTCAGCCATTGGATTTAGGGATTCCCCAAAAGTCACTTAGGGTTAGGTTAAAGGAGGAAAAGTAGGGAAAAGATCATTCAGTCTTTCATCAGTAGATTGAGATAAGGAGGAGAGAGAGCTGGAGAATTTCTAAGCTTGAGAAAGTGAAGGAGAGGAAGAGTTGAGCAGTCCATACAACAGCAAGAGGCTGCATGTTTTTCGAGGCAACAAGTCTGTACAGTAGCACAATTTTCGAGGCAGTAGTCCGTACAGCAAGCTAAAGGCACGGATTCTGAGGTTGTTGGGCACAATTTTTGAGGCAACAAGCATGGATTTCGAGGAGGAAGTTTTTTTGTACTTTTCTGTACAGTTGTACAACTAAGTATTGGGCATGGTTTTCAAGGTTGTTATTTGCTGTAATAAATTTCTATTTTGAATATTTTGTTGTTCCGGCACATTTTCCGAGGTGGAGGCAAGCACAGAAAACGAGATAAGTCTGTACATTGTTTGCTGGAATTTTTCCTGTACATTTCACTTCTCTGTAAAAGCATTTTCCAGAAATAAAGAGAAGCTTTCGAACTGCTTTTCCCCAAGAGTTGTAGGGGGTTTTTCCAGGGTCATCTTAACCAAAAATTAGCGTGTCAAAATTCTGTGTGGCTGATTTATTTTTCTAAGTTTTTATTTCTGCATTTCAGTACTGTGAAATTTCCAGAATTTGTGTTTTCAGAAAATAATTATTTTTCCAGCTTGTTGAATGTATGGCTATGGGATGGGAATTTAATTATATGGGAGAAATAAGGCGAAACTGAAAATCGAGGTTGGGTCACAAAATTTCTACAAAAAACTTGGTTGAATTCTTCCGCAACAAGAGAAATTACTGGTCAGCGTCTTCTTGGCTGGCCCAGCGCAATCCCAGCGTGGCTCAGAAGTGGATTGCGTAACCGTATACCGGGTGACGCAGTCCTTATGCTGCCCTGAGAAGGGTCTGCGTAAGCCCAAAGGTCTTCTGCAGCTTCAACACTGTCACTTGGATCTGATTTCCCTTGCTGTCAAGATGCCCTTTCCGGATCTACTGCTTTTTCTGCCACCCTGCAGAAAAAAATATTTCTTCAGCCGATTTGCTGAAGATTCAGCTGGATCTGCTATCACTCTGATACCATGTGAAAAGTCTACTGCAGTGTATTGGTTTATTTTCTCCTACTTGATTTAATTTATACAAGTTATTTTCAGAAGTTAGATTCAAAAAAAACTGAAAATAGACACCACTACAGTCTACACATGCAGATCATTTACTGAATAATTCACTCATGCAACAAAGTGACACTTGGATTTTTTGACATAACTCCCCGAAAAAACCCAAAGTGGGAAAACAAGTTCAGTAGATATGAGGGTTTTATTATTAAGTAGTTCTGAGTACAGCAAATCTAGGTTCCAATCTTGGAAAACGCGACAGAGAATAAAATATATAAAATCTGCAGTTAACCTGAAGATTTAGTGCCAAATATCTTACTAATCCACACCCTCAAACTGGATTTACAGGACTCAGCTTGAGAAAAGACCCTAGAAACCCTCAGCGCTGCTTCTGAAGCCCTAGCGTTGCCCTGGAGGGACTACGTCAGCCTCTGCGTGGCTCTAGGAGGGCCTGCGTCACCCTAGGAGGGTCTATGCTACCCCTACGCTACCTCTACTTGGCTAGCGTCAGCCTTGTGTGGCCCTAGCTCCCTCTGCACTGTCCCTGCTGCTCTGTGTGGCTCTGAAGCCTCTCTGCGTTGTCCTTGTGGCTGCTCCTCTTGCCTCTTGCTGTCTCTTGGCCCCGGAATCAGAACATTCCCTTGGCCAATACTACACCTCACTACAGGAAATTCCACTGGAAATTCTTAGCATACCCGCCCCAGAATTCCAACTCTATTCCTCAGTTCTACAGAAATTGTGTGTCATCAACTAACCCTCAAGCCTTTCTCTTATACTTTTTCATTGAACCCTTCAACGACCGATATTAAATCATCCATCAACGGCTGATATTAAAAGACTGCTTGATCCATGTGACTTAAGACAATTTCGGCACATGTTTTAATTAATTCACTTTAATTATTTTATTTTCCTAAGTTAGACTTGGAAAATCCATTAAAAATAATTAATTATTTGAATAACTTCAACACAACTTGAAATTTCTCAAATCCATTTCTGGGTCTTGCAGATCAGGTGTATTCTAGTCCCTCCACAAAATTTGGGATCTAGAGCACAACTGATGCTACCCCAAATACACGAAATCTCAACAGTACATACAGTTGTCCATATTCTCAACAAAGCTCATCTCAGCCAAACTGTGACAAGACTCCATATGAATTATGGCATGGGAAACCAGCATCAATTAAGAACTTTAGAGTCTTTGGTAGCAAATGTTTCATAAAGAATAATGATGAAAAATTAGGGAAGTATGATACAAGAGCTGATGAAGGAATATTTTTGGGATATGCATCCAATAGTAAGGGATACAGGTGCTACAATAAAAGACTGCATAAAATTGTGGAAAGCATTGATGTGAAATTCGACGAAGATAGACAGAATCAGAAGCACAAACTGCGCCAATCCTCCAAATGACCATGAAGATGAGAATCAAGAAAATGAAGAACGGAGTAAGACAACATAAGATACAAAGATAAACTCAAAAGGAACCTCGAGACACACTCAGAAGAACCATCCTGAAGACCAAATTATTGGAGACAAGAGTGCAGGAGTCCAAACCAAAAGACAGCTAGCTGAACAAACCAAGGAAGTGTACCTAGCCATGTTGTCACAGATAGAACCGAAGAATTTCGATGAAGCCAGCAAAGACAAACATTGGGTAAATGCTAGGAATGAAGAATTAGACCAAATTGAGAAGAACAAGACCTGGGAGTTAATGCGAAGACTTTTTGGGAAAAATGTCATTGGCACAATGTGGATATTCAAGAATAAGATGAATGAACAAGGTCAGGTAATCAGAAATAAAGCCAGACTTGTATGTAAGGGATACTCTCAAATCGAAGGATTTGACTATGATGAAAATTTTGCCCTTGTAGTAAGGATGGAAGAAATTAGAATGTTTTCGGCTTTTGCATGCTATCATGATTTCAAGGTATATCAAATGGATGTGAAGTCTGCCTTCACGAATGGAGATCTAGAGGAAGAAGTCTACATGGAACAACCTGAAGGATTTTCTTTAGCAGATAAACACGACTATGTGTGCAAATTAAAGAAAGCCTTATATGGTCTCAAACAAGCACCATGTGCATGGTATTCTAGGTTGGACAAGTACTTTCAAAAAAAACTTTTCAAGAACATATTTGGTGGCAACAAGGATGACATCATGTTTGGTAGCAACAAGGATGAGTTAGTAAAAGGATTTGCAGAAGAAATGAAGTCAGAATTTGAGATGTCTATGATTGGAGAGCTTACCTACTACCTAGGACTTCAAATTCTAAAAAAGAACAAAGGCATATTCATTTCACAAGAAAAATACTTAAAAGATATGTTAAAAAGATTCCAAATGGAAGACTGCAAACCTGTGTCTACTCCCATGATCACTGGATGCAAGTTATGTGCTGATGATGGATCCGAAGATGTAGATTAAAGACTTTACAGATCTATGGTAGGAAGTCTACTATACCTAACTGCCTCTAGACCAGAGATTATGTTGGCAGTAGGACTTGTGGCAAGATATCAAGCAGCACCAAAACAAAATCACCTACTAGCAATCAAGAGGATATTTAGATACCTGCAAGGAACTACACATTATGGCCTATGGTATCCAAAGGGAAAAGACTTCACATTGACAGCATATACAGATGCAGATTGGGCCAGTTGTGTGGATGACAGGAAAAGCACAAGTGGAGGTGCATTTTATTTGGGAGAAAGTTTGGTGGCATGGTTAAGAAACAAGCAAACATTTGTCTCTCTATCTACAACAGAAGCGGAATACATAGCAGCAACAGTTTTTGCACTCAAGTAATTTGGATGAAACAAACTCTCCTAGACATGAAAGTAAGCATCACTAAACCTATTTCTATCAAATCTGACAATAAAAGTGAAATAAGTATATCAAATAATCATGTTCTTCATTTGAAAACCAAGCACATCCCAATAAGGTACCACTTCCTCAGAGAACGAGTAGCAGAGAAATTAGTAAAGATGGAGTATGTACCAACAAAGGAACAAACAACAGACATATTCACAAAACCTCTTGCTAGAGAACCATTCGAATATCTAAGAGACAAACTAGGGGTAGTGTCTATAGATGATACTCTCTGATATGCAAAAAAAAGAAGAAGATGGAAATTCACTAGCAAAGGCTGCAATATAAGAAACATAAATAGTGCAGTAGACAAATGATAGTCAGTATCAGACAAGAAAGCATCATTCCAGGGGGAGAGAAGCCCATAAAAGTTGTCACAGAAGAGCTAGAGCTATGAAGCTGGTAAATATCTACAGAGTATGGTATGGTACAAGTCCTCAAGATGAGAGTATTATGACAGAAGTACATCAAAATTCTAGCACATATCACCTATATCAAGCAGTAAGGGATATAACTACAAAACATTCTTTGGTGACATTCCCTCCATTCATGCAATCTAAATAATTTTCAAAGTGTTCTCCCAACAACTATTATACACCAACCTGGAGTAGCAAAGTATAAAGTCAGAAGAAGAAGGCCTATAAAGGGGGAAAAGAAAATGCAAGGATAGAAACTACATTGGTAAATGTGCAACCCTTTTCCATTGATGTCAAAGGGGGAGAAAATGCAAGCAGAAGAAGAAAGGCTATTCTGAAAAGCAAGCAGAGGAAGGAAGACACCTCTTATAATGAAAGGGGGAGGAAGTCTTGAAGGAAGTATTGGAGTGTTGGAGGAAGTGTTGCCGTCAATGCCAAAAGGGGAGACTGTTGGAAATATTGTCATTGATGGAAAAGGAGCACAAAGGAGTAGCACCTGAACTATCAAAAAGGCACAGGCAGCAAAGGCAGCTAAGAAGCAATGCAGACAATGAGCAAAGGAAGCTAAGGCAGACAAGGTAGTAGTGAGTAAGGCGTGCAGCAAGAGTAATAATCCCAAGTCGGAGTGAATAAAGAATAGAAGAACAAGCTCAGGAGAGATCAGCGTGTTTATAAACTGAATAAAGCTCAGGAGAGATTAGCGCATTTAGAAACTGAATAGCGGAGATGCAGAGTAGCGGTGGTCGCAGAAAGAAGAAAAATCGACTAAGGTAGAGAACACTTAGAAGAATTCCAAGGGAGGCGAGCGGACGGTCAAGATTAGATCGCAGAAGTGAAGGCAAGAGATGAACAGATGAGATTACATCGCAAGATGAGTTGGGAAGGACAATCGGATTTGCAAGCAGCAGCGAGGACCGTAGATCTAGTGCAGATCAACAGTGACAATCACATCGCAACCGTGAACATAGCGCACATCGCAGGGTATAGTGTTTACGGTTAGAACTTTGCAAGTTAAGATATTTAACATGCGATGTGAAGTGGATCGGCAAGGAGACAAGCATGGACCGTCTGATCCAACGAAGACCAACGACGAAGATCGAAAGCGCAAATTGAAAAGTTTAGCACTTAAGTGTTAAGGCCGTCGCAAGGTAAGTTATTTTGTGTGCGATGTGAAGTGGAGAAGGGACATGTGTTGGCACAGTAGGGCAAGCAGTGAGGACCGTTAGATCATATGGAAGATCAACAGCGGATGGCGAATCGCAAGTTCGCACATCGCAAATGTTAGCGGACAGCACTAAGGCTTCGCATGGTATGTTAATTAGTTTGCGATAAGTTTAGAAAGATGCGATGTTGTGAAAGGTAGGAACCACGTGTCAGCATTGTGCATTAGTGCACATCACAAATTTTAGAGGTTACCGTCAAGAGTTCGCACGGTATGGTAAGTTGTTGGCGATGCGATGCGGGAAGGATGGAAGGATGCGATGTGATGAGGGAGGAGCCACATGTCAGCACTGCACACTAGCACACATGGCAGATTATATGGTTTAGCGTTATCGATAAGAGTTAAACTTGCGAGCAAGCGATTGCTATAAGACAAAGAGGTATCGAAAGACCGTTAGATCTGGCGAAGATCTACAGTGGAGATTACAACACAACTTCGCATCGGCGGAATGATCAGCTCGCTATTAAGGTTGTTTGGTAAGTTTGTCGAAATGCGATGTGTTGTGATTGATTCAAGGTATTGTGGGACCCTCTAGCAGGAAGTTCCGCATGTATGCAAGAGATTTGGGTTTATGTGTAGTCTGGTTTAAAGTAGCGTTGCTTGATCGCTAATATATGTATGTTGTATTTAACTCCGAAGT
Organism: Pinus albicaulis; assembly: GCA_034641835.2. Classification (NCBI taxonomy): domain Eukaryota; kingdom Viridiplantae; phylum Streptophyta; class Pinopsida; order Pinales; family Pinaceae; genus Pinus; species Pinus albicaulis. The sequence goes on from CM076570.1 coordinate 977,663,779, forward strand.
TGTATTCTGGTGCGTGTAAAAGGAGAGTTATGTGGGCCAAAACCCACAGATCCGCGGGTTTGGTTAAAGAAGCCAGTCAAGATGAAAAGTGTCATGTAGATGTAGCTGTGCATTAAAATAAAACGCTGAATGTGCAATAAAAGGCTCGGGTAAGAAAAAGGACCTGGAGCTCGTGCAGAACAGCATGGGTTGAGTCGGGCAAAATTGCGGTCATACAACACAGTTGGAATATAACTACAGAAACATAAAAGACAAAGGAACAACAAGCAGAAGAGGAAAAACACACAACAAATCTAAGAAGTTGAAAGGGCTGAATGAAATATTTGAATGTAACTATAAATGTATTATTTGTTTTATATTGTTTGTGATGCAAAGGCAAGTCTCCCAGGCAAAGCAAAACTCCATTTGATAATGTAATAATTGTATATATTTTTAACATCTTGAATATGTTGAGTGAGGAAATGAATGGGTGGAAGGCAAGAGTCATGCCTGTTCACTTCATATTCCCATATAGAATTAAAACAACCATGAAGTTATCTCTATAAATGATGTTATTGTAATATGCATAGAGAGGTTAGAGAGTGGAATAATGAGAGAGAGAAAATAGAGAGGTTGTGCAGATCCAGAGCTGATATGAAGCAGATTTGAAGGTTGGAAGGGAAGCATTGAAGAAGGAGAAAAACAAAGCTGATATCCAGGTAAATCATCATATGATTTTATTGTAGTGTGAGGGAGTTGGTGCTTTTGTATCAAGTTGTAGCCTTATAGATGTCCATTTGTAGCTAGTTGAGGTAGGAGCCTCCTGTGGGTTGTAGCTTGCAGAAAATAGATGGGAGTTGGAGCTTCCTTGCAAGTTGTAGCTTGCAGAATTTGGGGTAGAAGCCTCCTGTAGGTTGAAGCCTGCATAAAATCAGTTGTGAGAGGGAGTTGGAGCTTGCCTTTCCATCACAATAATAATAAGATGTTGTTTTTTCTCTTTATGGGTTTCCATTTATATCTGTTGTCTATGTGCTTGATGATTAAGTGTTGATGTGATGTTTTAATCTGTTTAATTACTTGTTGTCCACACATTATGTTTGTTGATCCATTATGTATTAAGCTGCTTATGAAATGAAGGTGTAAATGAGTTAAATGAAAAAGTTTTAAAGGTCCATGAATGCATTAAACTGATTCACACCCCCCCCCCCTCTCAGTTTAACTAAGGGTTCATCAAGGATTCCAAACCTATTTGTAGAGATAACTTGTTTGTAAACTTGAGTGTTGGTTCCTGTAGAGACTGCTCGCTTTGGGGTTGAAGGAGCTACTTGATGATAGCTCGATGGAATTATCTAATTTTACTAGGGGGGTTGCTTGTCTTGAAGTTGAAGGGGCCATCGAATTTATGTCAGGGGGGCGAGGTTTGACCCCAATTTTTACTTCATCGTTTGCCATTATTCCTCCTTATTTTCTATTGTTTGAACTTGGGATTGATTTTCATGCAATCTTTAACGAAGTATCCATATCTGTGACAAGATTTGCATTTAAATGGCAACTAGTCAGAGTCCATATTCTAATTATCAAATGATTCTAGTTATCTAGGGTGAGCAAAGTAGCTTCTGGAAGGCCTTTTTCTAGGTCTATTTCAACATTGATCTTGGCGCATTCAAACATGCCAGCCTTTGTTTCATATTTCTCCTATTTGTTGCCAATGCTCCTTAGTGAGTCTTCGTTCCAACAATGTAAGGGAAGATAAGGCAATGAATCCATATAAGAACAATTGGTAGAATGTCAAGATTAGGATTCAAAATCTATAATCCAGTGACCAAGAAACATTCCTCTTGTTCTGAAGAAATATGGCCCATTTCAGAAAATGAGATTTCTATCATATTTGGCTTTGAACACAAAGGTGTAGAACCTTCTTCCATGGAAGTAATAAGTGAGTTTTTCTTTGATTGTGGCCATACAGGTTTTTTTGTATCCAAACATCCATTTGATTTGGGTGAGGACCAAATAACAATAAACTGCCCGCTGGGCCCTCTTTCATCTAGCTTCAAGGCCATGTGTTGGGAAGACAACTAGAAGATTTACTTTAGGAATTGGGCCCATATTTTTCGCAAAGTGAGACGGCTGCAATTTTTGGATCAATGTCTGCAAAGATGCAATGAGAGCTTGAAAAGTAGCCACATTGGAATCAAGAGGAGAGGAAAACCTCCTCCTGGACCCAAATCCATGGCCTTGGACCAAGCAGTGGGGACAAGAAAAGTTAGGGATTCTTAAAGTGCTATAGGGAAAGAGATTAATGATTAACATTTTTATGTTTGTTATGAAAGAAATGACCTTTTTCAACATCATCAACTTCAATCAGAATGTTTGTCCTAACATTGTTGAAAAGTAACTAGGTTCAGTCTTCATAATGACATGTGTAATTATGATTTTATGTAATTGATGAAAAGAAGAAAAAATAAAATTATTATTGTAATGCTTGTCTCATGGGTTTCATGAGCAAGGAATTTTATTTTAGTGATGGCTCCCATTGCGAGCCTTTAGGATTTATCATCTAGTCATAAAATTCAATTTGAGTCTATGTCGTGTATGAAGGACCCTTCTTGGGCATATTACACTTATGTATGAGTCAATAGAAATGTCAAGTAGCCCTCCAAGACAAGCACAAGGCACCCCTCTTCAACTCGGCTTCAAATGGAATTAATTAACTCCTCCAAATAGTCATGTTGGCTCACCCTATTCAAGTCGGCTTATTATAGAGGCAAACCACTATAAATAGGGTCATCCAAATTTCATTTAGACACATTTTCTGTGATCAAGTCTGAATCGAAAAGTGTGAAGTATAGCAGAAGAAGGAGACGAGAAAGAGCAGCCAAGAAAGTGCGAAGTATGAAGCTTAGTTACAGAAGAAAGATCCAAGAAAGAGAAGCCGAGAAAGGGTGAAGTCTGAAGCTTTTAGTTACAGCAGAAGGAGCCAAGAAAGAGCAACCGAGAAAGGGTGAAGTCTGAGGCTTAGTTGGAGCAGAAGGAGCCGAGAAAAAGTAACACTCCTCCTAGCCGAGTTGGAAAGAAGGGAGGCCGAGTTAAGAATTAGAAGAAGGTAAATTCTAGAAGGAAGGCCTAGATAGGAAGAAGATCAAGTCTAGAAGGGAGGCCGAAGGTTTGAAGCTGAAGAAGGTCGAAGTGAAGAGGAGCCGAGAAAAGGAAAGGAGCAGAAGGTTGACTACCGTTGTCAAATGATCTCATCAAGAGAACTTGTGTCTTGGTCTTGAAGTGGAAAATAGTTCAAGGGTTGTGGTCTTGGTATTCATCAATTGGAATCTCTATAAGAAGAATTTATTCGAGTTTTCCTCTCAAAGAGTGAGAGGTTTTGGCCCTGGCTGATAGACTATATTTTGGGTCTCTTGTCCCTTTATGGTGTATCCATGGGTAGTTGTTTGATGAAGAAGAAAACTAATAACCTAAGTAAAAGAAGATCCTAATCTAAAGAATTAAAAAGCACTCACAAACAGTTACTAATAGAAGATAAATCACTTAATCTCTATGCCCCTGGTTTCTCAACAAACATGTTATGAGTAACTTGCCAATGTTGCTTTCTAATACAGCTAAAATTTTGAATCACATATTTGGTAACTTGTGCAGTGATTTCTTTTAGGTTACCGAGTATTTTAGGAAATTAATGTTCAGAATTATAGCTTGGACAAGAACTTCCACATAGATTAAGCATGAATTTTGAAAAGTAGTTTATGATATTTTTAAGTAATTTCGAAAAGTGATTCTATCTTTGAAAAGTCGTTCTATTTTGTAATTCAGTTTAGTAAAAAAAGTTAAAAAGTAATATATTTAGATGTTAATTTTAAAAAGGGGCATCTCATGCATCCATGACTTAGATTAGGAGTAAACTCAAAAATAGATTAAGGGTTTGGTTACAGCTAAACATATAAAGACAATTTGAGATAGAGGTTTTCACACACAGTTGAGTAGTTCAACAGTTGAGCAGGTTGAGTGACTGAGTGAGGGAGAGAGATCAAGGATTCAAGCCGAGGTGAATCTGCGCAACAAGAGATAGTCTGTACAGGTGCAGTACAGTCATATGGACAGGCAGTGAAGTTGTCCAGTAGACTATACAACGGTTTCTGTTGTTTTCTGTGTTTTTTCCGCAGGTTGTACCTCCAAAGCAAGCCACACAAGCTCAATTCAGGGTGTTTTTGGTAATGGTGAAGTGCTATTTTTTCTAACAGCTTGCGGGGGTTTCCTTGTAAGTTTTTCGAAGCAATGAAAGCTGATTTTGAAGGATTAATTACCTGTGTATGTGTGAAATTGATTTTATGCCTCTGTCATTTAATTTCCAGCTATTGTGTGATTGATGCTATGGTCTGGAATTCATTTCTGCATTAATTAAATTTAACAATTACTTGGTTAATTGAGGTCATAAGGACTTTAGTCTAGGCCTGGAAATATTTACGATGAATACACATAGTGATACCAGCTTGTTTTGCTTTGATAAATTAAAAAAAGTGCTTAAAAGTTAATACCGATACAAGATTTATATCAGAAATTTTTGGTGGCCAGAGCAGATCCCTTGTTGTGGTTTGGAAATGGCCTTCAAAATTTTAAAATGATGTATTTTCCTCTATATGTTCTCATTACATACTGAAATTCAACTCCCTTCCAGTTTCGCTGATTGGTTTTCTAGAGATGATAGATCAAATTGAGCCTTTAAGATTTTATTACCTTGAATAGTTTCTTCTTGTAGCCTATGCTAGAAAATTTCATAAAATAACAAAAGAAAAATTCATAAATGGCCGAAACCTTTCTGGAATTGTTGCCTTTGGCTTTTTGCTTCATTCACCTATATTGATCTGCTCTACATTTGCAATGCTTATACTTTGTTATTTATCTTTTTGTTCTATCTAGTTCCCTTTTCCATCTGTTCTTGGAGTCTTCTGATCCATTTTCTCAATAATTTTCTAGGTAGTTTTTTTTTCTGTCTCATCTTGCTTGAATACTTGCATGATAAAATTCCTCAAGTTGTCCAATCTGTAGGAATTTACAGGGTAAGTTCCTTAGATCAAACATCAAAGGTCACCACTCACAAACAGATCACAGATCAGTACACCAGTATTTGACGTGGTTAAAGCCCTCGAAGAGGGAAACAGTCCATGACTTGAGCCAACGCGGCCACTTCAGGAAATTTATTAACATAAAGAAAGAAAATTTACATAAGATTCTCTCATAAACGGTTACCGGACAAATGACCCTCCATGCTCTTTAAATAGAGATCATGGACCAATCGGGTGTTAAGCCATGGATCAAGTGTCGGTAATACCGAGGAGAGAATGAACTGTCGGATCACTACATATCGTGACCATTGGATTATAAGTTACAAATTTACATAGTAAAGAAACACACTTTACCGAAATCTATGCTAGACCAAGTTATACTTAACTATTTCCTATGTGTCGAAATATCCTAACATTCACCCTTAACAACAACTTGGGATAGGCTTGAATGATTTACAAAGGTGACACAATAAAAGAAGGAAGGAGGCATTAGAGCCTATCCCCCCTTAATGATAACTTTCCTGAACTCCAAGCATAGATCGAATTTTGGTAAACTTTGCTTTTGTGAGAGCCTTTGTAAATATATCAGCAACTTGATCATTGGTTGAACAATACTGCACTTCAACAACACGATCATGAATGAGCTTTCTGATGAAGTGTATGTGTAGCTCAATGTGTTTCATGCATTGATGTTGAACTGGATCTTTGCATAGTTGAATGGCACTTTGATTATCACACCAAAGTGTAGTTGGATGTTGTTGATGAAGACCAAATTCGGACAGGATCTGAAGAAACAACAGGGCTTCCTTGTTGGCTTCAACTGCACCACGATACGCTGCTTCTGCTGAAGAAAGAGAGATGGCTATTTGTTTCTTACAAGACCATGTAATAGGTCCTGAACCAAGAGTGAATACATAAACTGCAGTAGACTTTCGATCATCAGGGTCACCAACCCAATCAGAATTAGTGAAACCAATCAACAATGGAGATGCTCCTGCACTATAATTAATCTCTAACTGAATTGTCCCTCGAATATATCGAAGTATTCTTTTAGCTGCTTTCCAGTGACTTTCATGAGGTTTGTGCATAAACCGAGCAACACGACCAACAACAAAGGAAAGGTCAGGACGGGTATGGGTTAGATACAGAAGTTTACCAACAAGTTGACGATATAAGTTAGCATCAACTTCAGGGGAAGTACAAGTGACTGAAAGCTTGACTCCAGAATGAAAGGGAGAAGGGGTTGGCTTACAGTCTTCCATGTGAAAGTAGCGTAGAAGATCACACGCATACTTGGAATGAGAAAGAGTAATACCTTCTTTGGATTGCAAGACTTGAAGACCAAGGAAATAATGCAATTGTCCTAAGTCAGTCATATCAAACTTCTTTTTGAGGCTAGACTTCACATGGTTTATATGGTTGGGATCACTACCCGTAAGGATAAGATCATCAACATAAAGAAGGATGATTAAGGACTTACCCACATTCTTGGTGTAGACAGTGTTGTCAGAATGACATCTAGAAAAGCCATTATCTAAGAGAAAGCTATCCATTTTGGCATACCAAGCCCGAGGAGCTTGTTTGAGACCATAGAGAGACTTCCTAAGGCGACAAACAAGGCTAGAGTCGTTTTGGATAAAGCCATGGGTTGTTCCATGTAGATTTCTTCATGCAAATCCCCATGTAAGAAGGCGGATTTAACATCCATCCGATGGACTTCCCATTTAAAGGAGGCAGCAAAGGAAAGAACAAGGCAGATAGAATTCATTTTGGCAATAGGGGAGAAGGTTTCAGTATAGTCAATGCCTTCAACTTGTGAAAATCCTTTAGCAACAAGACGAGCTTTATGTTTATCCACTTTTTCATCTGGTCCAAACTTTGTTCTGTAAACCCTTTTGCATCTGACAATTTTTCTTCCCTTTGGAAGAGGAACAAGATCCCAAGTATCATTTGCCAATAAGGAATGATATTCTTCATTCATAGCTTCATCCCAATCTGGATGACCTGAAGCTTCTTCAAACGTGTCTGGATCAAGATTTTCTAGTACTTGAGCTAATAAGGAAGAGGCTCTTTCGAACTGAGAACGTGTACAACGTTGATCTGCAGGGTCACCTGCAAGATAACCTGTTGCATCCCAAGTAAAGCGGACCCATCTTGGGAGTTGTGGAGCTGAAGGAAGATCTTGAGGAGGTGGAGGAGGATTGTCATCCTCACTGTCATCATCCGAACTAGAAGAATTGTTGTCAGAAAAATAAGAGATAGAGAGAGGTGGTTCATATGTCGAATCAGGCTCACAGGCCAAAGGTGGCACACCTGCTGAACTAGGCTCGCAGGCCGATATATTTTCATCAAATTTTACATCTCTTATAATGATTACATTTTTGGATTTTGGTTGAAGAAGTCTATATCCTTTGACATCTTCAGAACATCTAAAAAAAAGGCATTTTTCACTCTTAGGTTCTAAGGCTTTATGTTTCGCATCTGGAATATGGGCCCAAGCTTCACTTCCAAAAACACGAAAGTGTCTTACATCTGGTTTGAGTGATCTCCATGCTTCTTCTAGAGTGATATTCCTTAAAACCTTAGTAGGAGTGCGATTTACTATGTAATTTGCATAGGTAATTGCTTCTGCCCAAAAATTAACACTAAGTCCTTTAGATTGAAGCATACATTTAGCCATTTCTTTTAGAGTGTGATTCTTCCTTTCAGCTACACCATTTTTTTGTGGAGTATACGGAACAGTATGTTGCATTTGAATGCCATGCTTAGTGCAAAAGTGGATAAATTTGGTGTTAACATATTCTCCTCCATTGTCAGATCTTAACTTAAGAGTGTGATGTCTAGATTGTTTCTCAACAAAGGCCTTAAAGGCCAAGAATGTGTTAAAAACTTCACTCTTAAGTTTTAAGAAGTATACCCAAGTGCGTCTGGAAAAATCATCAATGAAAGTTAAGAAGTACTTATAGCCAAAGAAAGAACAATAGGAAGTGGACCACATAAATCACTGTGCACAAGCTGCAAAGGTGTTGAAGCGTGCCAAGAGGCACGTTTTTCAAAACTATCCCAATGATGTTATCTGAGTACACATCCGGAACAAACACCATCTCAGCAAGATACCATATGAAGACCTGTCACCATATTTTCTTTACATAGAGTTTGAAGAGAGCGATGGTTTAAGTGACCAAATCGTTCATGCCAAAGTTTGCTCACTTCATCATTATGAGTAACAAAAACAGAGGGAAGACATGATGACACAAAGTTATCAAACTTATACAACCTTGTGGAATCATCAGCAATGCCAATAGCTAAAATATGTCTCGGATCTCTTAGGTCCTTAATTACAACATCATGAGGTGAGAATTCTATTGTTTTCCCTTCACCTGAATGAGCTATCTGATAAATAGATAGAAAGTTGCAAGACAAGGTAGGAACACATAATACATCATTAAACTAACCATTATCTAGATGAATGGTTCCAGACCCTACAACACTAAGAGATCTATCATCACCAACATAAATATTTTTAGTGTTACAATCATTTAAAGAAGAAAACATGGCTTTATTTTTGGCCATGTGGTAGCTCCATAATCAATGAGCCACTCATGAGAATGAGAAGAAGAAGATACATTCAATGCATAACCAGGTCTTGATGCTTGACAACCACAAAAAAAAGTGTCATTCCTAAAGATGAAGTTGAAGGGTTCTCCAAATTGATGTTGTGCTTCTTCATTGCTGCTTCCAAGGCTTCCATCTTCTTAAAACATTTTGACTCTACGTGGCCATCACAATTACAAAAGTTGCAATGTCTATTTGTCTTCTTCCCTTTGTTTTTGTTGGCAATATGATGCAGAGTGTTGTCCTTGATGGCAACCCACCTGATGAAGATGATGGAATCCTACTTGACGAAGTTGTTCTATGTCTTGGTGAACTTGTTAAATGATGTAAATCTGATGTATAGACAATGAGTACAGAAGGTAATGATGGAAGGAATGTCAGTATGAGCTAGAACATGATGAAAAGAGTATGTCTCAATGCATACGCGGATTTGTCTATACAAAGTAGCGTATGCACGCGGGAAATAACGTTCCAAGTCGCGTATGGGAAAAAGCGCTCTAAATATGCAAAACCATGGGTAATCACCATGGTATTGACCCATTGTTTTGAGTAATGATTCGTCCATGTGACCCCGCCCAGGAATACCATCGAAAGTAATGTGGTTTTGGCTCATGGTATTGAAAAAGGGTAAACCTATATAAGGAGAAGAAAATCATTGTGCAGGGTGTGCGCATGAGTTTGGGCTTTGATGAATACTTCACTCTGAAGTATATTTGTATGGGTGAACTCTGTTCCTAATTGATAGATCTGAATCTATATGAACATGATGAAGGCTCAAGATCTCTAGATCTAGAAATGGTGAATGTCAAGGATGATCTGAAAAGAAGTGAAGAAGACCTGGCGCAATCCTGTTGAAGAGATTGAAGAAATTTGGGTAAGTTTATAGATCTGGTCTGTACTGCAAAGTTTATCTTTTATAGATCTATACGCAGGTTTGTTTCATGAAAAGCGCGTGTATACGCGGGTATGTGGAAAGAAAAGCGCGTATGCGCAGTTAGGGTTTTCTTTGGAAATTGTACTGAAGTATACGCGGGTTCATCTTCTGAAAGGCACGTATATACACGGGTCTTATTAAATAAAAGCGCGTATTATTTCTGATCTGATGGTTGCTAAAGGTTGAATGTGTTTCTGCATATCTATTCTGAAGTCTGGGTTATATCTGATATTCTGGCTACAGTGGTCTCACTGTTCTGTTTGAAGCAATGAGCAAGGTATGATTGTTGATAAGTGAAGGGTTGTGTTGAAGCTGTTTGATCCAGTTTGAAAATTGATGAAACGAGGTCTACAGTGGTGCTGAGGGTCGAAGCCTTCAGTCAGGGGGTTGTAGCTCCCTTCCAGGAGAGGCTGGTAAACAAGTTCAGGGGGTCGTAGCTCCCTTCCAGGAGAGGCTGGTAAACAAGAGCAGGGGGTTGTAGCTCCCTTCCAGGATAGGCTGGTAAACGAGAGAAGGTTGTAGCCTTCTGCAGGTGGTTGCCTGCGTGCTGGTTTGAGTCTGCACCAGTACATGATTGTAAGAAGTTTTCTTAATAACAAATTTTGAAGGCTGAAACAACGGCAGTGGTGGTTTTCTCCCGAATTGGGTTTCCACCTAAAAATCCTGGTGTTCATGTGTGTTGCATATGTGTGATGATTATTCTGTTCTGTCTGCACCTATTTACTGTTTCTGGAATATCTGATGAATGAATAATGCAATGATCTGAGTTAAGATTCAAACACATAATTAGATCTCTGGACATACGCGAGTTCTGTAAAGGATATCCGTGTATATACGCTAGTTCCATTCTGTAAAGTAGCGTATGGGTTTTTAGAAAGGAAAAAGTAAAAGTTTGATTGTCTGCACTAAATACTGATTCACCGCCCCCCCCCCCCTCTCAGTATTTTTCCCAACAATTGGTATCGGAGCAGTTCCTTCTGAAAAGGCTTAACCGCTAGAAGGAAGATCAAGCAAGATGAGCAATCATGAGGGAACAACATCTATTAAAGAAGGGTATCTTTGTGGGCTACAGTGAGACCTCAAAGGCCTTTCGGATTTATATTCCCACACAGAGGAGAGTTGTTGTTAGGCGGGATGTGAAGTTCGAGGAGGGTCGGGCTTTGAGAGTCACGGGGGTCGATGCTCTGGATCGACGGGCCGTCGGGAGTAGATGAGTCGGGCACGGGGATCCCGTGGGCGGGGATCAAGTACATCGATTACGGTGTCGGTCCATCGGTGGCCGGTGGCTTGCGAGTCGGAGGGTGGTGCTTTGGGGCGAGCGTACGGGAGCGATCCGCGGAAGCGGTTACTATAGGTAGTCCATTGATGAAGAAATTCACGGTACTTCGACATCTACGGAGTTCACGTTTAGGCATGAGGACGGTCGGCAAAAATTCGGGAGTTCGAGGATAATCAGGCTCTTAATGAGGAGGAGGAGTTTTATTCTCCAGCAGGAGAAGTGTGCTCGGGGAAGAGGAAGCCCAAGTGGCTTCAGGACACCTTGAGAGATGCCACATCTGTTGCTGAGCCTAAGAGGCCGGTCAGAGAGAGCAGACCACCTGAGAGGTTTTGTAGCTATATGGCAATGGCTACCAGCATCCTTGACTCAGAGCCTTCTAGCTATGAGGAGGCAGCTAGCCAGCAGGTCTGGAGAGAGGCCATGCAGGAGGAGTATTCTTCTATCATGAAGAATGATGTTTGGGAGATGGTGCCGAGGCCTGAGGGCAAATCCGTGGTTACTTCCAGATGGCTTTACAAGGTAAAGCATGCTACAGATGGCAGCATTGAGAAATTCAAAGCGAGGTTTGTGGCTAGAGGGTTCTCCCAGGTAGAGGGAGTTGATTATGAGGAGACCTTCGCTCCCATGGCTCGATATACTTCGATCCGCTCCATTATATCGATAGCAGCAGAGATGGGTTGGAAGATCCACCAGATGGATGTGAAGACCGCATTTCTTAATGGCTTCATACAAGAGGAGGTGTACATTGAGCAGCCACAGGGCTTTGAGGTGCATGGGAAGGAGTCCCATGTGTGCAGACTGAAGAAGGCCCTTTATGGCCTGAAGCAAGCTCCCAGAGCTTGGTACTCTAGGATAGATACATACTTGCAGGAGATGGGTTTCACAAAGAGTGATGCAGATTCGAACCTTTACTTTATTGTGATAGGTGAGGAGCCTCTCATTCTGGTGCTGTATGTGGATGACTTGGTCATTACGGATGCAGAGAGACTCATAGAGAGCTGCAAGAGAGATCTTGCGTCGGAGTTTGAGATGAAGGACATTGGTTTGATGCATTAATTTTTTGGTTTGGAGGTGTGGCAAGAGGAGGGGCATTTCTTCTTGGGACAAGGGAAGTATATTGTGGACATCCTTGGCAGATTCCACATGGAGGATTGTAGACCCATGTCGACACCTATGATCACCAACTGGAAGAAACTTCACGCTTCAGATTCCGAGTTGGTGGATCCCACATAGTATAGACAAGCGATTGGTTCCTTGATGTTTTATGGCCAACACTAGACCGGATATGTGTTGGAGTCAACACGATGAGCTAGTTCATGTGAGCCCAGGGGGGTGCACTAGGTTGTAAGCACATTTTGCCTTACTTGCGGGGGACAATGGAGTATGCAGGGGACAATGGAGTATCGTCTGGATTATAGCGGTGGGTGAATTGGCCGGGGTATCTTGATTCGGTGGGCGGTGGTAGCTGATAGGAAGAGCACTTCAGGGTGCTGTTTTGGGTTGGGTTCGGCGGTGGTGTCGTGGTTCAGCCGGAAGCAGCAGTCAGTAGCATTGAGTTCAGCAGAAGCAGAGTATATGGCAGCTAGTCTAGCTAGTTGTGAGGCCATCTGGCTTCGCAAGATGTTGTTTGGCTTATTTGGTCAGCCGTTGAGACCTTCAGTGATTTACTGTGATAATCAGAGTTGCATTAAACTCACGGAGAATCCAGTATTTCATGACAGGTCAAAGCATATCGGCATCAGATATCATTTCATCAGAGACTATGTTCAGAAGGGAGTTGTGAAGCTTGAGTATATTCCCATTGATGAGCAGGTTGCAGATATTCTTACCAAAGCCTTACCACGGGGCAAGCATGTCTACTTCAGAGACAAGATGGGTGTGGTGAGGAACACCTTCCTTGGTAAGAGGGAGTGTTGAAATTTGGTTACCGGAGGACAGGTGGTTCCCTAAGGCTTTGATCTTTGGCCTAGGGAAAAGTGTCCAAAGAATTTAATTTT